>OX104119.1:5538315-5702224 GCA_944474755.1 Limnoperna fortunei
AAATATGGCCTAAGGGAGGCAACCTTATCTAACAGTATTCGGTAATAGTTATTGAGCAAAAGAAGGAAACAAACTATGGCCTAAGGGAGGCAACCTTATCTAACAGTATTCGGTAATAGTTATTGAGCAAAAGAAGGAAACAAACTATGGCCTAAGGGAGGCAACCTTATCTAACAGTATTCGGTAATAGTTATTGAGCAAAAGAAGGAAACAAACTATGGCCTAAGGGAGGCAACCTTATCTAACAGTATTCGGTAATAGTTATTGAGCAAAAGAAGGAAACAAACTATGGCCTAAGGGAGGCAACCTTATCTAACAGTATTCGGTAATAGTTATTGAGCAAAAGAAGGAAACAAACTATGCCTAAGGGAGGCAACCTTATCTAACAGTATTCGGTAATAGTTATTGAGCAAAAGAAGGAACAAACTATGGCCTAAGGGAGGCAACCTTATCTAACAGTATTCAGTAATAGTTATTGAGCAAAAGAAGGAAACAAACTATGGCCTAAGGGAGGCAACATTATCTAACAGTATTCAGTAATAGTTATTGAGCAAAAGAAGGAAACAAACTATGGCCTAAGGGAGGCAACCTTATCTAACAGTATTCGGTAATAGTTATTGAGCAAAAGAAGGAAACAAACTATGGCCTAAGGGAGGCAACCTTATCTAACAGTATTCAGTAATAGTTATTGAGCAAAAGAAGGAAACAAACTATGGCCTAAGGGAGGCAACCTTATCTAACAGTATTCAGTAATAGTTATTGAGCAAAAGAAGGAAACAAACTATGGCCTAAGGGAGGCAACCTTACCTAACAGTATTCAGTAATAGTTATTGAGCAAAAGAAGGAAACAAACTATGGCCTTAGGGAGGCAACCTTATCTAACAGAATTCAGTAATAGTTATTGAGCAAAAGAAGGAAACAAACTATGGCCTAAGGGAGGCAACCTTGTCTAACAGTATTCGGTAATAGTTATTGAGCAAAAGAAGGAAACAAACTATGGCCTAAGGGAGGCAACCTTATCTAACAGTATTCAGTAATAGTTATTGAGCAAAAGAAGGAAACAAACTAGGGCCTAAGGGAGGCAACCTTATCTAACAGTATTCGGTAATAGTTATTGAGCAAAAGAAGGAAACAAACTATGGCCTAAGGGAGGCAACCTTATCTAACAGTATTCAGTAATAGTTATTGAGCAAAAGAAGGAAACAAACTATGGCCTAAGGGAGGCAACCTTATCTAACAGTATTCAGTAATAGTTATTGAGCAAAAGAAGGAAACAAACTATGGCCTAAGGGAGGCAACCTTATCTAACAGTATTCAGTAATAGTTATTGAGCAAAAGAAGGAAACAAACTATGGCCTAAGGGAGGCAACCTTATCTAACAGTATTCAGTAATAGTTATTGAGCAAAAGAAGGAAACAAACTATGGCCTAAGGGAGGCAACCTTATCTAACAGTATTCGGTAATAGTTATTGAGCAAAAGAAGGAAACAAACTATGGCCTAAGGGAGGCAACCTTATCTAACAGTATTCAGTAATAGTTATTGAGCAAAAGAAGGAAACAAACTATGGCCTAAGGGAGGCAACCTTATCTTACAGTATTCAGTAATAGTTATTGAGCAAAAGAAGGAAACAAACTATGACCTAAGGGAGGCAACCTTATCTAACAGTATTCAGTAATAGTTATTGAGCAAAAGAAGGAAACAAACTATGGCCTAAGGGAGGCAACCTTATCTAACAGTATTCAGTAATAGTTATTGAGTAAAAGAAGGAAACAAACTATGGCCTAAGGGAGGCAACCTTATCTAACAGTGTTCGGTAATAGTTATTGAGCAAAAGAAGGAAACAAACTATGGCCTAAGGGAGGCAACCTTATCTAACAGTATTCAGTAATAGTTATTGAGCAAAAGAAGGAAACAAACTATGGCCTAAGGGAGGCAACCTTATCTAACAGTATTCAGTAATAGTTATTGAGCAAAAGAAGGAAACAAACTATGGCCTAAGGGAGGCAACCTTATCTAACAGTATTCGGTAATAGTTATTGAGCAAAGAAGGAAACAAACTATGGCCTAAGGGAGGCAACCTTATCTAACAGTATTCAGTAATAGTTATTGAGCAAAAGAAGGAAACAAACTATGGCCTAAGGGAGGCAACCTTATCTAACAGTATTCAGTAATAGTTATTGAGTAAAAGAAGGAAACAAACTATGGCCTAAGGGAGGCAACCTTATCTAACAGTATTCAGTAATAGTTATTGAGCAAAAGAAGGAAACAAACTATGGCCTAAGGGAGGCAACCTTATCTAACAGTATTCAGTAATAGTTATTGAGCAAAAGAAGGAAACAAACTATGGCCTAAGGGAGGCAACCTTATCTAACAGTATTCAGTAATAGTTATTGAGCAAAAGAAGGAAACAAACTATGGCCTAAGGGAGGCAACCTTATCTAACAGTATTCAGTAATAGTTATTGAGCAAAAGAAGGAAACAAACTATGGCCTAAGGGAGGCAACCTTATCTAACAGTATTCGGTAATAGTTATTGAGCAAAAGAAGGAAACAAACTATGGCCTAAGGGAGGCAACCTTATCTAACAGTATTCAGTAATAGTTATTGAGCAAAAGAAGGAAATAAACTATGGCCTAAGGGAGGCAACCTTATCTAACAGTATTCGGTAATAGTTATTGAGCAAAAGAAGGAAACAAACTATGGCCTAAGGGAGGCAACCTTATCTAACAGTATTCAGTAATAGTTATTGAGCAAAAGAAGGAAACAAACTATGACCTAAGGGAGGCAACCTTATCTAACAGTATTCAGTAATAGTTATTGAGCAAAAGAAGGAAACAAACTATGGCCTAAGGGAGGCAACCTTATCTAACAGTATTCAGTAATAGTTATTGAGCAAAAGAAGGAAACAAATTATGGCCTAAGGGAGGCAACCTTATCTAACAGTATTCAGTAATAGTTATTGAGCAAAAGAAGGAAACAAACTATGGCCTAAGGGAGGCAACCTTATCTAACAGTATTCAGTAATAGTTATTGAGCAAAAGAAGGAAACAAACTATAGTCTAAGGGAGGCAACCTTATCTAACAGTATTCAGTAATAGTTATTGAGCAAAAGAAGGAAACAAACTATGGCCTAAGGGAGGCAACCTTATCTAACAGTATTCAGTAATAGTTATTGAGCAAAAGAAGGAAACAAACTATGGCCTAAGGGAGGCAACCTTATCTAACAGTATTCGGTAATAGTTATTGAGCAAAAGAAGGAAACAAACTATGGCCTAAGGGAGGCAACCTTATCTAACAGTATTCGGTAATAGTTATTGAGCAAAAGAAGGAAACAAACTATGGCCTAAGGGAGGCAACCTTATCTAACAGTATTCGGTAATAGTTATTGAGCAAAAGAAGGAAACAAACTATCGCCTAAGGGAGGCAACCTTATCTAACAGTATTCGGTAATAGTTATTGAGCAAAAGAAGGAAACAAACTATCGCCTAAGGGAGGCAACCTTATCTAACAGTATTCAGTAATAGTTATTGAGCAAAAGAAGGAAACAAACTATGGCCTAAGGGAGGCAACCTTACCTAACAGTATTCAGTAATAGTTTTTGAGCAAAAGAAGGAAACAAACTATGGCCTAAGGGAGGCAACCTTATCTAACAGTATTCAGTAATAGTTATTGAGCAAAAGAAGGAAACAAACTATGGCCTAAGGGAGGCAACCTTATCTAACAGTATTCAGTAATAGTTATTGAGCAAAAGAAGGAAACAAACTATGGCCTAAGGGAGGCAACCTTATCTAACAGTATTCAGTAATAGTTATTGAGCAAAAGAAGGAAACAAACTATGGCCTAAGGGAGGCAACCTTATCTTACAGTATTCAGTAATAGTTATTGAGCAAAAGAAGGAAACAAACTATGGCCTAAGGGAGGCAACCTTATCTAACAATATTCAGTAATAGTTATTGAGCAAAAGAAGGAAACAAACTATGGCCTAAGGGAGGCAACCTTATCTAACAGTATTCAGTAATAGTTATTGAGCAAAAGAAGGAAACAAACTATGGCCTAAGGGAGGCAACCTTACCTAACAGTATTCAGTAATAGTTATTGAGCAAAAGAAGGAAACAAACTATGGCCTAAGGGAGGCAACCTTATCTAACAGTATTCAGTAATAGTTATTGAGCAAAAGAAGGAAACAAACTATGGCCTAAGGGAGGCAACCTTATCTAACAGTATTCAGTAATAGTTATTGAGCAAAAGAAGGAAATAAACTATGGCCTAAGGGAGGCAACCTTATCTAACAGTATTCGGTAATAGTTATTGAGCAAAAGAAGGAAACAAACTATGGCCTAAGGGAGGCAACCTTATCTAACAGTATTCGGTAATAGTTATTGAGCAAAAGAAGGAAACAAACTATGGCCTAAGGGAGGCAACCTTACCTAACAGTATTCGGTAATAGTAATTGAGCAAAAGAAGGAAACAAACTATGACCTAAGGGAGGCAACCTTATCTAACAGAATTCGGTAATAGTTATTGAGCAAAAGAAGGAAACAAACTATGGCCTAAGGGAGGCAACCTTATCTAACAGTATTCGGTAATAGTTATTGAGCAAAAGAAGGAAACAAACTATGGCCTAAGGGAGGCAACCTTATCTAACAGTATTCGGTAATAGTTATTGAGCAAAAGAAGGAAACAAACTATCGCCTAAGGGAGGCAACCTTATCTAACAGTATTCAGTAATAGTTATTGAGCAAAAGAAGGAAACAAACTATGGCCTAAGGGAGGCAACCTTACCTAACAGTATTCAGTAATAGTTTTTGAGCAAAAGAAGGAAACAAACTATGGCCTAAGGGAGGCAACCTTACCTAACAGTATTCAGTAATAGTTATTGAGCAAAAGAAGGAAACAAACTATGGCCTAAGGGAGGCAACCTTATCTAACAGTATTCAGTAATAGTTATTGAGCAAAAGAAGGAAACAAACTATGGCCTAAGGGAGGCAACCTTATCTAACAGTATTCAGTAATAGTTATTGAGCAAAAGAAGGAAACAAACTATGGCCTAAGGGAGGCAACCTTATCTTACAGTATTCAGTAATAGTTATTGAGCAAAAGAAGGAAACAAACTATGGCCTAAGGGAGGCAACCTTATCTAACAGTATTCAGTAATAGTTATTGAGCAAAAGAAGGAAACAAACTATGGCCTAAGGGAGGCAACCTTATCTAACAGTATTCGGTAATAGTTATTGAGCAAAAGAAGGAAACAAACTATGGCCTAAGGGAGGCAACCTTATCTAACAGTATTCAGTAATAGTTATTGAGCAAAAGAAGGAAACAAACTATGGCCTAAGGGAGGCAACCTTACCTAACAGTATTCAGTAATAGTTATTGAGCAAAAGAAGGAAACAAACTATGGCCTAAGGGAGGCAACCTTATTTAACAGTATTCAGTAATAGTTATTGAGCAAAAGAAGGAAACAAACTATGGCCTAAGGGAGGCAACCTTATCTAACAGTATTCAGTAATAGTTATTGAGCAAAAGAAGGAAATAAACTATGGCCTAAGGGAGGCAACCTTATCTAACAGTATTCGGTAATAGTTATTGAGCAAAAGAAGGAAACAAACTATGGCCTAAGGGAGGCAACCTTATCTAACAGTATTCGGTAATAGTTATTGAGCAAAAGAAGGAAACAAACTATGGCCTAAGGGAGGCAACCTTATCTAACAGTATTCAGTAATAGTTATTGAGCAAAAGAAGGAAACAAACTATGGCCTAAGGGAGGCAACCTTATCTAACAGTATTCGGTAATAGTTATTGAGCAAAAGAAGGAAACAAACTATGGCCTAAGGGAGGCAAACTTACCTAACAGTATTCGGTAATAGTAATTGAGCAAAAGAAGGAAACAAACTATGACCTAAGGGAGGCAACCTTATCTAACAGAATTCGGTAATAGTTATTGAGCAAAGAAGGAAACAAACTATGGCCTAAGGGAGGCAACCTTATCTAACAGTATTCGGTAATAGTTATTGAGCAAAAGAAGGAAACAAACTATGGCCTAAGGGAGGCAACCTTATCTAACAGTATTCGGTAATAGTTATTGAGCAAAAGAAGGAAACAAACTATGACCTAAGGGAGGCAACCTTATCTAACAGTATTCGGTAATAGTTATTGAGCAAAAGAAGGAAACAAACTATGGCCTAAGGGAGGCAACCTTATCTAACAGTATTCGGTAATAGTTATTGAGCAAAAGAAGGAAACAAACTATGGCCTAAGGGAGGCAACCTTATCTAACAGTATTCGGTAATAGTTATTGAGCAAAAGAAGGAAACAAACTATGGCCTAAGGGAGGCAACCTTATCTAACAGTATTCAGTAATAGTTATTGAGCAAAAGAAGGAAACAAACTATGGCCTAAGCGAGGCAACCTTACCTAACAGTATTCGGTAATAGTAATTGAGCAAAAGAAGGAAACAAACTATGACCTAAGGGAGGCAACCTTATCTAACAGAATTCGGTAATAGTTATTGAGCAAAAGAAGGAAACAAACTATGGCCTAAGGGAGGCAACCTTATCTAACAGTATTCGGTAATAGTTATTGAGCAAAAGAAGGAAACAAACTATGGCCTAAGGGAGGCAACCTTATCTAACAGTATTCGGTAATAGTTATTGAGCAAAAGAAGGAAACAAACTATCGCCTAAGGGAGGCAACCTTATCTAACAGTATTCAGTAATAGTTATTGAGCAAAAGAAGGAAACAAACTATGACCTAAGGGAGGCAACCTTATCTAACAGTATTCGGTAATAGTTATTGAGCAAAAGAAGGAAACAAACTATGGCCTAAGGGAGGCAACCTTATCTAACAGTATTCAGTAATAGTTATTGAGCAAAAGAAGGAAACAAACTATGGCCTAAGGAAGGCAACCTTATCTAACAGTATTCGGTAATAGTTATTGAGCAAAAGAAGGAAACAAACTATGGCCTAAGGGAGGCAACCTTATCTAACAGTATTCAGTAATAGTTATTGAGCAAAAGAAGGAAACAAACTATGGCCTAAGGGAGGCAACCTTACCTAACAGTATTCAGTAATAGTTTTTGAGCAAAAGAAGGAAACAAACTATGGCATAAGGGAGGCAACCTTATCTAACAGTATTCAGTAATAGTTATTGAGCAAAAGAAGGAAACAAACTATGGCCTAAGGGAGGCAACCTTATCTAACAGTATTCAGTAATAGTTATTGAGCAAAAGAAGGAAACAAACTATGGCCTAAGGGAGGCAACCTTATCTTACAGTATTCAGTAATAGTTATTGAGCAAAAGAAGGAAACAAACTATGGCCTAAGGGAGGCAACCTTATCTAACAGTATTCAGTAATAGTTATTGAGCAAAAGAAGGAAACAAACTATGGCCTAAGGGAGGCAACCTTATCTAACAGTATTCGGTAATAGTTATTGAGCAAAAGAAGGAAACAAACTATGGCCTAAGGGAGGCAACCTTATCTAACAGTATTCAGTAATAGTTATTGAGCAAAAGAAGGAAACAAACTATGGCCTAAGGGAGGCAACCTTACCTAACAGTATTCAGTAATAGTTATTGAGCAAAAGAAGGAAACAAACTATGGCCTAAGGGAGGCAACCTTACCTAACAGTATTCGGTAATAGTTATTGAGCAAAAGAAGGAAACAAACTATGGCCTAAGGGAGGCAACCTTATCTAACAGTATTCGGTAATAGTTATTGAGCAAAAGAAGGAAACAAACTATGGCCTAAGGGAGGCAACCTTATCTAACAGTATTCAGTAATAGTTATTGAGCAAAAGAAGGAAACAAACTATGGCCTAAGGGAGGCAACCTTATTTAACAGTATTCAGTAATAGTTATTGAGCAAAAGAAGGAAACAAACTATGGCCTAAGGGAGGCAACCTTATCTAACAGTATTCGGTAATAGTTATTGAGCAAAAGAAGGAAATAAACTATGGCCTAAGGGAGGCAACCTTATCTAACAGTATTCGGTAATAGTTATTGAGCAAAAGAAGGAAACAAACTATGGCCTAAGGGAGGCAAACTTACCTAACAGTATTCGGTAATAGTAATTGAGCAAAAGAAGGAAACAAACTATGGCCTAAGGGAGGCAACCTTATCTAACAGAATTCGGTAATAGTTATTGAGCAAAAGAAGGAAACAAACTATGGCCTAAGGGAGGCAACCTTATCTAACAGTATTCGGTAATAGTTATTGAGCAAAAGAAGGAAACAAACTATGACCTAAGGGAGGCAACCTTATCTAACAGTGTTCGGTAATAGTTATTGAGCAAAAGAAGGAAACAAACTATGGCCTAAGGGAGGCAACCTTATCTAACAGTATTCGGTAATAGTTATTGAGCAAAAGAAGGAAACAAACTATGGCCTAAGGGAGGCAACCTTATCTAACAGTATTCAGTAATAGTTATTGAGCAAAAGAAGGAAACAAACTATAGTCTAAGGGAGGCAACCTTATCTAACAGTATTCGGTAATAGTTATTGAGCAAAAGAAGGAAACAAACTATGGCCTAAGGGAGGCAACCTTATCTAACAGTATTCGGTAATAGTTATTGAGCAAAAGAAGGAAACAAACTATGGCCTAAGGGAGGCAACCTTATCTAACAGTATTCGGTAATAGTTATTGAGCAAAAGAAGGAAACAAACTATGGCCTAAGGGAGGCAACCTTATCTAACAGTATTCAGTAATAGTTATTGAGCAAAAGAAGGAAACAAACTATGGCCTAAGGGAGGCAACCTTATCTAACAGTATTCGGTAATAGTTATTGAGCAAAAGAAGGAAACAAACTATGACCTAAGGGAGGCAACCTTATCTAACAGAATTCGGTAATAGTTATTGAGCAAAAGAAGGAAACAAACTATGGCCTAAGGGAGGCAACCTTATCTAACAGTATTCAGTAATAGTTATTGAGCAAAAGAAGGAAACAAACTATGGCCTAAGGGAGGCAACCTTATCTAATAGTATTCAGTAATAGTTATTGAGCAAAAGAAGGAAACAAACTATAGTCTAAGGGAGGCAACCTTATCTAACAGTATTCAGTAATAGTTATTGAGCAAAAGAAGGAAACAAACTATGGCCTAAGGGAGGCAACCTTATCTAACAGAATTCGGTAATAGTTATTGAGCAAAAGAAGGAAACAAACTATGGCCTAAGGGAGGCAACCTTATCTAACAGTATTCAGTAATAGTTATTGAGCAAAAGAAGGAAACAAACTATGGCCTAAGGGAGGCAACCTTATCTAACAGTATTCAGTAATAGTTATTGAGCAAAAGAAGGAAACAAACTATGGCCTAAGGGAGGCAACCTTATCTAACAGTATTCGGTAATAGTTATTGAGCAAAAGAAGGAAACAAACTATGGCCTAAGGGAGGCAACCTTATCTAACAGTATTCAGTAATAGTTATTGAGCAAAAGAAGGAAACAAACTATGGCCTAAGGGAGTCAACCTTATCTAACAGTATTCAGTAATAGTTATTGAGCAAAAGAAGGAAACAAAATATGGCCTAAGGGAGGCAACTGATACAATATAAAGGGACAAGGACCATAAACAAATCATCGAAAAAAAAACATGATAAAATAAGAATAAAATGAAGGACAATATAATCTATGCTGAAAAACATGTCTTTTGATGATACCATGGATACTGTGCAACTACGCATTTTACTTTTGATAAAATAGACAAAGGTCATGAAGGTGCTTCAACTGGCTTGCCACTAAAAGTCAGTTTTTGTTGTTAAAATAATTCTATTTTCATACATGTACCTAATTGTTGGAAAACAAACTGCTGATATATGGCTTTCAAAAATACCCAATTAAATGAACGTGTAACTTCTTAATTCTTTTTTTCATTTTGATTCACACACTCCACGTGAAATTGATTCATTAGATCACAACTTCCAGTACATAGAGTTATATCCCATATATGACAGTTGAACAGCCTATTTTTTTAATAAGGGAGATAATTAAAAAAAAATCTACTATACTACAAGTGAAGGTATTTTCATGATTTTGGTAAGGGTTTTTTGCGTGACGAATGAAAACTGCTTACCACGTAAGGTTCCGCTAATGCTCATTTTGTAGATCAAGAAGGGTACTTTTAATATCAACAAGTTGAACAACTATTTTCTCAAGATATTCAGTGTTTTGACACGTGGCAATGTTTTAATTTTGATAGGGCAATTTTCCATAGTAAAATTTGACCTAAAATAGAACGGAAGTGTATGTTAGGAACAATCGATTGTTGTCTACTCTAAATCCTTCAGGTAATATTGTCTGCAGTTAAGGTGGGAAAAGTCTCTTGGTTTGTCGGAATACCATTGAACAGTACAAAAGCAGATGGACTTTAGTAAACAACGCAAGGTTCCTTTAGAAACAAAAATGCCTGACTAATGATAATATTATGTAAAATTCCTGTTGTAAAAGGTAAAAGTCAAGGACGAGTTCTAACAACTAAACAACTGAGCATAGTATAAAACATGGAAGGTTATGGTATCTAAATGCTTTCTACTGGGTTATTATTATAACAAGGTAAAATATGTAATAATTAAAAAATGCAAGCATGCAAAGATTTTTTCCAAGGGGTTTGGCATTTAGTATAGGTATTTTTAATAGATACAAAACTATGATCTTCTTCCCATCACTATATACTATAAATGTGTATCAAACATGTTACGAACTTGACGAGTGTTTGCGGTATGCAGTATGTATAGGATTCATCATCTACCTGTACATGAATCTACCGGTATCTTCAGGTCTTGGATAAGCAAAGTTGCATCTAATGACCCCCCATCTTAAAGTCTGATGGATATTTCTCCACACGTATACAAATAATATCTGGATTACAAGCATGACAAGTAAACTTATATGTTGTGGTGTGCCCTATAAATACTATAAATGTGTATCAAACATGTTATAAACTTGACGAGTGTTTTGCGGATAATACTAGTCAGATCGGAACTTGGTCAAAACGGCGCGAGGTAATATCATTACCATGATTACCTAGTGTAGTCAAATCGGCACCTGATATACATGATATAGTCAAATCGGCACCTGATAATTATTTTAACTATTCTGTTCTTAATATATTGTAATATTCAGTTAAAAAGATTTTGTTTATAGAAAACAAAAGTTTTATCATATCCTTAAACTAGAGGCTCCCAGGAGCCTGTAATCGCTCACCTGGAATCCAAATGACTATATTAAAATTTTTGAAATTAACAGTTTCAGTCTAGTTGTTATAGCTTTTAAGTTACTGTGCAAAAACTAAACATTTCTTCAAAAAATGTGTTAAATACAATAACTCCTATAAGGTGCCATTGACAATTTCTGAAAATTAAATGGTTTTTAGGCATTGTCCTTTAGGGTACTTTAGAAATTTACAGTTTTACTCTACTAATAGGTGTGTTATAGACTAATTTATAATTAAAAAACTGTTCATATGTCCAAATTCATAATGAAAGGGCAATAACTCCTATAAAGAGTCATCTTGCAATTTTTGGACTAAGCAATCATTTGTAGGGCTTCTATTGCTGATCATTTGTGCAATTTACAGTTTCAATCTAGCTGCTATAGTTTTCAAGTTACAGGACAAAAACGGAAAATTTCATAAAAAATTGTCATTTAAGGGCAATAACCCCTATAAGGAGTCATCTGACAATTTCAGACCAATTAAATGAATTGTAGGGCTTTTTTTGCTGATCATTTTTGCTATTAACAGTTTCACTCTAGCTGTTACAGTTTTTAAGTTACAGGACAAAAACTGAAAATTTCATAAAAAAATTGCAATTTAAGGGCAATAACTCCTATAAGGAGTCATCTGACAATTTCAGACTTAAAACGTAATTTGTAAGGCTTGTATTGCTGATCAGTTTTGCTATTAACAGTTTCACTCTAGCTGTTACAGTTTTTAAGTTACAGGACAAAAACGGAAAATTTCATAAAAAATTGTCATTTATGGGCAATAACTTATTTAAGGAGTTGTCCGACAATTTCAGACCAATCAAGTGAATTGCAGGGTCTTTATTGCTGATCATTTGTGCAATTTACAGTTTCAATCTAGCTGCTATAGTTTTCAAGTTACAGGACAAAAACGGAAAATTTCATAAAAAATTGCCATTTAAGGGCAATAACTCCTATAAGGAGTCATCTGACAATTTCAAACTAATACAGTGAATTGTAGGGCTTGTATTGTTGATCATTTTTGCTATTTACAGTTTTACTCTAGCTGTTATAGTTTTAAAGTTACAGGACAAAAACGGAAAATTTCATAAAAAATTACCATTTAAGGGCAATAACTCATATAAGGAGTCATCTGACAATTTCAGACCAATCAAGTGAATTGTAGGGTCTTTATTGCTGATCATTTGTGCAATTTACAGTTTCAATCTAGCTGCTATAGTTTTCAAGTTACAGGACAAAAACGGAAAATTTCATAAAAAATTGTCATTTAAGGGCAATAACCCCTATAAGGAGTCATCTGACAATTTCAGACCAATTAAATGAATTGTAGGGCTTTTTTGCTGATCATTTTTGCAATTTATTATTTCACTCTAGCTGTTATGGTTTTTAAGTTACAGGACAAAAACGGAAAATTTCATAAAAAATTGCAATTTAAGGGCAATAACTCCTATAAGGAGTCATCTGACAATTTCAGACTTAAAAGTAATTTGTAGGGCTTGTATTGCTGATCATTTTTGCTATTAACAGTTTCACTCTAGCTGTTACAGTTTTTAAGTTACAGGACAAAAACTGAAAATTTCATAAAAAAATTGCAATTTAAGGGCAATAACTCCTATAAGGAGTCATCTGACAATTTCAGACTTAAAACGTAATTTGTAAGGCTTGTATTGCTGATCAGTTTTGCTATTAACAGTTTCACTCTAGCTGTTACAGTTTTTAAGTTACAGGACAAAAACGGAAAATTTCATAAAAAATTGTCATTTATGGGCAATAACTTATTTAAGGAGTTGTCCGACAATTTCAGACCAATCAAGTGAATTGCAGGGTCTTTATTGCTGATCATTTGTGCAATTTACAGTTTCAATCTAGCTGCTATAGTTTTCAAGTTACAGGACAAAAACGGAAAATTTCATAAAAAATTGCCATTTAAGGGCAATAACTCCTATAAGGAGTCATCTGACAATTTCAAACTAATACAGTGAATTGTAGGGCTTGTATTGTTGATCATTTTTGCTATTTACAGTTTTACTCTAGCTGTTATAGTTTTAAAGTTACAGGACAAAAACGGAAAATTTCATAAAAAATTACCATTTAAGGGCAATAACTCATATAAGGAGTCATCAATCGGACCATCTCTCGGTCATTTCCGTCAGGTGTCGAGAAAGTGACCTCGGAGGTAAGTGATCTCCATTTTGAACTATTTTCAGTGATTTCAAAGAATTTGTAACGTCACAAGTTCGTTTGTGACGTTTCAGTTCATTCATTTGATTGGCTTGTCATTGACGTTTAGTTGATTGCTACTGATGACGTCAGATTGTAAACAATAACTTATCCATTTAAACGTTGTCAAAGAAGGAATTTTTTGGTAGTGTTAGCGAATTTAAGTTTAAATATATACAATCTTGTATTAGATTTTTAGTTCTGCTTCGATAAAGATCTGTATAGTTGAATAAAAAAAGGATAATCTACTTCATCGCACTAAAATAATGTTGTTGTGTAAACAGGCTAACCGCATCACATTTGGACCGATTTTTGGTCCATATCCATACACTTACCTCCGAGATTACTTTCCGACCATAGGCGGAAATAACCGAGGTGATCCGATTGAAGGAGTCATCGGACAATTTCAGACCAATCAAGTGAATTGTAGGGCTTTTATTGCTGATCATTTTTGCCATTTACAGTTTCACTCTACCTCGTATATTTTTCAGGTTATATTGTAAATACCAAACATTTGGTCAAAAATCGTCAAAAAAGGGCAATAACTCCTACAAGAAGCCAATACACAACTTCGCACTAATAGCAACTATTGTAGACCTTAATGTGCTGATCAATTTGAAGTAACGGTTTTCTCTATAGCTATTATAGTTTTTTAGATAATGATCAAAAACCTGTGTTGACCCCCATGTTCTATTTTTAGTAACAGCGGCCATATTTGTCTGTTGATCAACACCCTGGGTACAAACTTGAAACTAGGAACCCTAAGGATGATTGTGGCCAAGTTTGAAAAAAATTGGCCCAGTGGTTTCAGAGGAGAAGATTTTTGAAAAAGTTTACGACGGACGACGGACGATGGACGACAGACGACAGACGACGGACGACGGACGACAGACGACGGACGACGGACGCCAAGTGATAGCAATAGCTCACATGGACCTTCGGTCCAGGTGAGCTAAAAATCAAGCAAATTTAACAATTTATATTAAATGTTACCAGACCTATGAAATCAAAGAAAAAGTCATCGGGTAATCAAGTTATTTATATCTTATGTAGCATATAACATTATAAAATTATATATGAATCGGAAAAAGGAACTAAAATTTTTTATCAAAGATTAGTATCAGTTATTTTTTTGTATTGAAAGTCGGTGCATCTGGAAACACAAAGAATGTGTTCAAAATGGTACTAATTATTTTTGTGATGATATCTCCTTTTTATTATTTTCCATTTTTTTTTCAAATTTCTCACTTATTTAACCTCTTGGGTTTGGGCCTTTTCGTCTTTATTTAAAAATCAATTAGGATAAAAACAACACCTTCAGAGTCATTACTCGGTGATTTAGCTAGTGCTCGCCACATTTGCAATTGGCCAATCCTTTTTAGAAATGACGAAAATATTTTGAACGTAATTCGCCACTTCCATTTTCAAACTTCGAAATTTTCATCGTCAAAATCGGCACAGGTAAATCCAAATATCTGACCTAAGGTACATGTTTATGACCCAAGGCAATCAAAGTAATTATGTAAGAGATAGGCCACCTGATATTATTTGATAATCACTTAATTACTGACACTGTGTACACACCGTCACACGCGATCGAGCATAACCAGTTGGATGACCACTCGGCCGATCTTATTGTGGTCCCACGTCGCGTTGTTGACCATTAAAGGAGAAGCTGAAGTCGCTCTGTCATTTAAAAAAATGTCTCCTTTTAATTTTATTGCCATTCTCGTCATTTTTTTTGTCACAGCCTCTGTTTATCATGTTACGCGCCATTTGTTAACTCTGGTTCCGCCGTGATTTTACTTTGCACATAAAGCGTAGGATAAAATACTACTGGTAACCAGTCAGAGAAACAAAAAAAAAATAATACCGATAGGTTTTTGGAGCGGATATGAATTCAGTGCCGGAGATTGCAAAATACGATGCCAATTAAAAACGACTATTGCAAAAATTTTAATAGAAACAAAAATGAATATTTTGGCAAACACTGTTAAAGTTTTTTTATTTAAATCTGTTTAAATATATGTTCTATGGCAATATTACATTGAATATATAATATATGTTATAAAATGGTGCCAGAAAATATTAAATATTGATTGATGTTTATCGCATTAATTAATTAATTAATTAATGATCTTGCATACATTTAGACATATAAAAAATATACACACATATTAGATCTTAAAATTAGTCGCATGCAAAAGTGACTAATGCTTAAAAAATCCTAGCTAAAACCCTGATTACTGTAGTGTAGCAAGGATAAATGCAGCCTTAATCCGTTGCATTAGGGAAGTACATGTATTTCTTTAGCTCAATCGGTTAGAGTGCTGACTTTAAACACAGAAGTACTAGTTGAGGGTTCGAATCCTGCCGGTACCATTGATGATTTTCACAACATTGGCACTGCGAGCAACAACTACTGTATCGGAGAATGGTGTCTAGAAGTGAATAATTGGCTTGGTGTCCAACTTCGGTGCATGAGATGCACATATAGTATTGCCGTGGGCACTGGCGTAGAGTAAGGATATGGCCGGCAGGGATTTTCCTACCTTTTTTCAAATGGGACCTGCGCCCCTGTTAATTGGGAAAAATTACGACGTTAATTCCACAATTGGGAAAAGTCTTAAATATGAATAAAGTGAAAACATTGCTTTTAAACATCAGTGTTTTTAACGAAAATGTTTCTTGTATGTAATTAGTCATGAATGACAAGATGGAATCTATAAGCGTGACCTGGAAACTGACAAATTCAAATCAGTTTTCATAAATATTTTGGAAAAAGTTATCAAAATTTACATATGTAGCCAACTGTGCTGAAATCATACTCAAAGAGAAAAATTTCCATGAATCTTGGTGGAATTAAATAGAAACTGAGTTGCAAACTCTCGTTTGTTCTGGGGTCTTAATAAATGACTGGATAAGAACTAAATTAGATATACAAAACTCTAAAAATGTGCATGGTGTTGGCATTTTAGTTTACCCTGATACGTATGCTAATAAATGACAAGGGTCGGTAGCAAAGGTTCGGTTGAATGCCGATAATGGATGGGTCTAGAGGTGCAAGAAAACTCATTATTTTCTATTCACAAAGGCTCTGGTCAATATTTAATTTTACTCTCAATAAGTGTTTATCTATCTTTTACCGTTTCAAAGGAGTAGCGGACACAAGCAAATGTCAAAATTTAGAACGTGACCTTGACCTTTGACCTTGTGTCCATTTTCAAGGTCAAAGGTCATGATGGTCTAAAGTGAAGACCCCAGGCCTCTATCTCTTTTAGTTGTTGAGATTTGCTTGAATATCACTTAGTACTTTTATTTAAAGGGAGATAACTCCTATAAGATGTCGTCAGAACCCTTCAATCAATCTGTCCCAAAGTTGCGCAAGGATATAGGACACATTTTGGTAAAGATTTGGTACTGCTATCTTTTTTGGTTTAGGAGGAGTAGCAGGAACAAGCTT
Source organism: Limnoperna fortunei (assembly GCA_944474755.1). Lineage (NCBI taxonomy): Eukaryota > Metazoa > Mollusca > Bivalvia > Mytilida > Modiolidae > Limnoperna > Limnoperna fortunei. Next base: position 5,555,193 of record OX104119.1, read on the forward strand.
TTTAGTAAAAGGGGAGATAACTCCGTAAAGAAAAAGGGTGCGGTCAGTCAGGGTGAACTGCGAAAGCGCAATGGGTAACTGATATCATATATAAAATATCAAAGCGACATGTCGCGAAGTGAAAAAAACCAGACATCGAAATAAGTTGGCGGAAGAAAAGAGAAAATAATAATAATAATAATAATAATAATAATCAGAACAATAACTATAGGTCTTTCCACAGAAAGGTGGAAAGACCTAATAATAATCAGAACAATAACTATAGGTCTTTCCACAGAAAGGTGGAAAGACCTAATTAAAGATCAACTGTTCGGTTGAACATTTGAGGGTCTTCCCACCTTTCATTTAAAGTGGCGTTAAACGTCAAACAAGAGGCCCCAGAGGGTAGAACATATATAACGTCGTAATATAGCCGTATTTCACGAAATTGAATTTTTGATCGGAAGAAAATTATTAAAATAATAATAATATAGGTTCATTTTTCTTCCTTCGGAACAAAAAATCATGGCTTACCACTTTCATCGACATTTTTTACACCGCAGTGTAAAAAAATGCAGTTTTTTGTTTTGTTTTTTTCTATATAAAAATCCATAACTGCATAAAATATACGTGAAACGTAGCAGAAAACCATGCAAAAATGACATGTCACATCCTAGTATCGAACCCAGGATGTCAGTATTGCCAGCCCAGCGTTCTATCCACTGCGCCACGGAAGCCTGTTGTTGAAATATCAAAATTTGACGTATATATACCTAACTATATGTTTTTGACATTTAAAATACAAAGACATTTTGTAATGTTTTCGTGTATTTACAAATGAAATAAATAAGAAAGAGAGAAAATTCTATGATTTTTATTTATGAAATACATATAGAACGCTTTGATCTGAATGGGCAGCGTCTGATGTCACGTGACAATGCTATATATTATCGTGGACTTAGTTTAAATAAAATCACTTGGGGGGGGGGCAGATGTTAGACAGATAACATGGATATATTACATATGATCGCGATATACATATAAGTATCATCAAAATTACGTTTCGCGACGTCAACAGTGATGGCGTTGGTTACGTTCAATGCATTGTTCTGCGAAATACACAAATCGAACGTAACAGACGAGACACATCGCATGGATTTTATTGTCATTTCAAAATAAATGCAAGTACAAAACATGTTTGTTTAAGCTAGAACAACTCACGAAGAGACGATACAGATGTAGATTTCAAGGATTTATCAATGCACAAAAATTCAACCGATGAAATCTAGGGGGTCCCGATGGGGTCCCGACATCTGATTTTTTTCTGCCGATTTTCGAGTTTATTGACATTTATGCACATCCGAGATACTTGGTTGGGGTAAAATCGGCATTCTAAATCGATTGGCACCATTTTCGAAAAGGTAGGATTTATGGTTTTTCTGAAAATTGCGATTTTTGCATAAAAAACTTCAACTTTCATGACCGGGAAATTTTTTTATCGTTCGGCAAAACGATTTCTACTGCAGCGACAATTTAAGGACATCGCTCCTCGAACGATTTGGCGTCCATTTCGTTTCACCATTCTCTGTGGTCTAGGATGAAATCTGCACACTACATTCTTATGGGGTCCCCTTAGAAACACCCCCCCCCCCTTTTTTTGGCAGGCTGGCGGAATACCATAAAATTCCCCGTGTTTTCTCCTATCAGAGAGAAACATTTTGCACTCTTTAATTTCCCTTTATCATTAATAGTCAATGAGTTACTTGTGAAAAACCAATAAATTACCTACATATCATGGGAGATAACTCCTATAAAATGAAGTCAAATCCTTTTCCTGTAAATGTAACAAAGTTGCTCCTTTAAGAGATCAACATTTTGCACTCTTTACTTTCCCTCTATCATTAATAGTTAATGAGTACCATGTGAAAAACCAATCAGTTACATATATAATGGGAGATAACTCCTATAAAATGAAGTCAAATTACTTCGCTCCAAAAGTAACAAAGTTGCGTCTTGATAAGATGAACATTTTACTCTCAATAAGTGTTTATCTTTTACCGTTTCAGAGGAGTAGCGCACACAAGCAAATGTCAAAATTTAGAACGTGACCTTGACCTTTGACCTTGTGTCCATTTTCAAGGTCAAAGGTCAAGATGATCTATGGTGAAGACCCCAGGCCTCTATCTCTTTTAGTTGTTGAGATTTGTTTAAATATCACTTACTACTTTTTATTTAAAGGGAGATAACTCCTATAAGATGTCGTCAGAACCCTTCAATCAATCTGTCCCAAAGTTGCGCAAGGATATAGGACACATTTTGGTAAAGGTCTGGTATTGCAATCTTTTTTGGTTTAGGAGGAGTAGCATGAACAACTTTTTTAGTAAAAGGGGAGATAACTCCTTAAAGGAAAAGGGTGCGGTCAGTCAGGGTGAACTGCGAAAGCACAATGGTTCACCGATATCAGATATAAAATATCAAAGCGACATGTCGCGAAATGAAAAAACCACACTTAAGTTTGCGCAAGAAGTGGGAGAATAATAATAATAATAATAATAATAATAATTAAAGATCAACTGTTCGGTTGAACATTTGAGGGTCTTTCCATATTAATTTAAATTTTGTATTACATGATGACATTTAAAATAATCATCTTTTTGCAAAATGTTATAACTTTGCTATAAATATTTAAAATAGAAATTATTTTATATTATTTGCTACAGATTGGCATTCTAAGAGAGATAACTCTGATAAAAGTTTTATACAACTTTTAACACCATGTCTTTATTTACTCGTAATTATTAATAGAACATTTTAAGACGAAAATAATTTCAATATCTTTAAAAATAGCAAAGGTAAAAAACTAGTACGTGACCTTGACCCATACAAGTTTTCAAGGTCAAAGGGCATGAGAGTCTATGGTGAAGACCCCATGCCTCTATCATTAATAGTTAATGAGTTACAAGTGAAAAACCAATAAGTTACATATATAATGGGAGATAACTCCTAAAAAATGAAGTCAAATCCTTTTCCTGTAAATGTGAGAAAGTTGTTCCTTTAAGAGATCAACATTTTGCACTCTTTAGTTTCCCTCTATCATTAATAGTTAATGAGTACCATGTGAAAAACCAATCAGTTACATCTATAATGGGAGATAACTCCTATAAAATGAAGTCAAATCCTTTTCCTGTAAATGTGAGAAAGTTGTTCCTTTAAGAGATCAACATTTTGCTCTCTTTAGTTTCCCTCTATCATTAATAGTTAATGAGTACCATGCGAAAAACCAATCAGTTACATATATAATGGGAGATAACTCCTATAAAATGAAGTCAAATCCTTTCCCTATCATGTAACAAACTTGCTCCTTTAAGAGACCAACATTTTGCACTCTTTCGTTTCCCTTTATCATTATTAGTTAATGAGTAACATGTAAAAAACCAATAAGTTACATATATAATGGGAGATAACTCCTATAAAATGAAGTCAAATCCTTAACCTGTAAATGTAACAAAGTTGCCTCTTTAAGAGATCAACATTTTGCACTCTTTAGTTTCCCTCTATCATTAATAGTTAATGAGTACCATGCGAAAAACCAATCAGTTACATATATAATGGGAGATAACTCCTATAAATGAAGTCAAATCCTTTCCTTTTAAATGTAACAAAGTTGCTCCTTTAAGAGACCAACATTTTGCACTCTTTCGTTTCCCTTTATCATTAATAGTTAATGAATAACATGTAAAAAACCAATAAGTTACATATATAATGGGAGATAACTCCTATAAAATGAAGTCAAATCCTTTACCTGTTAATGTAACAAAGTTGCTCCTTTAAGAGATCAACATTTTGCACTCTTTACTTTCCCTCTATCATTTATAGTTAATGAGAACCATGTGAAAAACCAATCAGATACATATATAATGGGAGATAACTCCTATAAAATGAAGTCAAATCCTTTCCCTGTAAATGTGACAAAGTTGCTCCTTTAAAAGACCAACATTTTGCACTCTTTAGTTTCCCTCTATCATTAATAGTTAATGAGTACAATGTGAAAAACCAATCAGTTACATATATAATGGGAGATAACTCCTATAAAATGAAGTCAAATCCTTTCCCTATAAATGTAACAAAGTTACTCCTTTAAGAGACCAACATTTTGCACTCTTTCCTTTCCCTCTATCATTAATAGTTAATGAGAACCATGTGAAAAACCAATCAGTTACATATATAATGGGAGATAACTCCTATAAAATGAAGTCAAATCCTTTACCTGTTAATGTAACAAAGTTGCTCCTTTAAGAGATCAACATTTTGCACTCTTTACTTTCCCTCTATCATTTATAGTTAATGAGAACCATGCGAAAAACCAATCAGATACATATATAATGGGAGATAACTCCTATAAAATGAAGTCAAATCCTTTCCCTGTAAATGTGACAAAGTTGCTCCTTTAAAAGACCAACATTTTGCACTCTTTAGTTTCCCTCTATCATTAATAGTTAATGAGTACAATGTGAAAAACCAATCAGTCACATATATAATGGGAGATAACTCCTATAAAATGAAGTCAAATCGTTTCCCTATAAATGTAACAAAGTTACTCCTTTAAGAGACCAACATTTTGCACTCTTTCCTTTCCCTCTATTATTAATAGTTAATGAGAACCATGTGAAAAACCAATCAGTTACATATATAATGGGAGATAACTCCTATAAAATGAAGTCAAATTACTTCCCTCCAAATGTGACAAAGTTGCGTCTTAATAAGACGAACATTTTACTCTCAATAAGTGTTTATCTATCTTTTACCGTTTCAGAGGAGTAGCGCACACAAGCAAATGTCAAAATTTAGAACGTGACCTTGACCTTTGACCTTGTGTCCATTTTCAAGGTCAAAGGTCATGATGATCTATGGTGAAGACCCCAGGCCTCTATCTCTTTTAGTTGTTGAGATTTGTTTGAATATCACTTACTACTTTTATTTAAAGGGAGATAACTCTTATAAGATGTCGTCAGAACCCTTCAATCAATTTGTCCCAAAGTTGCGCAAGGATGTAGGACACATTTTGGTAAAGGTTTGGTATTGCTATCTTTTTTGGTTTAGGAGGAGTAGCATGAACAAGCTTTTTAGTAAAAGGGGAGATAACTCCTTAAAGGAAAAGGGTGCGGTCAGTCAGGGTGAACTGCGAAAGCGCAATGGGTAACCGATATCAGATATAAAATATCAAAGCGACATGTCGCGAAGTAAAAAAACCAGACACCGAAATAAGTTGGCGGAAGAAAAGAGAAAAGAATAATAATAATAATTAAAGATCAACTGTTCGGTTGAACATTTGAGGGTCTTTCCATACTTATATTCATTTTGTATTACGTGATGACATTCAAAATAATCAACTTTTTGCGAAATGTTATAATTTTGCTATAAATATTTAAAAAAGAAATTATTTTGCATTATTTGCTACATATTGGTATTCTAAGAGAGATAACTCTTATAAAATTTTGATACAACTTTTCACGGCATGTCTTAAATTACTCGTAATTATTAATAGAACATTTTAGGACGAAAATCATTTCAATATCTTTGAAAATAGCAAAGGTCAAAAACTAGAACGTGACCTTGACCCATGCAAGTTTTCAAGGTCAAAGGGCATGAGGGTCAATGGTGAAGACCCCGTGCCTCTATCATAAATGGTTAATGAGTTACAAGTGAAAAACAAATAAGTTACATATATAATGGGAGATAACTCCTATAAAATGAAGTCAAATCATCTTCCTGTAAATTTGACAAAGTTGCTTCTTTAAGAGAGCAACATTTTGCACTCTTTAGTTTCCCTTTGTCATTAATAGTTAATGAGTTACTTGTGAAAAACCAATAAGTAACATATGTAATGGGAGATAACTCCTATAAAATGAAGTCAAATCCTTTTCCTGTAAATGTGACAAAGTTGCTCCTTTAAGAGAGCAACATTTTGCACTCTTTAGTTTTCCTTTATCAATAATAGTTAATGAATTACTTGTGAAAAACCAATAAGTTACATATATAATGGAAGATAACTCCTATAAAATGATGTCAAATCCGTTTACTGCCAATATAAAAAAGTTGCTCCTTTAAAAGACCAACATTTTGCACTCTTTAGTTTCCCTTTATCATTAATAGTAAATGAGTAACATGTGAAAAACCAATAAGTTACATATATAATGGGAGATAACTCCTATCAAATGAAGTCAAATCCTTTTCATGTAAATGTAACAAAGTTGCTCCTTAAGAGATCAACATTTTGCACTCTTTAGTTTCCCTCTATCGTTAATAGTTAATGAGTAACATGTAAAAAACCAATAAGTTACATATATAACGGGAGATAACTCCTATAAAATGAAGTCAAATCCTTTACCTGTAAATGTAACAAAGTTGCTCCTTTAAGAGACCAACATTTTGCAATCTTTCGTTTCCCTTTATCATTAATAGTTAATGAGTAACATGTAAAAAACCAATAAGTTACATATATAATGGGAGATAACTCGTATAAAATGAAGTCAAATCCTTTACCTGTAAATGTAAGAAAGTTGCTCCTTTAAGAGACCAACATTTTGCACTCTTTCGTTTCCCTTTATTATTAATAGTTAATGAGTAACATGTAAAAAACCAATAAGTTACATATATAATGGGAGATGACTCCTATAAAATGAAGTCAAATTCTTTCCCTATAAATGTAACAAAGTTACTCCTTGAAGAGACCAACATTTTGCACTCTTTCGTTTCCCTCTATCATTAATAGTTAATGAGTACCATGTGAAAAACCAATCAGTTACATATATAATGGGAGATAACTCCTATAAAATGAAGTCAAATTACTTCCCTCCAAATGTGACAAAGTTGCGCCTTACTAAGGCGAATATTTTACCCTCAATAAGTGTTTATCTATCTTTTACCGTTTCAAAGGAGTAGCGGACACAAGCAAATGTCAAAATTTAGAACGTGACCTTGACCTTTGACCTTGTGTCCATTTTCAAGGTCAAAGGTCATGATGGTCTAAAGTGAAGACCCCAGGCCTCTATCTCTTTTAGTTGCAGAGATTTGTTTGAATATCACTTACTACTTTTATTTAAAGGGAGATAACTCCTATAACATGTCGTCAGAACCCTTCAATCAATCTGTCCCAAAGTTGCGCAAGGATATAGGACACATTTTGGTAAAGGTTTGGTATTGCTATCTATTTTGGTTTCGGAGGAGTAGCAGACACAAGCTTTTTAGTAAAAGGGGAGATAACTCCGTAAAGGAAAAGGGTGCGGTCAGTCAGGGTGAACTGCGAAAGCGCAAAGGGTAACCGATATCAGATATAAAATATCAAAGCGACATGTCGCGAAGTGAAAAATCCAGACACCGAAATAAGTTGGCGGAAGAAAAGAGAAAATAATAATAATAATAATAATAATAATAATAATAATCAGAACAATAACTATAGGTCTTTCCACAGAAAGGTGGAAAGACCTAATAATAATAATAATAATCAGAACAATAACTATAGGTCTTTCCACAGAAAGGTGGAAAGACCTAATAATAATAATAATAATAATAATAATAATAATAATCAGAACAATAACTATAGGTCTTTCCACAGAAAAGTGGAAAGACCTAATAATCAGAACAATAACTATAGGTCTTTCCACAGAAAGGTGGAAATACCTAATAAAAACATCTTACACTGGGTTTGTACAAAAAGGGGGACACGGACGTCAAAAAACACTTGACGAAGTGGAAATAAAGGCTCAAGCAAGTATACGACGAACAGGTAAGCTTTACCGATATTGTTTATATGAGAAAGATAGTCTACTTACTCCGTGATTAACCAACATTCAACATTTCTGTAAGAATGTTAACGAGTGACCTTCCCAAATTTCATAAACATGCTTAACTTCCGGTGATAAAGTATGGAACGCATAAATGATATAAAAATTCACAAATTGAAAATTGACTTGGCAGGACACTCCCCTTCTGAAGCTTTAAGCATCACTACTTTTGTTACTCATACAGATACAAAAAATGAAAAATAAGCAACAAACATATAAATTAAAGCGCCCTTAATGAGTTTAACAGTGCTTTAAGAAATTACAAGGTTAATTTTCAGGTATTAACAAAACGAGTTCTGTAACAGGTCGTGTACATGAACGAACACCGTCTTTGATGACGCGCAATTCACAAGAACGGACTAAACCATCAGTTCCATGATGAACTCTTGTAACGATTCCTACTGGCCAAGAATTTCTTGGTAATTGTGTGTCCCTAACGAGGACGGTGTCGCCGACGGAAAGATTCCTGCGGGTTCTTGTTCATTTCTGTCGCGTTTGTAACGACTGGAGAAACTCTTTCCGCCAACGCTTCCAGAACCTTTCAGATAAGATAAGATAAGAAAACTTTATTTGAATTCGGCATGACATTACTAACAAATAACATAAGCTCTACAGAGCTTTTGACCGAATAAATACATTATAAGACATTACAGCAATTAAGATACAATCAGCAGAATAAAATAAGCAAGTTAGTGGTTATAAGCACTATGGCATAAAATAAGCAGGTTAAGATATGAGGATTAAGCAAAAGTTACAAGATACATTCACAGTATAAAATTACATAAAATCAGCTGGTTTACGTATAAGCACAACTAAAAAGGATATAGAATTAAAAGTAGTAAAACTGCTTTGCACATAATATGTAATATGTAAAATCAGCTGATTACCATATAAGCACTGGCATGCATAAAAAATTATAGTACATAATTAAAATGATTTTTTACATGTTAACATGTGATATGTAAAGCAACACAAAGTACAAAGCATTTACTAAAATACAAAAGCAATGGCAACACTCAGATGAATTTGATTAAAAGGAGGATATTGTCAAAATTCAGAAAGCATATAAGGTTATTTGCAAATGGAGCAGCGACATTCTTTACCACTCCAGGACTGAATTAAACTTTTAAATTGAGAGAAACTGTTTTCAGTCCTGAAGTGATCGGGAAGATTATTCCAAAGCATAGCAGCAGCAAATTTGAATGATTTTTTACCATACCTTGTGGTTTTTACCATGGGGACATCCAAAATGTTGCTATATCTGAAAGAATATTTCGAGTTTTTTAAATTAACAAGGTTATGAAGACAGGAGGGAGATAACTTATTAACAATTTTAAACGTTTCTAAAGCCATAGTTCGCATTCTTCTAATCTGTAAGGAAGGCACGTTAGCTTTTAATAACGGTTCATTATAGGAACTACTGAAGTCATTATAAATAAAACGGAGTTCTCTTTCTTGCACTTTTTCAATTTTTCTTGAATTCTTTTCTGTACAGAAATGCCATACCAAAGGGCAAAAATTAAAATTACTTAAAATAAAAGTATGGAAAATATTAAGTTTACTTAACCTGTTTAAATATGAACCCAAACGTTTAAGGATATTTAGTTGATGGGAAGCCTTCCTACAGATTGTACTTATATGCATATCAAAGTTAAGTTGGTACATCAATACCAAGTAATCTTACAGCATTTTCACAAGAAATATCAAAGTCTTGAATATGAAGAATTGGCTTCTTTTCATGTTTTCTTACCCACTGCCAGAACCTGAAATTTATCTGGATTGGCCTGCATTTTATTAATTTTAAACCATTCTATAAGCCTGTTTGAGTCTGTTTCCAGAGTGGAGATAAGTTTATCAAAGTAAGGACTGCAAAATGATAGTGTGTTATCATCTGCGTAATTGTAAAGTGAGCTGTTCTTGACAAAAAAGAAAATGTCGTTCAGGAAAATATTAAATAGTAGGGGTCCGAGTATAGATCCTTGTGGAACACCTTTATGGATGTGAGCCCAACTACTCAGTACATTATTGACTTTTATTTGTTGTTTTCTGTTTGACAAATACGATTTTAGAAGAGAAACTGATTGTGTTGCCAGCAGCTTATCTAAAAAAATACAGTGAGGTAGGCAGTCAAAGGCCTTGTACAGATCCATTAAGATGGCAGCTATATACTGGTTTCTGTCCAAAGCTTCACGCCAGTCCTTTAATAACCTGAGTAGTGTGGTCTGGCAACCATGCCCACGCCTAAAAGCACAAAGATATGGGTTAAATATATTATCAAAAAAATCTGATAATTGACATTCTATTACTTTTTCATAAATTTTAATGGGTAACACGCTTACTGGTCGATAGTTGATTTTGTTTAAGGGATCATTTTTTTTAAACAGTGGGGTAACCTGGGCCTTTTTCAAGGCGTCTGGAAAAATACCAGTATCTATGGATATGTTTACTAAAGTTGTCAGATGATTGGATACAATTGGTTTACAGTGTTTGATTACTTTGGCAGGTATGCCGTCGTAGCCTGTGGCTTTTTTAACATCTAGTTTATCTTTGATTTTTTCCACAGTATCTGATTTAATATTATGAAATTCAAAACAGTTCTCAGAAATAATTATTTCTTTTATTTTCATAACACTTGGATGAGTTTCAGGGTCATATACCACATTTTCACCAATGTTGTCATCAACAGTAGAAAAGAAAGAGTTAAAAATATTAGAAACTTCTTGTGTATTGTTAATAATTTTATTATCCTCAAAGAGAACAATTTTATTACTTCCAGAGTTACACTTTTTGGAGAAAAAAGGTTTAACTGTTTTCCAAAAGCTGCAGTTTTAGCACCCCCAAAGCAGCGTTGCATAAAATATATATGCGGTATATGGCCCCTCGTAGCTCACTGTTCATACAGGGAAGTGGCTTTTTTCTGGGTTGTCTAGTTTTTAATGGTGCATGTTTATCAAGTTTACTAGTAAAAGCAGTTTGGTATTGAACATATGCATCATTTACTTTATCAGCTGAAGTTGAATTTGCACACTCTGGGATAGTAATCATTTCAAGATCAGAACTAAAACTTTCAATATCACAATTTTTATAACTTCTGTAAATAATCTTTTCCCGTCTCTGATTTTGAACTTCACCTTTTACAGTAACTGCAATTAAATTATGGCAGTCAAACTTATATCGAATGCTGTTAATATTTAAATACGCTACTGATAAGTTTCTATGATATAATTTTCGACATTTTCTCAAATCTGCAAAGATGGACAAGTCGTCATTGTGATTGTTTATACCGGAAGTAGATAAAGGCGTGTTTGATTGAACATCTTGGGTTTCCATAAAATCATTTATACATTTTGCTATTGATACATCTTCGAAAAAAGAGTCTGTAAATATTGGTAGACGATCAATACATCTATGACAGTAATAGCAGTCATCAGAATTGGACAATCTGATATATTCCTTAACTGATATATTTGTACACTTTAGATGAGTCCATATGTCGCAAAAGTCGCACTGTAATGCTTTCTGATTTTTCCTCACACTGGTATTACAAAAGGTACAAGGGTGTTTAATAGGTCCGGGATTACAGTGAACATCTTCGCTCATTAAAATATATAAAATCAAATAATACTTTGTGGTGGTCTTAAAATATCTATGAGCATTAAAAGTTGTTGACGGTCGGCCATGTTGAACATTACTCAGGGCTGATTTGCAAAGTTTATCGATGGTAAAAACAAATCTGCTGACCTTGTCGATGACAGAACAAGCGTAGAAGCCTAGATCTTCTGGTCTTACAATTCCACAATAAAAGTCACTGTTATAAATTTCATGAAATCTTATGCAAATTCCAAATATTATCAGAGCAGTTTTGAGTACGCCCTGCCCGGCCGCCATCTTAATCCATTCTCAGCTAACATTTGCACACGTTTCCACTGTTTTATATATGCATATCATTCAAGCAATTTGCCGGTACTTCCACGATTTGCTGTGGTTTTTGCGTCAATAACATGGAAGGTGATAATGGAATAGGGTTCTCAGAATCGGAGTCCAACAGTACCAAAGGTCGAGAGTTGATTATGGCGGTAACTTCGGCTAGAAAGGTTACTAGCATTTCATGAGTTAGACCCTGACCAGGAACATCAAGTAGTAGAGAGTCTAAGATACGGCGCATACGGAGGGTTGAATTCCCATGTACATCCGGTTTTATTAAAATAGTCTCTTAATTTACCATCCTCGACATTGATCGCTGTTATGCCTAAAGGTTTCGTCGACCCTACAAAATTTGTTCCTCTGTCGGATCTGAAATGACTGACAGGTCCCCTTATAGCAATGAATCTCTTCATCGCCATGATAAATGAGGAAGTGCTCATCTCCTCGACTGTCTCTATATGCACTCCCCTGGTGGTCAAGCAAGTGAACAGGACAGCCCACCTTTTACTATACGCAAGACCTCCTCTAGTACGACGAGCGGAAACATTCCATGGACCAAAGCAATCAACGCCTACACTCGTGAATGGCGGCCGCGGCGCTAATCGGTCCTGTGGGAGATCTGCCATCTTCTGACTACAAAGAGAGCCTCTTAATTTACGGCAAACAACACACCGGTGTAAAACTGACGAGACTAACGACTTGCCGCCAGTTATCCAGAACCCGGCCGAGCGGATGGCTCCATGAGTAATGTGGCGACCTGCATGGTGTGACAGCTCGTGATACTGGCGAACAAGAAGAACGGCAATGTGATGTCGACCTGGTGTTAAAATAGGATGCGCTTCTTCTTCTGGGATGTTTGCATGACGGATGCGTCCCCCAACTCGCAGAAGTCCTTCGTCGTCTAAATAAGGCGAAAGGCTTGAGATATAACTTGACTTTTTAACCTGAATTCCCTTCTCTAAGCATGAAAGTTCATCCCTAAAAACATCTCTCTGAACAAGTTTGATGATTTGTAATTTACTTCCATGAAGTTGATGGGTGATTTAGATTCACCACACAAATGCCAACCGACGCATTTTGAGCTGTTTGAAAACGATTTTGCAATATGCTTCAATCGTGCTATAGTGTTGACTAGATGCTTCCAATCCGAGAATCTGCAGAACTTGCCACTAAAAGAATTGTAAGTTTCAGAAGTCTCGGTTTTACAAGCTTGGAATTCCTTACGAATTTCCTTATCACTATCTGGATTTTGTAGTTCAATGGCCTCGGTAACGTCATCAAGCCTACTAAGTAGAAACTTCGGTCCCAATAACCAAGGTGATGTTGAAAGCTCAGAAGCAGGTAACGTACGAGTACCTTCATCTGCTGGATTGCTTTCCGGGTTCACGTAATGCCACTGTGATGGTTTTGAAATTGATCGTATTTTCTGAACACGATTTGCCACATAGTTAAAGAAACGCCTTGACAGATTATTGATATAACCTAGCACGATTTTGCTGTCGCTATAGAAATGAAATTCACTCACAGGTAAATCCAGATGGTTCGAAACTATTTCTGCAATTTCCGTAGATAGAACTGCCGAACAAAGTTCCAAGCGAGGTATGGTATGACCATGCGCCGGAGCGACTTTTGAATTTCCTAGAAGAAATCCTAGTTCGACATCATGATTGTCATTTTGGGAGCGAAGAAGTGCACTTTCTGAAGCATCGCAAAAGATGTGAACAGTTTTTTGCTGTGATTGCGCAAATGAACCTTTCAGGTAAGTACGAGGAATATGCAAATTACTAAGGTTGCTTAAGGAAGACGTCCAACGGTTCCAGATGTTCAAATATTCATCAGGGATTGGCTCATCCCAGTCACTGGATCTACTTATCAAATTTCTCAAGAATAGTTTACCTTCGAGTACGATAGGCGCAAGGAATCCCAAAGGATCGAATATTGAGTTTATTGTAGAAAGAATTCCACGTCTCGAAAACGGCTTATCAGACGTCTGAATGTCGATAATGAAGGTACCGGTTTCTAAATTCCACTTAACTCCGAGACTGTGTTGAACAGGTAACGGATCACTGGGAAAATGCTCTAAACCTTTAGCAAGATCATCGGGTGGAAACGCTTCCATGACTTCCTTACGGTTGGAAGCGATTTTATGTAGCCGTAACTTGCCTTCATTCAAGAGCACATTTTGCGTCCGTTCAACTAGACTTATCGCTTCTTTGACTGACTGTTGAGAGGTTAGACCATCGTCTACGTAAAAATCGTTAGAGACAAAGTTTTTGACATCGTCATTCGCTTGATTTGCCATTAACCTCAAGCCATAAGTCGCAATTGTCGGCGATGAGGTGCTTCCGAAAATGTGTACGCACATACGATACTCAACTAAGGGTTCGCTGATATCATTATTTTCATGCCAGAAAAATCTCAAGTAATTGCGATGTTCTTTGTCCACTTTAAAGCCGTAGAACATTTGTTCTATATCCGCTAACACTGCTACAGGTTCCCTCCTGAATCTCAGCAATATTCCAAGCAAACTGTTTGTCAGATCTGGACCGCTAAGTAAAACATCATTCAAGCAGATCCCATCAAATTTAGCAGCGGAATCAAACACGATGCGTAATTTGTCCCTTTTCCTTTAATGATACACCCCAAAAATTGGTAGGTACCAAGCCTCTTCATCTTTCCGTAACGGAGGAGCATTTTCCGCGTGTCCTTTTGCTAGCATCCCTTGCATGAATTCGAGAAAATGCTTCCTTTTCACTTCATCTTTCTTTAAGGATTTGTCCAGATTATACGCTCTTCGATAATGAAGGTACCGGTTTCTAAATTCCACTGTGTTACACTTGTTCTCGATTGTTGCGCAGTGAAGATCTATTGTCCCTAAACGGAAGGGCACATGACCATTTTTCATCTGATTCATCTTTGTGAAAACTTGCGCTTACTTTTTCAATAAAAGACCTATCGTCAATAGACAAACCTGGCTTATCATCCTCTTTGGTTTTAAGGAAAACATTTTGATGCAGGTCTTCAAATTCGGAAAATGAATTCTTCAGAACTGGTAATTTCTCACTGATGTTGTGATGACTCTCGCAAGGTTCAAACAACGTACTTCGTCCATCTACTAATACACTTGTTTTGAAAACTGACATCTCTTCTGAGGCATGTACTTTGCCTAAGCAACTTTCACCTATGATTGTCCAGCCAAGAGCTAGTTTTTGACCGTATGGAGTATCCGAAGGACCGATTCGGTGATCAATAACGTGATGAGCCGTTATGACATCTCTTCCTATCAACATAAGAATTGGAACTTCATTCTCGATCTCTGGTATGAGATGTGCAACATCTCGTAGATGCGTGTAGCTCTGTGCTACTATGGGTGTAGGTATTTCACTTCGATTCTCTGGAAGACTATTACACTCAATCACTGTCGGTATTTCTAATTTTGTAGAACGATCTAATGACTAAATGACAAGATTGTTCATTTTTCTTCCTAAAGTATGAACTCGACCTGAGCACGAGGTAAGTACATATTCCGTTTCTACATAATTCCTATGTAGCTCGTTAAATAGTCTAGAACGCGCAAGAGTGCGATTACTCTGGTCGTCAAGCATCACATAAAGACAAATAACATTGTCTGGATCATGTTTCAAATATGCATTGGCAAGGATAATCTTTGCACACGAACGCCCCAAGTACGGTCCACAACTACGAGTACAACTTGTGTTAACATTGTCCCCCCCTCCTTGATGAGTTTGAATTGAAGAAGATTTCAGTGATTGATTGTTTACAGGCTGTGGCGTAATTTTACGATTCTGTGGAGTAGATGACTCAAAATTCAGTTTGTCCACATGCAGTGCTGTTGGATTATCATTGTTATGACAGAAGAAACATTGTACATCCTTGTCACAGTCCCTTTTTATGTGCGAGGTAGAATCACATTTAAAGCAGATTTTCTTCTCTTTCAAAAATTTTCTCCTTTCCTCTATATGTTTGGCTTTGAACGCCCTACACTTACTTGTTCAGGGAATGCTCAGTTAAATGAAGAGGGCAGAGATTCTTAACCTTTGAGTTATTGTTATCCGCACTTGTTTCGGTTTTTCTGACATGGATATTGTTCTTTTCTAGTCCTTTGTTGAATCTACTGGTATGAGTATCTTTTCCTAGATTAGCATTTTCGTAGAAAAAACTGGGATTGCTTCGGATACGGCTTTGCTCACGCAAAAAGTCTACAAAATATCCAAACTTAGGATAGGAAACTTTGTTCACTTTCATCTACCTTACTGCCGAATTAGTCCATTTTTCTTGCAAATTATGCGGTAATTTATTAACAAGTGGTGTCATACCTATTGACGAGTCATAATGGCTAAGAAATGGTGCCATACTCGTATCTGATTTAAATGCGTCGATTTCAGAGGCTAAATCGTGAAGATCGTAAAGCTTCTGAGTGTCCTTTACACTTATTTTCGGAAAATTTTGAATTCTTTTCTTAATTGACAATTCCATCATTTCGGGGTATCCGTACCTTTTCTGGAGCTGTTTCCAAGCTCTTTCTACCCTTTGCGACGGATTTGAAATATTAGAAGACTTAATACTGACAATGTGTTTCCTGGATTCTGGCCCAGAATATTTCACTAGTAGATCAAGTTCTTCATGTGGTGAGACTGCCAGTTCATCCATCACGTTTCGGAATGACTGCTTCCATGAAAAGAACGTTTCAGGTCTATCATCAAATGCACACAATCTGGTAAGTAACAGATCTTTTTTTAGCAAATACTTTGTAAAGTCACTTGCGGTTGTCATTCGTGGAAAATACGGTGTAGCTGCAGGATTGAGATTACTCTCAAAATGATCATTCTCTAACACTTTGATCTCATCATTGTCATTTTTATCACGAGAGTCAACTTTATTTTCAAATGAACAGTGCGACAGCGCTTTGCTTATTTCCTCAACATATTCATTAGTACGTTCTGTAGGGTTAGCCTTAGGTAGCTGAACATCACGAAGCGATTTTACGGATTTATTGGATACAGATTTTGACTCGTCAAAGTTTTCTGGGGCTTCTGTCTCTGCCAAAGCTGCTGCAGCTTCTTGAGTAGCCTCAATCACTTCTAACTCGGTTGACAAATCAGCTTTTCACGATTTACCCTCGCTTGTTGTTCGTCCAATAGATTTTGCTTTCTTTTCATCTCGGCTGCCAATTTTACATACTTGAGTTTAGCATTTGCTGCTTCTGCTTTCGCCTTTGAACGAGCTATTTCAGATGAAATGTCACTCATTTTTGAAGACCGTGAAGATTTACTTGTTCGACTGTTTCTTGATACTGAAGAGCTAGTTTCAGCATTTATTTCATCAATTCTGTTTCTTATTCTCCTGATAGCCGCTCCAACTATCAGATTACACCCTTGTAATGTTATTCTTTGAGATCTAGCTGAGTCCAGGCTAGCCACGGTTTGAGTTCTTTCACAATAATTTAACAAAGTGTTGCTCAGTTCTTCATATCCAGCTGCACTTTTATTGATGGATTGTTCCAATGATTTGAGTTCTTCCGCACTTTCGCATGTTGGAATTTTGTCCAAAAGATTTGATAGATTCTCATAAGCGTTGCGAATTCTGTCTGATCTTCTTTGGTACTCTTCATCGAAATTAGCCTGGGCCTTTTCCGTAAAAATTCGTAAACGTCTTTGGGAATCGGTGTCTTTCCCTTCGCTGACTTCTTCGTCGCTCATGTTGTGTATGGCTCGACTGGGATCTTTTACTGTACTGCCTTAAGGATTGCAGCAAGTATAACCCGACATCCAATAATTCAGAACTTTATTCAGATGTGTAGAATGTGGTAAAAGACTAAAAAAAACAAAATGAAGACTCTTAAGAATACAGAAATACCATGTCAAAATTACAAAGTACACAAAATAATGAAGAGGTTGAACATTGTCAAATGCACTATCGTGGTAGCAAAAGTACACCTATACTTTTAAAACTATCACTACTCAAAATTAAAACTAAAATTATTCTAAAAAACATCCAAAACATAAACGAAAATCAAAATCGCATACACAATTCTAATTATAGTTTTGATATATTATGGCAGATACGGCGTGCCGTACTTTTAATCCATCGAGCAGCATCCGTAGAGAAAATTACAAAAACCGACTTTTTACTCTAGAATTCTCATATAATGTATATAGAAAAACTAATAGTAGTCAACAAATGCATGTTTCAATACAAATAAACAATAAAAACATCTTACACTGGGTTTGTACAAAAAGGGGGACACGGACGTCAAAAAACACTTGACGAAGTAGAAATAAAGGCTCAAGCGCGCATACCAGAAGGTATATATTGGGTACTATGTATGCCCTGTTGGCCCTTATTGGGTACTTTTTCGCTTATTGGGTATACCCAATAAGCAAGTACCCAGGAAAACTCTTTTTTTGTATGGACTAGCTTTATTGGGTATTTTTTATCAAAGTACCCAACAAGAAATTTTGTTCATGGACATGTCCATAATTTGTCCATAAAAGTGTCCATGAATGGTTTTTATTTTATTATATTAGCTCTCTTGGGTTTTTTTAAACTGTACTAAGGTGTTCCGAATGACAACCAATCAAAAATCATGTGCCAGATTCATAGAAAAAATTGACCAATGAAAACGTGCGTACTTTATTTTGATGAGACCTCATGGTTTATACCCAAGAAGTTCTATGGACAACTAAGTACAGCTGAAGCTACTGAAGTACAGCAATTCTAGAAGGTATGAATTTCTTTGATCATCTTCCACACTTATCAGGTTTGCAAACTATTTTGTGACAATAACATGTATGACAAATTTTAAAACTTTGATAAATATATGATAGATTTTGACCTTCATACATGTAATTTAATGGTCTGAATTAAAAGAACAAGATAGCTGTAATAAAATTATTTTATGACCCAACATATTTATATGAGCATGCAATCTTTTTATATGAAAGATTTTTTGGGAGGGAATAATTAGAATAAGAATATAATTAGAGATGAAAATGTAGAAGTAGAATGACCATTTTGTGTTATCTGGCTTGGGTACCCAATCCAGAGATGTTCAACTTTTATTCTCACCAGGAGACTCCTGGTTTCAAGATCTAATCGCCAGGATCCTGATTTGTGCCTAGAATATCCCAGTAAAGAAATGTTCTATTAAAAAATAAAATTGTCGATTTATTATAAGTCACAAAAATGGTTGACTGTACCTTTTACAAAGATCAAAAGCAATTAATTATTTGTTGATTTGGTCATTCCATCTGTTACCCAAGCTAATTAATGAAACCATATTGAGCTGTAAGTATTAATTGTCAAATAATCCCTTGATTCCCAATCTCAGCTCATAAATTATTTCCACATGTCATGAAACTATGGTGTTGAGTTGTGTCCCTTGTAAAAACTAATATTACCTTGAGATAGGTATTTTTTCTACAAATGTTTTGCCCTATTCTACAAGTTATTCCAAGAACCACATTTCATTTTGATTGGAAGAATAATTTTGAAAATATTTGAAATAAAAATATTCTTATTTGTATTTTTGTTTTTTTATTTAAAACCTTATTTCCCCAAATGAAATCTTAATTTTATCTGCAGAGTTAATTAACATTGTTACATATAATTTTCATGCTAACAAAATTACTAAGATTAAACAAGTGAAAAAATTAAAGGTACTAACAATTGTAAACTGGGTATTTTATACTAAATGAACTGCCTATTGATTATTGGGTACATACCCAACAACTATATGGACTGTCCATTGATTATTGGGTATGTACCCAACAACTTTATGGACTGTCCATTGATTATTGAGTACGTACCCAACAACTATATGGACTGCCATTGATTATTGGGTATGGTCCTCACAACTATATGGAATGTCCATTGATTATTGAGTACATACCCAACAACTATATGGAATGTCCATTGATTATTGGGTATGTACCCAACAACTATATGGACTGCCATTAATTATACGGTATGGTCCTCACAACTATATGGACTGTCCATTGATTATTGGGTATGTACCCAACAACTATATGAAATGTCCATTGATTAATGGGTATGTACCCAACAACTATATGGAATGTCCATTGATTATTGGGTATGTACCCAACAACTATATGGACTGCCATTAATTATACGGTATGGTCCTCACAACTATATGAAATGTCCATTGATTAATGGGTATGTACCCAACAACTATATGGAATGTCCATTGATTATTGGGTATGTACCCAACAACTATATGGACTGCCATTAATTATACGGTATGGTCCTCACAACTATATGAAATGTCCATTGATTAATGGGTATGTACCCAACAACTATATGGAATGTCCATTGATTATTGGGTATGTACCCAACAACTATATGGACTGCCATTAATTATACGGTATGGTCCTCACAACTATATGAAATGTCCATTGATTATTGGGTGTGTACCCAACAACTATATGGAATGTCCATTGATTAATGGGTATGTACCCAACAACTATATGGACTGTCCATTGATTATTGGGTATGTACCCAACAACTATATGGACTGTCCATTGATTATTGGGTACGTACCCAACAACAATATGGACTGTCCATTGATTATTGGGTACGTACCCAACAACTATATGGACTGTCCATTGATTTTTGGGTAGTAAAAGCTTAAATTGCATAACCAATGTGAACTATGTATCTGTTGATAACCTATTTTTAATGTTGTATTGTTTGACAGGTACAATACAATGCCTAAAAAACGGAAAAGATGTAATGTTTTAGAAAAGCAAGGGACAGATGCCTGCTTCAAGGGTTAGTATTTATACCTGAAAATAATCATTCTTGTAGGTACATCAATGTCAGTCTTAACAATTTGTATTAGTTTTGTCTTGATCTGGCTTCCCTAACATGCTCCATGGAAATATTTATATATAACTGTGTTTTCAGTCTGCTTTATTTTACATAAATTATCATTAGAGGAAGTTACAGACCTATTATAGAATATTCTTGGTCAGTTGGTTTTATATAGGGTGAGCATCATGCATGAATCCTCATATTAAATTGTACCGCAGGTCGGGGGTTTTCTCCGGGTACTCCGGCTTCCTCCCCCAATAAAAACTGGACGCCACGATATAGCTGAAAAAATGCTGAAAGTGGCGTTAAACTCCATCAAACAAACAAACATATTGAATTGACTGATCATTAATAGCATGTCTGTAACTGCCTCTGTAATGAGCATATCTGTATGAAAATACATGTTGTATATAAAAAGGAAAAATTGTGTCATATGTCTTCAGTTCCAATAACATCATGCACCCTACT
Organism: Limnoperna fortunei; assembly: GCA_944474755.1. Taxonomy (NCBI): domain Eukaryota; kingdom Metazoa; phylum Mollusca; class Bivalvia; order Mytilida; family Modiolidae; genus Limnoperna; species Limnoperna fortunei. Next base: position 5,576,261 of record OX104119.1, read on the forward strand.
AACCTCTTGTAAAATTAGGAAATAACCCACTATAAGATATATTACATATCTAATTTGATATCCTACCCTTGAACAGCACTAGGCTATTTTATGAGCTGAGAGCCGAACTGCTTGAGGGTTGATGAATGACCGAGGGCTGATTAAGGTTAAGATGTAAAATAAGGCATGTAATGTTGTATTTATTTTATATACTTCAACATTAGACGAGGGAAAAACTAAAAACTTCAGGTTGTTTTCAAAAACCAGGCTAGAAGTTTACAAGTATGTCTCAATCCCTAAGAGGCTGATCTTATTGCATCATCCATTATTGACTGACCTAAAAGTAAAACTCCTTTAACCCAAGAGCTAGTTGATATAAGAGGAAAGGTAATGTTGTATTATACAATTAATGACTTTGATATAGGTCAATATCAGGATTTATCAGCCAGAGAAATGTAATATTCACCGAGCCGCTAGGCGAGGTGAATATACATTTTGAGGGCTGATAAATCCTGATAGGGACCGTATATCAAAGTCATTAATTGTTTTATTACATGAATAAAACCACCATCTCCATTGATCAGAAAAACTGAGGATGTATATTCTATTGGAGCGCCTGCTTACATTTTGTAATTGTTGTAATGTTAGTTACCCTTAATATGTTTTATTTAATACTGCATTTTGATATCAATTTGCTGATAATCCTGAAATTCCAGTTTCAAATATTGAGAAGAGTATAATTGAATGAATATATCGCAGAACCGACGTGTTGTTTACACGTACGATGTATGTATAGCTGACGTCATTGAATTGTGTACAATTAATACAATCGATTTGATTGGACGACTGAATTTATTAAGACGGCTATTCTGATTAGCTAAAACATAAAAACCAGGTCGATATCGGATTCCACTTGACTACTATGCAGCGGAATCGTGCAGCGTACAAACATTTTATGTAATTTTAGTACTGTTGCGATTTATCGTGACCCGAAAGTTGTTTTTTGACAAATCAAAACCACGCAAAATTCTATTCATGTAATAAATAATTTTATTCCCAAAACTGCCTGGTTATTACAATCTAATTCCTGATTACACTATTCACTTAAACATATATATTATATATTGTATTATGCATTATAGCTTGAAATGTTGTATAAAAAGTTAATTATTATGCAAGCGCACATGAACCTCAACAAATTTGAAGGAAAAATGTAGATTCATATTTTAATATGTGATGGAGTTCATAATGAAATTTCTACCTTGATTTAAATTAAGTTTTATGTTTTAATAGCTTATTTGAGCTATTGAAATATTGAAATTTGTTTCATTATTGACAAAGATAAAAGTTGTAGAATCAGTTTCTCCAATGAAAGCTTAAAAATCACCTCTTTTTTTTCCTACTTAGCTCCTTAGTCCTCACAACTTTGACTGTGATGTCTTGAGATGAAAATGTAATCCACATCTGGTTGAATGATTTTTAACTAACTGGTATAGAACAGTATATATTGCAAGTGAACTTGTAAACAAATATGTACAAATTTAAATGAAAAAATAATTAACTTTCAGCTTGCATATCTTCTGTAATTTATCTCCTTTTGTTCATATGTTTACATCAAAGTTTTTCCATTAAACAGACAGGAAGAGGTGTACCAGTGATTATAACAAGAGACTGTCAAAACGCTTTGATGTATATTGCACAGACTGATGTTAGAAGCTCAGCAGGAATTAAACAGTCAAACAAATTTATGTTTGCAAATACAAGTAAATATTTTAATTTGGTCTATATAAAAAATATTAGTTGAAGACCATTTTGTTCAAAATGTGCATTAGATGCCAGTTGAGAATCACTGGCTCTATTAGAGCCTCTTGTTTATATACATGTAATTTATTAATTATATGGTCCATCAAAATGTACCATGATTTTTCTTGTGAAATTCTACTGAACTCTATCAGAGACATAAATAGTGTAACTAAGTATGATCTAAAAATAGACAGCTTATGCCTGATATTGACAAGTACAATAAACAACATACAAGATCACGAAAAAAGAACATTCAACCATAATCAGAAATGAATCCAACATTTGCAAAAACAAGTTTTTTTTTACCTTTAATTAAGAAAGAAAAACAAAAGGCACAAAGATTTACCTAATTTGATGTATCAATAAGAATTATTTCAAAAAAGCATTATTGTAGGTGTTGGAGTTATAAGAGCATATGACAGCATGAAGATTGTGAGTCAAAAACTGAAGTTGAGCAAACCAGAGAATCACCTCAGTGAATCTTAGAAAATATACTGCAACAGGTTAGTAGGAAGACATTGAACATTGTAGGGAAAACCAATGTAGCATTCAAATGTTGTAAGGTCTAAGACAAAATCAGTAGACATAAAAAAAAACATTAAAAACAACACAAAAACACACTGCACAATATAGAAAAAACACATCTGACAACTAAACTGCAATCAGCAATGTGAACTCGAATCCAAATGAGAGTGAACTCAGGTGCTCCAGAAGTGAAAGCAGTTTCTGTAGTTGTAACACACCCGTCATTTTGCCAATGATCAATTTAGTTAGGGTCATCATAATACACTCAACAAACTCTGGAATAGCAAATCAGTTGTGGAACATAAACACCATTAGCTACCATAATGTAGCTCCTTTTTTTTTTTTTTTTAATGGACGGAGCTACAAAGCGGTCCCATTACTCGTAATGGAGCAGCCCGGGAGTGATTCACACCCGGGGGTTTTATGCATTTTATAAGCAATTTAACTGTTTCCCTGGTTTGCTACATACTTTTTTTATGTATTTGCAGTTTAACTGCTATTTCCACAACACCGTATTCGTTAGTTTTATCACTTTATTCATAATCATGGCATTGTTGACAAAATATGAATTCCGGAAGTGCATAATTTCGATAATATCGGAATCGATTTGGTAAAAAATGAAATTCCGGATGATTTCAGCTGCATTCATTTGCATTATGAAATTATTACAAATTTTACCGATACGATTCCGAAATTCTACACTCCACAATTTTAATTATGTAAACAATGACACGATTACGGAAAAGTGCTAAAATTATTTAATTAGACACTGTAGACATATCAGATGAACGGCTGAGGAAAGAAAACATATTTATTTAATAAAGACAAAGGTTAAATAGCGGAAAATATGTGTAAATCCCAAGCTCCATTACGAGTAATGGGACCTCTTTGTAGCTCCGTCCATAATAAAAAAAAGGAGCTACATTATTGTAGCTAAAACACCATAAGCTGGAGAAGACAGAATGTTACACAAAAAGGGAAAGTTATCGATAGGAAAATATGAAGCGGACTTCCTAGACTCTGTGTGTTTTAAGGGAGAAGACTTGGGAAAATTTGTATGCTGACTTTAGTTCCTAATTTTATGCTGACATTTGTAGTATTTTTGCCAATATCAATATAAAGATTTTGGTTCCAGGACTGATTCATGCTCCCAGGAGTCTCTTGTTTTTTGATTACTTTGGATCTGTCATCTGAGACTATTTATTATTATATATTGTAGGTGTTTGATTTATCATCACAAGAACAACAGCAGCTTTCGACACATCTTGGGCACACTATGGATATTCATAAAATCCATTATAGACAAATGTCTGGGCTTATCAAAAAAATTGATATTAGCAAAATTATGCTTATCCAAGAATATAATCTAATGGCAAAGTACGCTGGCAAAAAGCTTAATGACATCACCCTAGAAGGTAAAGTGCATGTATTTTTAGAAAAGAATTGTTTATATCTTGTTTTGCAAATGGCAGTTTTTAATCATTATTGAAGGAATGTATAAGACATTTTAATTTTGAGGCTTATTTTATCTTGGCAAGAATCACTCCAACCCATAATGCAAGATCGATGTATTATCCCTTGATAAATTAGACCTTATTTACAGCTTTATAACTCAACATTAGCCCACAAACTATTCTTTTCATTTTGTTATTTTGATACCTATTAAAACCTTATATCTGTTTAACTGTAAAATATTTTAAAAATTTCTGTTAATTTGTCATCAGTGAAAATCTCCTTAAAAATGTTTGAAAACATGTATGCTGATTGACATTGTATTACAATTAAGAAGCAAATAGAAAATATGTATATCTATTTTTTAATTCATTTTAGAGCTTGCAGGAGGCAATGAAAATGAAAATGAAAACATCAATACTACAGCAGTTGAAAGATCTAACGCAGGTAATTTTACCATCATTAAAAAAGTGCTAAAATGAATAATAAAGGAAAACAATAGATGTTATAGAAGTAGTATAATACAAAGATTTGCCAATCAGACACCATCATACTATAAACTCAAATTACTTGGTAACTATCTATAGTGTCATCCCAAATTGGTATCAATGAAAAGATTACTTAAAGTAAGAACAGGATAAAAAATTTAAAACTCTTAAAATTTCAACTACCATATTTGGAAGAAAATCGAAAAGAGTATTTGATTATTTATATCTTTTAAATTGGCTTCAACGACATAAAACTTTTTCTTGCTATCAAAAGATCTATTTCACTGCTTTTAACGACTCTGTCTCAGAATTTTGATACCAGATCTTGTTTAAATTTTGTTAAGGAAGTATAATATTATGAAATGAAAATCAAAAATGATTTTTCATCCTAAAATTCTGAGACATGTTTTTAGAGCCTTTGAAGCAGATCTTTTGATTGCAGGAAACATATTTATGCTACTAGCATGACTAGTTTCGTTGTCGAAGCTAATGACAAAACTATGTATGTTTATATAAATGAATCCAAAGTATGATAACTGAGATTTTTTAAAAGTCATTCCACTTTCCATTAATCCAAATCTGTGATAAAGCTCCAACTATAACAGTCTTCGAATTTAACCGGTAGTCCGATGCCCGCGGCGTGTAAAATTAAGTTTGGACCTCTAAAACTCTGAACTATGGACGCCCATCTGGCTTGTGCCAAGAAATAAGCTGTTAATTTATTTTGATAATAAAAAACTGCCAGAGATGCGTATAATTTATTTATTTTAACTTGCCATATCGTAATTTCTTGCAAAAACAACATAGATACGTAAAATGAAACTGTTCCCGTAAGTTTTATAAATTTTGTAACCAGTCTTAGTAAAGCTGGTTCCAGTATAACTTGTACCATTAGCATAAAGGGTTGCGGGAAAATAAGAGCAGATGTCAGTTCAAAGCAAATGTAAAATATGGAAATTTACGGAGCGGATATGAACACGTAGGGCCGGAAATTGCAAATAATGATGTTGCTGGTATTGAAATGAGTGTTGTAAAGTTTAAAACAGTAAAGATTTTGGCAATAACTATCAAACTTTAATTTTGATCTGTATAAATATTTTAAGTAGTACATTTTACAATAAATACATAATATTATATGTTTGACAATGTATCCATTTTCTACTTCTAGTTCTACTCTATATTACTCAATTAACATATGTACTAATAACAAAGAAACAATTATTTTATTTAACAGTCATGTAGCAGTTAATTCTTTTTCATTGTTATGTTGAATATTTATGGAAATGTGGGATAAAAGAAGATAATTAAACTGTGTGGTCGGGTCTTTCATTGAGTAGTACTTTTGGTTAATAATTTAAGTTAAACTGCTTAAGATAAACCCATATAAAAATGAAATTGCACATCCAACACTTGTTGATAAATACAAGTTTAGCGTGAAGACTGCTATAACACTAGTAATTAGATTTAAAATAAGTTCGTGTCTGATAGGTAAAGCTTTGTATTTGGCCACCATAAAAAAGGCATTAAAAAGGCAAAATACAAAAATTATAAGACTAGAGAAGTTCTTAAATCAAAGTAAACTATAAAGTCTCAAAAGACATATTGTCAAGATTTTAAGGTATTAAATGAAATATGGTATGATTGTTCAACATGGAGTCTCATTTTGCAGGATTCTATGTCAAGTCTGTTGGTCATTTACACCCAGACCATTTTAATCTCCGGCACATTTTATTTGTTTGCTTTTTGGGAGACCCTGCCTAAAACTTTTTCTCAGAGTTTGTAAAAATGATTTAAAAATAATTTTCAATATTTTGCATGACTGAAAGAATTTTTGTGATATTAAACAAATAAACCACCACAAAAAAGATTCTGTGGCTAAGTTACTTTCATTTAAGTTGCCATCAACTCAAGCTCTTGAGTACCTCTTGTCTTATGCGCAAGGATTTTATGCTTTTTATTATATAGAGATAGCTGCAAAGATGCTAGATCAGGATCTGGATGAAGACGCACCACCAGATATATATGACTGTAAGTATATTTAATTAATGACATGGAGTTACAGGTGAAACACCTCTATTTCAACATCAAGTCAGGATTTACATGACAAAGGTTTGAAACTAAATAAAATAGTTCCTGAAATATATATATATGAGCTGTATTAATATATGGCAATAGATTTGGTATCATCTGAAAGGGAAAAGCGTAAATCGATCCAAAGTCGTTTATATCCAATAATCTAACCAACAATTGAAAACAAACCTTATATTTTAAATTCCATAGTAAAAAGGAAATAACGACAACAATATTTTACAAGTAATGTTTTTAGTGTCGTCACTTGTTGTTTGCGGAAGAATTCATGTATAGTCAACGTCATCAATACATCTTATTATGACGTCACAATCAGTCACGTGCTGAAATACCAAGTTAGGTTATATGAAATAACTAACTTTGCTCATGTATTGAGTATTTAAAAGAAATTAAAATATAAGTATTTAGTCGTTTTATACTGAGCTTTGCAGAACTTTTTGTTTCAAGATATATGAATATTATTTTATTGCAGCAGCAACAAGAGTAAAATGGAATCGGAAAGAAACAGAAGAACTGTTGGAACTTTTCCAGGAAAACATAGACACAGGAGTAACACCAGGTGTTAGTGTAAAAGAGCAATAGAGTCTAGTCAGTACCTTCAAAGAAGATCATGGGAAACAGTCAAAAAGAAAGTTTGGAACATTATACAAAAAAGAAAATGAACTGAAACATATATGTATTCTCTTTTCAATGAATTCTGTTAAAATAAATTGAAACTATGGATATCAACTTAAATTTATGCCTTTTTAGCTCACCTCACGAAGCCAGGGGGCTTATGTGATACACTGAGCGTCAGCATCCGCGTCAGCCTTCACTTACAGAAGAAAGTCCATTCCCGCTTACTGACAAGTCAATTCAAGTTTTATACCTGTATGCTGTGTGATATTTCAAAAATCGTTTCCTCTAAAATGCTGAACTGATTTGCATGTGACTTAATAATATTGATCTAAAATATGTTGGCCACAACATTTCCTTTTTGGGGAGGGTTCTGATATAAAATGGCTGCAATTTATAAACATAGAACAAAGGGGGTCAAAATGCAGTTTGATACCCACAACAATATAGACTGTTCATGGAAAATTGGAAATAAACAAAACATTGATAAAAGTACCAAAACCTTAGTGGAATGTCCATTGATAATTGGGTACGTACCCAACAACTATTTGGACTGCCATTAATTATTGGGTATGGTTCTCACAACTATATGGAATGTCCATTGATTATTGGGTATGTACCCAACAACTATATGGACTGCCATTAATTATTGGGTATGGTCCTCACAACTATATGGAATGTCCATTGATTACTGTGTATGTACCCAACAACTATATGGACTGTCCATTGATTATTGGGTATGGTCCTCACAACTATATGGAATGTCCATTGATTATTGGGTATGTACCCAACAACTTTGGACTGTCCATTAATTATTGGGTATGGTCCTCACAACTATATGGAATGTCCATTGGTTATTGGGTATGTACCCAACAACTATATGGACTGTCCATTAATTATTGGGTATGGTCCTCACAACTATATGGAATGTCCATTGATTATTGGGTATGTACCCAACAACTTTGGACTGTCCATTGATTATTGGGTATGGTCTTCACAACTATATGGACTGTCCATTGATTATTGGGTATGTACCCAACAACTATATGGACTGTCCATTGATTATTGGGTATGGTCTTCACAACTATATGGACTGTCCATTGATTATTGGGTATGTACCCAACAACTATGGACTGTCCATTGATTATTGGGTATGTACCCAACAACTATATGGACTGCCATTGATTATAGGGTATGGTCTTCACAACTATATGGAATGTCCATTGATTATTGGGTATGTACCCAACAACTATGGACTGTCCATGCATTATTGGGTTATGGTCCTCGCAACTATATGGACTGTCAATTGATTATTGGGTATGTACCCAACAACTATATGGACCGTCCATTGATTATTGGGTACGTACCCAACAACTATTTGGCCTGTCCATTCATTATTGGGTATGGTCCTCACAACTATGTGGAATGTCCATTAATATGATACTCCCGATCAATACGACATGTAGAAATGATTATTTATACTTAATTCAGTTTTTATTTTATCTTGAAATATTGAGTTCAGTTCGGAATCCAACAATTAGCCATAATATTGTATGACAAATCTGAATTTGAAAATTTGTATTTAACCATTACATTAATTATTATTAATTTGGGGTGAACATATGATTCCTGCCCTACATTTTGATATTGTCATGTGTAACATATGTTTTCATTAATTCAAATGCATAAATTAATAGTTTATTTACATACATAAAAACAAACAACATGCATCAATGATATTAAAATATAGTTGAACTGTATTCCAACAATCATTTATTTGCCATTTCATTAATTCTATAGAAAATATTATGGTTATGCTAATTCTACTTTTAAAATCAAAGAACTTTTTTAACCCAATTATTTTTCAGGCAAGTACCCAATATATGCTCAAATGTGTGAACACTTTTTTCCTACCCAATAAACAAACCCAACAAGTTATTGACACTAAGTACCCAATATATGCCTCAATGTGTGTCCGTCCGTGTATACGACGAACAGGTAAGCTTTACCGATATTGTTTATATGAGAAAGATAGTCTACTTACTCCGTGATTAACCAACATTCAACATTTCTGTAAGAATGTTAACGAGTGACCTTCCCAAATTTCATAAACATGCTGAACTTCCGGTGATAAAGTATGGAACGCATAAATGATATACAAATTCACAAATTGAAAATTGACTTGGCAGGACACTCGAGTACTAAAATAGTTGTAAAACTTTTCAGACCGCAAAATGCATCGGACATCGCCATTTTGACAGTAAAGCCTAGTGTGATATGCAAACCAGTATTTGATTGGTCGAATCACTCAACTCGAACTGAAATTTGATTGGACGATCAAAATTAAACATTTTGACCCCTGACGTGACCAGTAATGGGATGTCGTTAGATCTTACAGCGCAGCGACCAATAGCAAAAAGGGGGGAGCAAGTGAAAGATTTAATTTTAATTAGATTGGTATGATTGTAATTTGTTTATCATTTCTTAATCCGTTCAAACAGAAGGAAGCAGGAGCTACACAAGTACACAAAAAGACAGGTTTACAAAATGGTCTAACTCATGGAGCACAATAATTCTTATTTTATCTGTGAAACAGGTAGACCTGCTCCAAATTTGCAATTTTTAATATCCTGTACGCTAAAAATTAAAACTTTATTTCCACTTGAGAGGCTAACACTTAAAACAGACTTTTTTATTTCCAGCTCAAAACAGGCTGACATCTTAAACTTAAAACACGCCGACATCTTCAACTTAAAGTATGCTGAGATCACACACTTAAAACACGCCGACATCTTCAACTTAAAGTATGTTGAGATCACACACTTAAAACACGCTGACATCTTCAACTTAAATTATGCTGAGATCACACACTTAAAACACGCCGACATCTTCAACTTAAAGTATGCTGAGATCACACACTTAAAACACGCTGACATCTTCAACTTAAAGTATGCTGAGATCACACACTTAAAACACGCTGACATCTTCAACTTAAAGTATGCTGAGATCACACACTTAAAACACGCTGACATCTTCAACTTAAAGTATGCTGAGATCACACACTTAAAACACGCCGACATCTTCACCTTAAAGTATGCTGAGATCACACACTTAAAACACGCTGACATCTTCAACTTAAAGTATGCTGAGATCACGCACTTAAAACACGCCGACATCTTCACCTTAAAGTATGCTGAGATCACACACTTAAAACACGCCGACATCTTCAACTTAAAGTATGCTGAGATCACACACTTAAAACACACCGACATCTTCAACTTAAAGTATGCTGAGATTACACACTTAAAACACCGCTGACATCTTCAACTTAAAGTATGCTGAGATCACACACTTTAAACACGCCGACATCTTAAACTTAAAGTATGCTGAGATCACACACTTAAAACACACCGACATCTTCAACTTAAAGTATGCTGAGATTACACACTTAAAACACCGCTGACATCTTCAACTTAAAGTATGCTGAGATCACACACTTAAAACACGCTGACATCTTCAACTTAAAGTATGCTGAGATCACACACTTAAAACACGCCGAAATCTTCAACTTAAAGTATGCTGAGATCACACACTTAAAACACGCCGACATCTTCACCTTAAAGTATGCTGAGATCACACACTTAAAACACGCTGACATCTTCAACGTAAAGTATGCTGAGATCACACACTTAAAACACGCTGACATCTTCAACTTAAAGTATGCTGAGATCACACACTTAAAACACGCTGACATCTTCAAAGTAAAGTATGCTGAGATCACACACTTAAAACACGCCGACATCTTCAACTTAAAGTATGCTGAGATCACACACTTAAAACACGCTGACATCTTCAACTTAAAGTATGCTGAGATCACACACTTAAAACACGCCGACATCTTCAACTTAAAGTATGCTGAGATCACGCAATTAAAACACGCTGACATCTTCAACTTAAAGTATGCTGAGATCACACACTTAAAACACGCTGACATCTTCAACTTAAAGTATGCTGAGATCACACACTTAAAACACGCTGACATCTTCAACTTAAAGTATGCTGAGATCACACACTTAAAACACGCCGACATCTTCACCTTAAAGTATGCTGAGATCACACACTTAAAACACGCCGACATCTTCACCTTAAAGTATGCTGAGATCACACACTTAAAACACGCTGACATCTTCAACTTAAAGTATGCTGAGATCACGCACTTAAAACACGCCGACATCTTCACCTTAAAGTATGCTGAGATCACACACTTAAAACACGCTGACATCTTCAACTTAAAGTATGCTGAGATCACACACTTAAAACACACCGACATCTTCAACTTAAAGTATGCTGAGATTACACACTTAAAACACCGCTGACATCTTCAACTTAAAGTATGCTGAGATCACACACTTTAAACACGCCGACATCTTCAACTTAAAGTATGCTGAGATCACACACTTAAAACACGCTGACATCTTCAACTTAAAGTATGCTGAGATCACACACTTAAAACACGCCGACATCTTCAACTTAAAGTATGCTGAGATCACGCAATTAAAACACGCTGACATCTTCAACTTAAAGTATGCTGAGATCACACACTTAATTAAAACACGCCGACATCTTCACCTTAAAGTATGCTGAGATCACACACTTAAAACACGCTGACATCTTCGACTTAAAGTATGCTGAGATCACACACTTAATTAAAACACGCCGACATCTTCAACTTAAAGTATGCTGAGATCACACACTTAAAACACGCTGACATCTTCACCTTAAAGTATGCTGAGATCACACACTTAAAACACGCCGACATCTTCAACTTAAAGTATGCTGAGATCACACACTTAAAACACGCCGACATCTTCAACTTAAAGTATGCTGGGATCACACACTTAAAACACGCTGACATCTTCAAAGTAAAGTATGCTGAGATCACACACTTAAAACACGCTGACATCTTCAAAGTAAAGTATGCTGAGATCACACACTTAAAACACGCTGACATCTTCAAAGTAAAGTATGCTGAGATCACACACTTAAAACACGCTGACATCTTCAACTTAAAGTATGCCGAGATCACACACTTAAAACACGCCGACATCTTCACCTTAAAGTATGCTGAGATCACACACTTAAAACACGCTGACATCTTCAAAGTAAAGTATGCTGAGATCACACACTTAAAACACGCTGACATCTTCAAAGTAAAGTATGCTGAGATCACACACTTAAAACACGCTGACATCTTCAACTTAAAGTATGCCGAGATCACACACTTAAAACACGCCGACATCTTCACCTTAAAGTATGCTGAGATCACACACTTAAAATACGCTGACATCTTCAACTTAAAGTATGCTGAGATCACACACTTAAAACACGCTGACATCTTCAAAGTAAAGTATGCTGAGATCACACACTTAAAACACGCTGACATCTTCAAAGTAAAGTATGCTGAGATCACACACTTAAAACACGCTGACATCTTCAAAGTAAAGTATGCTGAGATCACACACTTAAAACACGCTGACATCTTCAACTTAAAGTATGCCGAGATCACACACTTAAAACACGCTGACATCTTCAACTTAAAGTATGCTGAGATCACACACTTAAAACACGCTGACATCTTCAACTTAAAGTATGCTGAGATCACACACTTAATTAAAACACGCCGACATCTTCACCTTAAAGTATGCTGAGATCACACACTTAAAACACGCTGACATCTTCAACTTAAAGTATGCTGAGATCACACACTTAAAACACGCTGACATCTTCAACTTAAAGTATGCTGAGATCACACACTTAAAACACGCTGACATCTTCAACTTAAAGTATGCTGAGATCACGCAATTAAAACACGCCGACATCTTCACCTTAAAGTATGCTGAGATCACACACTTAAAATACGCTGACATCTTCAACGTAAAGTATGCTGAGATCACACACTTAAAACACGCCGACATCTTCAACTTAAAGTATGCTGAGATCACACACTTAAAACACGCTGACATCTTCAACTTAAAGTATGCTGAGATCACGCACTTAAAACACGCCGACATCTTCACCTTAAAGAATGCTGAGATCACACACTTAAAATACGCTGACATCTTCAACTTAAAGTATGCTGAGATCACACACTTAAAACACGCTGACATCTTCACCTTAAAGTATGCTGAGATCACACACTTAAAACACGCTGACATCTTCAACTTAAAGTATGCTGAGATCACGCAATTAAAGCACGCCGACATCTTCAACTTAAAGTATGCTGAGATCACACACTTAAAACACGCTGACATCTTCAACTTAAAGTATGCTGAGATCACACACTTAAAACACGCTGACATCTTCAACTTAAAGTATGCTGAGATCACGCAATTAAAACACGCCGACATCTTCACCTTAAAGTATGCTGAGATCACACACTTAAAACACGCCGACATCTTCAACTTAAAGTATGCTGAGATCACACACTTAAAACACGCCGACATCTTCAACTTAAAGTATGCTGAGATCACACACTTAAAACACGCTGACATCTTCAACTTAAAGTATGCTGAGATCACACACTTAAAACACGCTGACATCTTCAACTTAAAGTATGCTGAGATCACACACTTAAAACACGCTGACATCTTCAACTTAAAGTATGCTGAGATCACGCAATTAAAACACGCCGACATCTTCAACTTAAAGTGTGCTGAGATCACACACTTAAAACACGCTGACATCTTCAACTTAAAGTATGCTGAGATCACACACTTAAAACACGCTGACATCTTCAACTTAAAGTATGCTGAGATCACACACTTAAAACACGCCGACATCTTCAACTTAAAGTATGCTGAGATCACACACTTAAAACACGCTGACATCTTCAACTTAAAGTATGCTGAGATCACACATTTAAAACACGCCGACATCTTCACCTTAAAGTATGCTGAGATCACACACTTAAAATACGCTGACATCTTCAACGTAAAGTATGCTGAGATCACACACTTAAAACACGCCGACATCTTCAACTTAAAGTATGCTGAGATCACACACTTAAAACACGCTGACATCTTCAACTTAAAGTATGCTGAGATCACACACCTAAAACACGCCGACATCTTCAACTTTAAGTATGCTGAGATCACGCAATTAAAGCTCGCCGACATCTTCACCTTAAAGTATGCTGAGATCACACACTTAAGACACGCCGACATCTTCAACTTAAAGTATGCTGAGATCACACACTTAATTAAAACACGCCGACATCTTCACCTTAAAGTATGCTGAGATCACACACTTAAAACACGCTGACATCTTCAACTTAAAGTATGCCGAGATCACGCACTTAAAACACGCCGACATCTTCAACTTAAAGTATGCTGAGATCACACACTTAAAACACGCTGACATCTTCAACTTAAAGTATGCTGAGATCACACACTTAAAACACGCTGACATCTTCAACTTAAAGTATGCTGAGATCACACACTTAAAACACGCTGACATCTTCAACTTAAAGTATGCTGAGATCACGCAATTAAAACACGCCGACATCTTCACCTTAAAGTATGCTGAGATCACACACTTAAAATACGCTGACATCTTCAACGTAAAGTATGCTGAGATCACACACTTAAAACACGCCGACATCTTCAACTTTAAGTATGCTGAGATCACGCAATTAAAGCACGCCGACATCTTCACCTTAAAGTATGCTGAGATCACACACTTAAAATACGCTGACATCTTCAACTTAAAGTATGCTGAGATCACACACTTAATTAAAACACGCCGACATCTTCACCTTAAAGTATGATGAGATCACACACTTAAAACACGCTGACATCTTCAACTTAAAGTATGCTGAGATCACGCACTTAAAACACGCCGACATCTTCAACTTAAAGTATGCTGAGATCACGCACTTAAAACACGCTGACATCTTCAACTTAAAGTATGCTGAGATCACGCACTTAAAACACGCTGACATCTTCAACTTAAAGTATGCTGAGATCACACACTTAATTAAAACACGCCGACATCTTCACCTTAAAGTATGCTGAGATCACACACTTAAAACACGCTGACATCTTCAACTTAAAGTATGCTGAGATCACACACTTAAAACACGCCGACATCTTCACCTTAAAGTATGCTGGGATCACACACTTAAAACACGCTGACATCTTCAACTTAAAGTATGCTGAGATCACGCACTTAAAACACGCTGACATCTTCAACTTAAAGTATGCTGAGATCACACACTTAAAACACGCCGACATCTTCACCTTAAAGTATGCTGAGATCACACACTTAATTAAAACACGCCGACATCTTCACCTTAAAGTATGCTGAGATCACACACTTAAAATACGCTGACATCTTCAACTTAAAGTATGCTGAGATCACACACTTAAAACACGCCGAAATCTTCAACTTAAAGTATGCTGAGATCACACACTTAAAACACGCTGACATCTTCAACTTAAAGTATGCTGAGATCACACACTTAAAACACGCCGAAATCTTCAACTTAAAGTATGCTGAGATCACACACTTAAAACACGCTGACATCTTCACCTTAAAGTATGCTGAGATCACACACTTAATTAAAACACGCCGACATCTTCACCTTAAAGTATGCTGAGATCACACACTTAAAATACGCTGACATCTTCAACTTAAAGTATGCTGAGATCACACACTTAAAACACGCTGACATCTTCAACTTAAAGTATGCTGAGATCACGCACTTAAAACACGCTGACATCTTCAACTTAAAGTATGCTGAGATCACACACTTAATTAAAACACGCCGACATCTTCAACTTAAAGTATGCTGAGATCACACACTTAAAACACGCCGACATCTTCAACTTAAAGTATGCTGAGATCACACACTTAAAACACGCTGACATCTTCAACTTAAAGTATGCTGAGATCACACACTTAATTAAAACACGCCGACATCTTCACCTTAAAGTATGCTGAGATCACACACTTAAAACACGCCGACATCTTCAACTTAAAGTATGCTGAGATCACGCACTTAAAACACGCTGACATCTTCAACTTAAAGTATGCTGAGATCACGCACTTAAAACACGCTGACATCTTCAACTTAAAGTATGCTGAGATCACACACTTAATTAAAACACGCCGACATCTTCACCTTAAAGTTTGCTGAGATCACACACTTAAAACACGCTGACATCTTCAACTTAAAGTATGCTGAGATCACACACTTAATTAAAACACGCCGACATCTTCACCTTAAAGTATGCTGAGATCACACACTTAAAACACGCTGACATCTTCAACTTAAAGTATGCTGAGATCACGCACTTAAAACACGCTGACATCTTCAACTTAAAGTATGCTGAGATCACACACTTAATTAAAACACGCCGACATCTTCACCTTAAAGTATGCTGAGATCACACACTTAAAACACGCTGACATCTTCAACTTAAAGTATGCTGAGATCACGCACTTAAAACACGCCGACATCTTCAACTTAAAGTATGATGAGATCACGCACTTAAAACACGCTGACATCTTCAACTTAAAGTATGCTGAGATCACACACTTAATTAAAACACGCCGACATCTTCACCTTAAAGTATGCTGAGATCACACACTTAAAACACGCTGACATCTTCAACTTAAAGTATGCTGAGATCACACACTTAAAACACGTTGACATCTTCAACTTAAAGTATGCTGAGATCACGCACTTAAAACACGCCGACATCTTCAACTTAAAGTATGCTGAGATCACACACTTAAAATACGCTGACATCTTCAACTTAAAGTATGCTGAGATCACGCAATTAAAACACGCCGACATCTTCAACTTAAAGTATGCTGAGATCACACACTTAAAACACGCTGACATCTTCAACTTAAAGTATGCTGAGATCACACACTTAAAACACGTTGACATCTTCAACTTAAAGTATGCTGAGATCACACACTTAAAACACGCCGACATCTTCAACTTAAAGTATGCTGAGATCACGCAATTAAAATACGCTGACATCTTCAACTTAAAGTATGCTGAGATCACACACTTAAAACACGCCGACATCTTCACCTTAAAGTATGCTGAGATCACGCACTTAAAACACGCCGACATCTTCAACTTAAAGTATGCTGAGATCACACACTTAAAATACGCTGACATCTTCAACTTAAAGTATGCTGAGATCACACACTTAAAACACGTTGACATCTTCAACTTAAAGTATGCTGAGATCACGCACTTAAAACACGCCGACATCTTCAACTTAAAGTATGCTGAGATCACACACTTAAAATACGCTGACATCTTCAACTTAAAGTATGCTGAGATCACGCAATTAAAACACGCCGACATCTTCAACTTAAAGTATGCTGAGATCACACACTTAAAACACGCTGACATCTTCAACTTAAAGTATGCTGAGATCACACACTTAATTAAAACACGCCGACATCTTCACCTTAAAGTATGCTGAGATCACACACTTAAAACACGCTGACATCTTCAACTTAAAGTATGCTGAGATCACACACTTAAAACACGTTGACATCTTCAACTTAAAGTATGCTGAGATCACGCACTTAAAACACGCCGACATCTTCACCTTAAAGTATGCTGAGATCACACACTTAAAATACGCTGACATCTTCAACTTAAAGTATGCTGAGATCACACACTTAAAACACGCCGACATCTTCACCTTAAAGTATGCTGAGATCACACACTTAAAACACGCTGACATCTTCAACTTAAAGTATGCTGAGATCACGCACTTAAAACACGCTGACATCTTCAACTTAAAGTATGCTGAGATCACACACTTAATTAAAACACGCCGACATCTTCACCTTAAAGTATGCTGAGATCACACACTTAAAACACGCTGACATCTTCAACTTAAAGTATGCTGAGATCACACACTTAATTAAAACACGCCGACATCTTCACCTTAAAGTATGCTGAGATCACACACTTAAAACACGCCGACATCTTCAACTTAAAGTATGCTGAGATCACGCACTTAAAACACGCTGACATCTTCAACTTAAAGTATGCTGAGATCACGCACTTAAAACACGCTGACATCTTCAACTTAAAGTATGCTGAGATCACACACTTAATTAAAACACGCCGACATCTTCACCTTAAAGTTTGCTGAGATCACACACTTAAAACACGCTGACATCTTCAACTTAAAGTATGCTGAGATCACACACTTAATTAAAACACGCCGACATCTTCACCTTAAAGTATGCTGAGATCACACACTTAAAACACGCTGACATCTTCAACTTAAAGTATGCTGAGATCACGCACTTAAAACACGCTGACATCTTCAACTTAAAGTATGCTGAGATCACACACTTAATTAAAACACGCCGACATCTTCACCTTAAAGTATGCTGAGATCACACACTTAAAACACGCTGACATCTTCAACTTAAAGTATGCTGAGATCACGCACTTAAAACACGCCGACATCTTCAACTTAAAGTATGATGAGATCACGCACTTAAAACACGCTGACATCTTCAACTTAAAGTATGCTGAGATCACACACTTAATTAAAACACGCCGACATCTTCACCTTAAAGTATGCTGAGATCACACACTTAAAACACGCTGACATCTTCAACTTAAAGTATGCTGAGATCACACACTTAAAACACGTTTACATCTTCAACTTAAAGTATGCTGAGATCACGCACTTAAAACACGCCGACATCTTCAACTTAAAGTATGCTGAGATCACACACTTAAAATACGCTGACATCTTCAACTTAAAGTATGCTGAGATCACACACTTAAAACACGCCGACATCTTCAACTTAAAGTATGCTGAGATCACACACTTAAAACACGCCGACATCTTCAACTTAAAGTATGCTGAGATCACGCACTTAAAACACGCTGACATCTTCAACTTAAAGTATGCTGAGATCACGCACTTAAAACACGCCGACATCTTCAACTTAAAGTATGCTGAGATCACACACTTAAAACACGCCGACATCTTCAACTTAAAGTATGCTGAGATCACACACTTAAAACACGCTGACATCTTCAACTTAAAGTATGCTGAGATCACACACTTAAAACACGCTGACATCTTCAACTTAAAGTATGCTGAGATCACACACTTAAAACACGCTGACATCTTCAACTTAAAGTATGCTGAGATCACACACTTAAAACACGCTGACATCTTCAACTTAAAGTATGCTGAGATCACACACTTAAAACACGCTGACATCTTCAACTTAAAGTATGCTGAGATCACGCAATTAAAACACGCCGACATCTTCACCTTAAAGTATGCTGAGATCACACACTTAAAACACGCTGACATCTTCAACTTAAAGTATGCTGAGATCACACACTTAAAATACGCTGACATCTTCAACTTAAAGTATGCTGAGATCACGCAATTAAAACACGCCGACATCTTCAACTTAAAGTATGCTGAGATCACACACTTAAAACACGCTGACATCTTCAACTTAAAGTATGCTGAGATCACACACTTAAAACACGCTGACATCTTCAACTTAAAGTATGCTGAGATCACGCAATTAAAACACGCCGACATCTTCAACTTAAAGTATGCTGAGATCACACACTTAAAACACGCTGACATCTTCAACTTAAAGTATGCTGAGATCACACACTTAAAATACGCTGACATCTTCAAAGTAAAGTATGCTGAGATCACACACTTAAAACACGCCGACATCTTCAACTTAAAGTATGCTGAGATCACACACTTAAAACACGCTGACATCTTCAACTTAAAGTATGCTGAGATCACGCAATTAAAACACGCCGACATCTTCACCTTAAAGTATGCTGGGATCACACACTTAAAATACGCTGACATCTTCAACTTAAAGTATGCTGAGATCACACACTTAAAACACGCCGACATCTTCAACTTAAAGTATGCTGAGATCACGCACTTAAAACACGCCGACATCTTCAAATTTGTGAATTGACTGTGTTAACTGGTTGCTTGATACGTTCTGTATACTTGAAAATTGTGCGCTGACGGCGTTAGGTGGTTGCATGACACGATTGGCATACTAGATAATTGTGTACTGCCGGTGTTAGAAGGTTGCTTGACACGTTCGGCATACTTGATAATTGTGTACTGACAGTGTTTGGCGGTTGCTTGACACGTTCGGCATACTTTATAATTGTATACTGACGGTGTAAGATGGTTTCTTGACACGATCGCCATACTTGAAAATTGTGCGCTGATAGTGTTAGGTGGTTGCTTGACACGTTCGTCATAATTGATAATTGTGTACTGACGGTGTTAGATGGTTGATTGACATGATCGGCATACTTGATAATTGTGTACCGACAGTGTTATGTGGCTGCTTGACAAGATTGGCATACTTGATAATTGTGTACTGACGGTGTTAGATGGTTGCTTGACACGTTCGTCATAATTGATAATTGTGTAGTGACGGTGTTAGATGATTGCTTGACATGATCGGCATACTTGATAATTGTGTGCTGTCACAAGGATACATTGTTTCATATACACATCACCTCACATAGAAATCATGTTACATAGAGACATGAAATGTCACAATCGCAAATCATGTTATATACCCGTCACTTCACATGGAAATCATCTTAACCGGAGAAATGAAATACCACAAGGACACATCATCAAACATGTCACCCTGCATGGAAATCGTCTTACCCAGATACATGACATGTCACAAGGACACATCATCACACATGTCAGCACACATGGAAATTATCTTACCCAGATACGTGAGACGTCAAAAGGACACATCATCAAACATGTCACCTAGCATGGAAATCATCTTAAACAGATACATAAGATGTCACAAGGACACATCATCACACATGTCATCTAGCATGGAAATCATCTTAAACAGATACATGAGATGTCACAAGGACACATCACCACACGTCACCCCACTCTTATCCAGACACGAGATGTCACAAAGACCCCATCATCTCACATGTCACCCCACATGGAAATCATTTTAACCCAGATAAATGAATGTCACAGGGACACATCACACATGTTTTCTAGCATGGAAATCATCTTACCCAGACACACGAGACGTCTAAAGAACACATCATCACATGTCACCCCACATGGAAATCATCTTGCCCAGAAATATAGATGACAGGACACATCATGACACATGTCACCTAGCATGGAAATCATCTTACCCAGATACATGAGATGTCACAAGGACACATCATGACACATGTCACCTAGCAGGGAAATCATCTTACCCAGACAAATGAGATGTCACAAGGACACATCATCACACGTCAACCCACATGGAAATCATCTTACCCAGATACATGAGACGTCAAAAGGACACATCACACATGTCACCCCACATGGAAATCATCTTACCCAGACAAGAGATGTCACAAAGACACATCATCACACATGTCACCCCACATGGAAATCATTTTAACCCAGACACATGAGATGTCATAGGGACACATCATCACACATGTCACATAACATGGAAATCATCTTACCCAGACACATGAGATGTCAGAGGGACACATCACACGCAACCCCACATGGAAATCATCTTACCCTGAGACATGTGATGTCACAAGGACACATCATCACACATGTCACCTAGCATGGAAATCATCTTACCCAGATACATGAGACGTCACAAGGACACATCATGACATATGTCACCTAGCAGGGAAATCTTCTTACCCAGACAAATGAGATGTCACAAGGACACATCATCACACGTCACCCCACATGGAAATCATCTTACCCCGATACATGAGACGTCAAAAGGACACATCACACATGTCACCCCACATGGAAATCATCTTACCCAGACAAGAGATGTCACAAAGACACATCATCACACATGTCACCCCACATGGAAATCATTTTAACCCAGACACATGAGATGTCATAGGGACACATCATCACACATGTCACATAACATGGAAATCATCTTACCCAGACACATGAGATGTCAGAGGGACACATCACACGCAACCCCACATGGAAATCATCTTACCCTGAGACATGTGATGTCACAAGGACACATCATCACACATGTCACCTAGCATGGAAATCATCTTACCCAGATACATGAGACGTCAGAAGGACACATCATGACATATGTCACCTAGCAGGGAAATCTTCTTACCCAGACAAATGAGATGTCACAAGGACACATCATCACACGTCACCCCACATGGAAATCATCTTACCCCGATACATGAGACGTCAAAAGGATACACCACCCCACATGGAAATCATCTTACCCTGAGACATGAGATGTCACAAGAACACATCATCACACACGTTACCCCACATGGAAATCATCTTGCCCAAATAATGAGATGACAGAAGGACACATCATCACACATGTCACCTAGAATGGAATCATCTTACCCAGATACATGAGATGTCACAAGGGCAAATCACACGTCACCCTGCATGGAAATCATCTTTCCCAGATACATGAGATGTCACCAGGACACATCATCACACATGTCACCTAGCATGGAAATCATCTTACCCAGATACATGAGATGTCACAAGGACACATAATGACACATGTAACCTAGCATGGAAATCATCTTACCTAGATACATGAGATGTCACAAGTACACATCACGACACATGTCACCTAGCAGGGAAATCTTCTTACCCAGACAAATGAGATGTCACAAGGACACATCATCAGACGTCACCCCACATGGAAATCATCTTACCAAGATGCATGAGACGTCAAAAGGACACATCACCTAAGATGGAAATCATTTTAACCCAGACACATGAGATGTCACAGGGAAACATCACATACCCCCCACATGGAAATCATCTTACCCTGAGACATGAGATGTCACACGAACACATCAAAACACACGTCACCCCACATGGAAATCATCTTGCCCATATAATTAGATGACAGAAGGACACATCATCACACGTCACCTAGAATGGAAATCATCTTACACAGATACATGAGATGTCACAAGGGCACATCATGACACATGTCATCTAGCATGGATTGATTGATTGATTGATTGATGTTTAACGTCCAGGAAGCAATATTTCAGCTATATTCAGGACGTCATCTAGCATGGAAATCATCTTACCCAGATACATGAGATGTCAAAAGGACACATCATCACACGTCACCCCACATGGAAATCATCTTACCCAGACACATGAGATGTCACAGGGAAACATCACATACCACCCACATGGAAATCATCTTACCCTGAGACATGAGATGTCACAAGAACACATCATCACACACGTCACCCAACATGGAAATCATCTTGCCCATATGAGATGACAGAAGGACACATCATCACACATGTCATCTAGCATGGAAATCATCTTAAACAGATACATGAGATGTCACAAGGACACATCACCACACGTCACCCCACTCTTATCCAGACACGAGATGTCACAAAGACCCCATCATCTCACATGTCACCCCACATGGAAATCATTTTAACCCAGATAAATGAATGTCACAGGGACACATCACACATGTTTTCTAGCATGGAAATCATCTTACCCAGACACACGAGACGTCTAAAGAACACATCATCACATGTCACCCCACATGGAAATCATCTTGCCCAGAAATATAGATGACAGGACACATCATGACACATGTCACCTAGCATGGAAATCATCTTACCCAGATACATGAGATGTCACAAGGACACATCATGACACATGTCACCTAGCAGGGAAATCATCTTACCCAGACAAATGAGATGTCACAAGGACACATCATCACACGTCAACCCACATGGAAATCATCTTACCCAGATACATGAGACGTCAAAAGGACACATCACACATGTCACCCCACATGGAAATCATCTTACCCAGACAAGAGATGTCACAAAGACACATCATCACACATGTCACCCCACATGGAAATCATTTTAACCCAGACACATGAGATGTCATAGGGACACATCATCACACATGTCACATAACATGGAAATCATCTTACCCAGACACATGAGATGTCAGAGGGACACATCACACGCAACCCCACATGGAAATCATCTTACCCTGAGACATGTGATGTCACAAGGACACATCATCACACATGTCACCTAGCATGGAAATCATCTTACCCAGATACATGAGACGTCACAAGGACACATCATGACATATGTCACCTAGCAGGGAAATCTTCTTACCCAGACAAATGAGATGTCACAAGGACACATCATCACACGTCACCCCACATGGAAATCATCTTACCCCGATACATGAGACGTCAAAAGGACACATCACACATGTCACCCCACATGGAAATCATCTTACCCAGACAAGAGATGTCACAAAGACACATCATCACACATGTCACCCCACATGGAAATCATTTTAACCCAGACACATGAGATGTCATAGGGACACATCATCACACATGTCACATAACATGGAAATCATCTTACCCAGACACATGAGATGTCAGAGGGACACATCACACGCAACCCCACATGGAAATCATCTTACCCTGAGACATGTGATGTCACAAGGACACATCATCACACATGTCACCTAGCATGGAAATCATCTTACCCAGATACATGAGACGTCAGAAGGACACATCATGACATATGTCACCTAGCAGGGAAATCTTCTTACCCAGACAAATGAGATGTCACAAGGACACATCATCACACGTCACCCCACATGGAAATCATCTTACCCCGATACATGAGACGTCAAAAGGATACACCACCCCACATGGAAATCATCTTACCCTGAGACATGAGATGTCACAAGAACACATCATCACACACGTTACCCCACATGGAAATCATCTTGCCCAAATAATGAGATGACAGAAGGACACATCATCACACATGTCACCTAGAATGGAATCATCTTACCCAGATACATGAGATGTCACAAGGGCAAATCACACGTCACCCTGCATGGAAATCATCTTTCCCAGATACATGAGATGTCACCAGGACACATCATCACACATGTCACCTAGCATGGAAATCATCTTACCCAGATACATGAGATGTCACAAGGACACATAATGACACATGTAACCTAGCATGGAAATCATCTTACCTAGATACATGAGATGTCACAAGTACACATCACGACACATGTCACCTAGCAGGGAAATCTTCTTACCCAGACAAATGAGATGTCACAAGGACACATCATCAGACGTCACCCCACATGGAAATCATCTTACCAAGATGCATGAGACGTCAAAAGGACACATCACCTAAGATGGAAATCATTTTAACCCAGACACATGAGATGTCACAGGGAAACATCACATACCCCCCCCCACATGGAAATCATCTTACCCTGAGACATGAGATGTCACACGAACACATCAAAACACACGTCACCCCACATGGAAATCATCTTGCCCATATAATTAGATGACAGAAGGACACATCATCACACGTCACCTAGAATGGAAATCATCTTACACAGATACATGAGATGTCACAAGGGCACATCATGACACATGTCATCTAGCATGGATTGATTGATTGATTGATTGATGTTTAACGTCCAGGAAGCAATATTTCAGCTATATTCAGGACGTCATCTAGCATGGAAATCATCTTACCCAGATACATGAGATGTCAAAAGGACACATCATCACACGTCACCCCACATGGAAATCATCTTACCCAGACACATGAGATGTCACAGGGAAACATCACATACCACCCACATGGAAATCATCTTACCCTGAGACATGAGATGTCACAAGAACACATCATCACACACGTCACCCAACATGGAAATCATCTTGCCCATATGAGATGACAGAAGGACACATCATCACACATGTCACCTAGAATGGAAATCATCTTACTCAGATACATGAGATGTCACAAGGGCACATCATCACACGTCACCCTGCATGGAAATCATCTTTCCCAGATACATGAGATGTCACACACATGTCACCTAGCATGGAAATCATCTTACCCAGATACATGAGATGTCAAAAGGACACATCATGACACATGTCATCTAGCATGGAAATCATTTTACCTAGATACATGAGATGTCACAAAGACACATCATCACACGTCACCCCACATGGAAACATCTTACCCAAATACATGAGACATCAAAATGACACATCACACATGTCACCCCACATGGAAATCATCTTACTCAGACACAAGATGTCACAGACACATCACACACGTCACCCACATGGAAATAATTTTACCCTGAGACATGTGATGTCACAAGGACACATCATCACACATGTCACATGGAAATCATCTTGCCCAGATAATGAGATGACAGGACACATCATCCCAACTTGTCACCTGGCATGGAAATCATCTTACCCAGATACATGAGATGTCACAAGGAAACATCATGACACATATCACATAGCATGGAAATCATCTTACCCAGATACATCAGATGTCACAAGGACACATCATGACACGTCACCTAGCAGGGAAATCTTCTTACCCTGACAAATGAGATGTCACAAGGACACATCATCACACATCACCCCACATGTAAATCATACATGTACCCATATACATGAGGCGTCAAAAGGACACATCACCCCACATGGAAATCATTTTAACCCAGACACATGAGATGTCATAGGGACACATCATCACACATGTCACCTAACATGGAAATCATCTTACTACACATGAGATGTCACAGGGAAACATCACACGCCAAACCCACATGGAAATCATCTTACCCTGAGACATGTGATGTCACAAGGACACCTCATCACACATGTCACCCCACATGGAAATCATCTTACCCAGATACATGAGATGTCACAAGGACACATCATGACATGTCACTTAGCATGGAAATCATCTTACCCAGACACATGCGATGTCACAGGGAAACATCACACGTCACCCCACATTGAAATGATCTTACCCTGAGACATGAGATGTCACAAGAACACATCATCACACACGTCACCTAGCATGGAAATCAGCTTACCCAGACACATGAGATGTCACAAACACACATCACATATGTCACCCCAAATGGAAATCATTTTGCCCAGATAATGAGATGACAGGACACATCATCACACATGAAACCCCACATGGAAATCATTTTAACCCAGACACATGAGATGTCACAAGGACACCTCATCACACATCACCTGGCATGGAAATCATCTTACCCAGATACATGAGATGTCACAAGGACACATCATGACACGTCACCTTGCAGGGAAATCTTCTTACCCAGACAAATGAGATGTCACAATGCCACATCATCACACATGTCACCTAGCATGGAAATCATCTTACCCAGATACATGAGATGTCACAAGGACACATCATCACACGTCGCCTCGTATTGAAATCATCTTACCCAGATACATCAGATGTCACAAGGACACATCATGACACGTCACCTAGCAGGGAAATCTTTTTACCCAGACAAATAAGATGTCACAAGGACACATCATCAGACATGTCACCCACATAGAAATCATCTTACCCAGATAAATAAGAAGTCACAAGAACATATTATCACACATGTCACCCCACAAAACATTATTTTTCTCAGATACATAAGATGTCACAAGGACACATCATCACACATGTCACCTCGCATGGAAATCACCTTACCCGGGGTCATGAGATGTCACAGGGACACATAATCTCATACACACGTCACCTCACGTTTAAATCATCTTACCAGAAGACAATGGGACGTCAACCCACTAAGACATGTGTCATCTGACATGGTTTATAGTCATTTACATCAATTGAAAAACATTACCCATGCTAATTGTTGCCATTTTATATACACATTTTATTTACAGTGAAACAATTTAAGTGATTACTTTTATTTATAACCAAGTCAGTGAATATGATACATGTACTGTAAATAAATTGTTGACTTGTCATTAGAATACACAAATATAACCAAGTCAGTGAATATGATACATGTACTGTAAATAAATTGTTGACCTGTCATTAGAATACACAAATATAACCAAGTCAGTGAATATGATACATGTACTGTAAATAAATTGTTGACTTGTCATTAGAATACACAAATATAACCAAGTCAGTGAATATGATACATGTACTGTAAATAAATTGTTGACTTGTCATTAGAATACACAAATATAACCAAGTCAGTGAATATGATACATGTACTGTAAATAAATTGTTGACCTGTCATTAGAATACACAAATATAACCAAGTCAGTGAATATGATACATGTACTGTAAATAAATTGTTGACTTGTCATTAGAATACACAAATATAACCAAGTCAGTGAATATGATACATGTACTGTAAATAAATTGTTGACTTGTCATTAGAATACACAAATATAACCAAGTCAGTGAATATGATACATGTACTGTAAATAAATTGTTGACTTGTCATTAGAATACACAAATATAACCAGGTCAGTGAATATGATACATGTACTGTAAATATATTGTAGTCATTTTAATCAAAATAAACATTAAATTGTTTACATTCAAGGAGAAGTCCTACAATGATCAATCATTACTAGACCTGTTTATATTTTGTTTGTTTGTTTGGTGTTTTAATGCCACTTTCAGCAATTTTTCAGCTATATCATGGCGTCCAGTTTTTATTGGGGGAGGAAGTCAGAGTACCCGGAGAAAACCCCCGACCTGCGGTAGGAAAACTGGCAATCCTTGTCAATTAAGATTGGAGTCGAGTACGACCTGTTTATGTAAAAACCATTTAACAGAGTAATTATATTGATTACAAAAGAATACACAGAAACTGACATTACCTTTATTTAGTAACTATTATATAACATGTCTAATTATAGATTTAGGTCAATAGGTCTAAAAATTCTAAACATGTCATCATGTCAGCTTTCATGCTATATTGGACATTTATTTAAGAGTTCATTATACAGAATATTATCTTTCACTAATTCTTTACATATTCACAATATTTGACATGATTTTTTAGTTCACATTACATGTAGTAATTTAATACATTGATACACATTGTTTACATCCAGTGATCAATAACAACAGATAAGTCAGACATATGTAAACTACATGATCACTTCCTGGTGTCAATCAGAATATATTGTAATGTGGATTATTTATACTTTCTTATAAACATAAACATTGTCATGACGACCAATAACAACAAATAAGTCAGACATATGTAAACTACATGATCACTTCCTGGTGTCAATCAGTATATATTGTAATGTGGATTATTTATACTTTCTTATAAACATAAACATAGTCATGACGACCAATAACAACAAATAAGTCAGACATATGTAAACTACAAGATCACTTCCTGGTGTCAATCAGAATATATTGTAATGTGGATTATTTATACTTTCTTATAAACATAAACATTGTCATGACGACCAATAACAACTGATTTAGACAGTGAATTATAACATATGTGTGGAGACAGAACAGATGGTATCTGTGTAATAATAACCTGACTCTGTTTACCATCAGGACTAATCCTGAGTACATTGTTAGACCCACTACATATAACAAGTACATGTCCTTCATCATCTGTTGTAATTCCCCATGGTTCCCTCATGTTAGGATCAGTAAATGTAAACAAAGTGTTCCCCACTGTATCAATACAGTACAACTTATCCCAGTCAGTATAGTAGATACGTCCTGCCTCACCACCACAGATATACTGAGGTATTACACCCACTGGTTTTGTACGTGTTACCTTCAATGTCATGTTCATTACCTTTATTGCTCTATCATTACAGCCTACAAACAGCTGGTTATCTCTGTACATGATACCTCTACACTCCACCTTTACATCAGTACGTTGTATAACTTGTTTCTGTCTGACATCTACTATCACTACAGTAGAAGGTAATGTAAATAATGTAGTATATAACGTAACAGCTACAGTGTTGTTGTCTACTACAGCTATACGGCCTGGTCCACCAGGTAATGGAATGGTGTGTTGTTGTTGTCCTGCTATATCACATGTTACTAATTGTCTACCATAATAATCAGCTATAACTAACACATCATGTAACACCTTTATATCCCAGATCCCTACATTGACCTTGAAGTTATAATCCAGTGAATACATGTCCTGTACATGTTGTACAATGTGATCTTTAGTATCTGTTGATTCCCTGTGTTGATTGTTACAGTCCTGACACATAGATCTCTGACAGCCATGACACCAGTATACAGATGGTTCCTTGTCACAGACATGACACCTGTAAAGGATTTATATAAATGTAATGTCATAATTCTGACTCAAACTATGACAAAAACTTTTATAACAATCATTCTGTATGCTGAAATGATGTAAAATAAAGTAAATTGTCCAAGTCAAAAGTCAAATGATGAATCAATGTAAAATAAACATAATACTTTGATCATTAGCAAAAAAGTGAATCAGTGATGTCCTTGCTGATACAGTTTTGATTGATATCAATAAATTACACTACTAACTCGAATAATAAAATCTTTAAAACTTGTGGTGTCAGGACAATTAACAAGATTTTCCATGGGGTGCAGTAATTAGGTACTAACAAATAGTATAATAATGGGTCAACAGAATTAGCAGTTACGTTCCTTATATGGACAGTGTTAGTATACAAATAAGTCCATGTGACCCCTTTAAGGTACTGACCCTGTCCATGTGACCCCTGTAAGGTACTTACTACTGACCCTGTCTAAGTGACTCCATGTAAGGTACTTACTACTGACCGTGTCTATGTGATTCCTTCTAAGGTACTTACTACTGACCTTGTCTATGTGACCCCTGTAAGGTACTTACTACTGACCCTGTCTGTGTGACCCCTGTAAGGTACTTACTACTGACCCTGTCTGTGTGACCCCTGTAAGGTACTTACTACTGACCCTGTCTGTGTGACCCCTGTAAGGTACTTACTACTGACCCTGTCTGTGTGACCCCTGTAAGGTACTTACTACTGACCCTGTCTGTGTGACCTATGTAAGGTACTTACTACTGACCCTGTCTATGTGACTCCCTGTAAGGTACTTACTACTGACCCTGTCCATGTGATTCCTTCTAAGGTACTTACTACTGACCATGTCCATGTGACCCCTGTAAGGTACTTACTACTGACCTTGTCCATGTGACCTATGTAAGGTACTTACTACTGACCATGTCCATGTGACCCCTGTAAGGTACTTATTACTGACACTGTCTAGGTGACCTATGTAAGGTACTTACTACTGACCCTGTCTATGTGATTCCCTGTATGGTACTTACTACTGACCCTGTCCATGTACTCCCTGTAAGGTACTTACTACTGACCCTGTCCATGTGACCTTTAAGGTACCTACTACTGACCCCGTCCATCTGACCCCTGTAAGGTACTTACTACTGACCTTGTCCAAGTGACTCCTGTAAGGTACTTACTACTGACCCTGTCTATGTGATTCCTTGTAAGGTACTTACTGCTGACCCTGTCCATGTGACTCCCTGTAAGGTACTTACTACTGACCCTGTTTATATGACCCTCTGTAAAGTACTTACTACTGACCCTGTCTATGTGACCTATGTAAGGTACTTACTACTGACCCTGTCTGTGTGACCCCTGTAAGGTACTTACTACTGACCCTGTCTGTGTGACCCCTGTAAGGTACTTACTACTGACCATGTCTATGTGATTCCTTCTAAGGTACTTACTACTGACCATGTCCATGTGACCCCTGTAAGGTACTTACTACTGACCTTGTCCATGTGACCTATGTAAGATACTTACTACTGACCCTGTCTATGTGATTCACTGTAAGGTACTTACTACTGACCATGTCCATGTGACTTCCTGTAAGGTACTTGCTACTGACCCTGTCCATGTGACCCCTGTAAGGTACTTACTACTGACCCTGTCCATGTGACCCCAGTAAGGTACTTACTACTGACCCTGTCTATGTGACCCCTGTAACGTACTTACTACTGACCCTGTCTATGTGATTCCTTGTAAGGTACTTACTGCTGACCCTGTCCATGTGACTCCCTGTAAGGTACTTACTACTGACCCTGTTTATATGACCCTCTGTAAAGTACTTACTACTGACCCTGTCTATGTGACCTATGTAAGGTACTTACTACTGACCCTGTCTGTGTGACCCCTGTAAGGTACTTACTACTGACCATGTCTGTGTGACCCCTGTAAGGTACTTACTACTGACCCTGTCTATGTGATTCGTTCTAAGGTACTTACTACTGACCATGTCCATGTGACCCCTGTAAGGTACTTACTACTGACCTTGTCCATGTGACCTATGTAAGATACTTACTACTGACCCTGTCTATGTGATTCACTGTAAGGTACTTACTACTGACCATGTCCATGTGACTTCCTGTAAGGTACTTGCTACTGACCCTGTCCATGTGACCCCTGTAAGGTACTTACTACTGACCCTGTCCATGTGACCCCAGTAAGGTACTTACTACTGACCCTGTCTATGTGACCCCTGTAAGGTTCTTACTACTGACCCTGTTTATATGACCCCTGTAAGGTACTTACTACTGACCCTGTCCATGTGACTCCTTGTAAGGTACTTACTACTGACCCTGTCTATGTGACCCCTGTAAGGTACTTACTACTGACCCTGTCTATGTGACCCCTGTAAGGTACTTACTACTGACCCTGTCTATGTGACCCTGTAAGGTACTTACTACTGACCCTGTCCATGTGACCCCTGTAAGGTACTTACTACTGACCCTGTCTATGTGACCCCTGTAAGGTACTTACTACTGACCCTGTCTATGTGACCCCTGTAAGGTACTTACTACTGACCCTGTCCATGTGACCCCTGTAAGGTACTTACTACTGGCCCTGTCTATGTGACCCCTGTAAGGTACTTACTACTGACCCTGTCTATGTGACCCCTGTAAGGTACTTACTACTGACCCTGTCCATGTGACCCCTGTAAGGTACTTACTACTGACCCTGTCTATGTGACCCCTGTAAGGTACTTACTACTGACCCTGTCTATGTGACTCCCTGTAAGGTACTTACTACTGACCCTGTCCATGTGACCCCTGTAAGGTACTTACTACTGACCCTGTCTATGTGACCCCTGTAAGGTACTTACTACTGACCCTGTCTATGTGACCCCTGTAAGGTACTTACTACTGACCCTGTCTAAGTGACTCCATGTAAGGTACTTACTACTGACCGTGTCTATGTGATTCCTTCTAAGGTACTTACTACTGACCCTGTCTGTGTGACCCCTGTAAGGTACTTACTACTGACCCTGTCTGTGTGACCCCTGTAAGGTACTTACTACTGACCCTGTCTGTGTGACCTATGTAAGGTACTTACTACTGACCCTGTCTATGTGACTCCCTGTAAGGTACTTACTACTGACCCTGTCCATGTGATTCCTTCTAAGGTACTTACTACTGACCATGTCCATGTGACCCCTGTAAGGTACTTACTACTGACCTTGTCCATGTGACCTATGTAAGGTACTTACTACTGACCATGTCCATGTGACCCCTGTAAGGTACTTATTACTGACACTGTCTAGGTGACCTATGTAAGGTACTTACTACTGACCCTGTCTATGTGATTCCCTGTATGGTACTTACTACTGACCCTGTCCATGTACTCCCTGTAAGGTACTTACTACTGACCCTGTCCATGTGACCTTTAAGGTACCTACTACTGACCCCGTCCATCTGACCCCTGTAAGGTACTTACTACTGACCTTGTCCAAGTGACTCCTGTAAGGTACTTACTACTGACCCTGTCTATGTGATTCCTTGTAAGGTACTTACTGCTGACCCTGTCCATGTGACTCCCTGTAAGGTACTTACTACTGACCCTGTTTATATGACCCTCTGTAAAGTACTTACTACTGACCCTGTCTATGTGACCTATGTAAGGTACTTACTACTGACCCTGTCTGTGTGACCCCTGTAAGGTACTTACTACTGACCCTGTCTGTGTGACCCCTGTAAGGTACTTACTACTGACCCTGTCTATGTGATTCCTTCTAAGGTACTTACTACTGACCATGTCCATGTGACCCCTGTAAGGTACTTACTACTGACCTTGTCCATGTGACCTATGTAAGATACTTACTACTGACCCTGTCTATGTGATTCACTGTAAGGTACTTACTACTGACCATGTCCATGTGACTTCCTGTAAGGTACTTGCTACTGACCCTGTCCATGTGACCCCTGTAAGGTACTTACTACTGACCCTGTCCATGTGACCCCAGTAAGGTACTTACTACTGACCCTGTCTATGTGACCCCTGTAAGGTACTTACTACTGACCCTGTCTATGTGATTCCTTGTAAGGTACTTACTGCTGACCCTGTCCATGTGACTCCCTGTAAGGTACTTACTACTGACCCTGTTTATATGACCCTCTGTAAAGTACTTACTACTGACCCTGTCTATGTGACCTATGTAAGGTACTTACTACTGACCCTGTCTGTGTGACCCCTGTAAGGTACTTACTACTGACCATGTCTGTGTGACCCCTGTAAGGTACTTACTACTGACCCTGTCTATGTGATTCGTTCTAAGGTACTTACTACTGACCATGTCCATGTGACCCCTGTAAGGTACTTACTACTGACCTTGTCCATGTGACCTATGTAAGATACTTACTACTGACCCTGTCTATGTGATTCACTGTAAGGTACTTACTACTGACCATGTCCATGTGACTTCCTGTAAGGTACTTGCTACTGACCCTGTCCATGTGACCCCTGTAAGGTACTTACTACTGACCCTGTCCATGTGACCCCAGTAAGGTACTTACTACTGACCCTGTCTATGTGACCCTGTAAGGTACTTACTACTGACCCTGTTTATATGACCCCTGTAAGGTACTTACTACTGACCCTGTCCATGTGACTCCTTGTAAGGTACTTACTACTGACCCTGTCTATGTGACCCCGGTAAGGTACTTACTACTGACCCTGTCTATGTGACCCCTGTAAGGTACTTACTACTGACCCTGTCTATGTGACCCTGTAAGGTACTTACTACTGACCCTGTCCATGTGACCCCTGTAAGGTACTTACTACTGACCATGTCCATGTGACTTCCTGTAAGGTACTTACTACTGACCCTGTCTATGTGACCCCTGTAAGGTACTTACTACTGACCCTGTCCATGTGACTCCTTGTAAGGTACTTACTACTGACCCTGTCTATGTGACCCCTGTAAGGTACTTACTACTGACCCTGTCTATGTGACCCCTGTAAGGTACTTACTACTGACCCTGTCTATGTGACCCCTGTAAGGTACTTACTACTGACCCTGTCCATGTGACCCCTGTAAGGTACTTACTACTGGCCCTGTCTATGTGACCCCTGTAAGGTACTTACTACTGACCCTGTCTATGTGACCCCTGTAAGGTACTTACTACTGACCCTGTCCATGTGACCCCTGTAAGGTACTTACTACTGACCCTGTCTATGTGACCCCTGTAAGGTACTTACTACTGACCCTGTCTATGTGACTCCCTGTAAGGTACTTACTACTGACCCTGTCCATGTGACCCCTGTAAGGTACTTACTACTGACCCTGTCTATGTGACCCCTGTAAGGTACTTACTACTGACCCTGTCCATGTGACCCCTGTAAGGTACTTACTACTGACCCTGTCCATGTGACTCCTTGTAAGGTACTTACTACTGACCCTGTCTATGTGACCCCTGTAAGGTACTTACTACTGACCCTGTCCATGTGACTCCTTGTAAGGTACTTACTACTGACCCTGTCCATGTGACCCCTGTAAGGTACTTACTACTGACCCTGTCCATGTGACCCCAGTAAGGTACTTACTACTGACCCTGTCCATGTGACCCCTGTAAGGTACTTACTACTGACCCTGTCCATGTGACCCCTGTAAGGTACTTACTACTGACCCTGTCCATGTGACTCCCTGTAAGGTACTTACTACTGACCCTGTCTATGTGACCTATGTAAGGTACTTACTACTGACCCTGTCTGTGTGACCCCTGTAAGGTACTTACTACTGACCCTGTCTGTGTGACCCCTGTAAGGTACTTACTACTGACCCTGTCTATGTGATTCCTTCTAAGGTACTTACTACTGACCATGTCCATGTGACCCCTGTAAGGTACTTACTACTGACCTTGTCCATGTGACCTATGTAAGA
Organism: Limnoperna fortunei; assembly: GCA_944474755.1. Taxonomy (NCBI): domain Eukaryota; kingdom Metazoa; phylum Mollusca; class Bivalvia; order Mytilida; family Modiolidae; genus Limnoperna; species Limnoperna fortunei. The sequence continues at coordinate 5,612,405 of OX104119.1, forward strand.
TACTTACTACTGACCCTGTCTATGTGATTCACTGTAAGGTACTTACTACTGACCATGTCCATGTGACTTCCTGTAAGGTACTTGCTACTGACCCTGTCTATGTGACCCCTGTAAGGTACTTACTACTGACCCTGTCCATGTGACCCCAGTAAGGTACTTACTACTGACCCTGTCTATGTGACCCCTGTAAGGTACTTACTACTGACCCTGTTTATATGACCCCTGTAAGGTACTTACTACTGACCCTGTCCATGTGACTCCTTGTAAGGTACTTACTACTGACCCTGTCTATGTGACCCCTGTAAGGTACTTACTACTGACCCTGTCTATGTGACCCCTGTAAGGTACTTACTACTGACCCTGTCTATGTGACCCTGTAAGGTACTTACTACTGACCCTGTCCATGTGACCCCTGTAAGGTACTTACTACTGACCATGTCCATGTGACTTCCTGTAAGGTACTTACTACTGACCCTGTCTATGTGACCCCTGTAAGGTACTTACTACTGACCCTGTCCATGTGACTCCTTGTAAGGTACTTACTACTGACCCTGTCTATGTGACCCCTGTAAGGTACTTACTACTGACCCTGTCTATGTGACCCCTGTAAGGTACTTACTACTGACCCTGTCTATGTGACCCCTGTAAGGTACTTACTACTGACCCTGTCCATGTGACCCCTGTAAGGTACTTACTACTGACCCTGTCTATGTGACCCCTGTAAGGTACTTACTACTGACCCTGTCTATGTGACCCCTGTAAGGTACTTACTACTGACCCTGTCCATGTGACCCCTGTAAGGTACTTACTACTGACCCTGTCTATGTGACCCCTGTAAGGTACTTACTACTGACCCTGTCTATGTGACTCCCTGTAAGGTACTTACTACTGACCCTGTCCATGTGACCCCTGTAAGGTACTTACTACTGACCCTGTCTATGTGACCCCTGTAAGGTACTTACTACTGACCCTGTCCATGTGACCCCTGTAAGGTACTTACTACTGACCCTGTCCATGTGACCCCTGTAAGGTACTTACTACTGACCCTGTCCATGTGACCCCAGTAAGGTACTTACTACTGACCCTGTCCATGTGACCCCTGTAAGGTACTTACTACTGACCCTGTCCATGTGACCCCTGTAAGGTACTTACTACTGACCCTGTCCATGTGACTCCCTGTAAGGTACTTACTACTGACCCTGTCTATGTGACCTATGTAAGGTACTTACTACTGACCCTGTCTATGTGACTCCCTGTAAGGTACTTACTACTGACCCTGTCCATGTGACCCCTGTAAGGTACTTACTACTGACCCTGTCCATGTGACCCCTGTAAGGTACTTACTACTGACCCTGTCCATGTGACTCCCTGTAAGGTACTTACTACTGACCCTGTCTATGTGACCTATGTAAGGTACTTACTACTGACCCTGTCTGTGTGACCCCTGTAAGGTACTTACTACTGACCCTGTCTGTGTGACCCCTGTAAGGTACTTACTACTGACCCTGTCTATGTGATTCCTTCTAAGGTACTTACTACTGACCATGTCCATGTGACCCCTGTAAGGTACTTACTACTGACCTTGTCCATGTGACCTATGTAAGATACTTACTACTGACCCTGTCTATGTGATTCACTGTAAGGTACTTACTACTGACCATGTCCATGTGACTTCCTGTAAGGTACTTGCTACTGACCCTGTCCATGTGACCCCTGTAAGGTACTTACTACTGACCCTGTCCATGTGACCCCAGTAAGGTACTTACTACTGACCCTGTCTATGTGACCTCTGTAAGGTACTTACTACTGACCCTGTTTATATGACCCCTGTAAGGTACTTACTACTGACCCTGTCCATGTGACTCCTTGTAAGGTACTTACTACTGACCCTGTCTATGTGACCCCTGTAAGGTACTTACTACTGACCCTGTCTATGTGACCCCTGTAAGGTACTTACTACTGACCCTGTCTATGTGACCCTGTAAGGTACTTACTACTGACCCTGTCCATGTGACCCCTGTAAGGTACTTACTACTGACCATGTCCATGTGACTTCCTGTAAGGTACTTACTACTGACCCTGTCTATGTGACCCCTGTAAGGTACTTACTACTGACCCTGTCCATGTGACTCCTTGTAAGGTACTTACTACTGACCCTGTCTATGTGACCCTGTAAGGTACTTACTACTGACCCTGTCCATGTGACCCCTGTAAGGTACTTACTACTGACCCTGTCTATGTGACCCCTGTAAGGTACTTACTACTGACCCTGTCCATGTGACCCCTGTAAGGTACTTACTACTGGCCCTGTCTATGTGACCCCTGTAAGGTACTTACTACTGACCCTGTCTATGTGACCCCTGTAAGGTACTTACTACTGACCCTGTCCATGTGACCCCTGTAAGGTACTTACTACTGACCCTGTCTATGTGACCCCTGTAAGGTACTTTCTACTGACCCTGTCTATGTGACTCCCTGTAAGGTACTTACTACTGACCCTGTCCATGTGACCCCTGTAAGGTACTTACTACTGACCCTGTCTATGTGACCCCTGTAAGGTACTTACTACTGACCCTGTCCATGTGACCCCTGTAAGGTACTTACTACTGACCCTGTCCATGTGACCCCTGTAAGGTACTTACTACTGACCCTGTCCATGTGACCCCAGTAAGGTACTTACTACTGACCCTGTCCATGTGACCCCTGTAAGGTACTTACTACTGACCCTGTCCATGTGACCCCTGTAAGGTACTTACTACTGACCCTGTCCATGTGACTCCCTGTAAGGTACTTACTACTGACCCTGTCTATGTGACCTATGTAAGGTACTTACTACTGACCCTGTCTATGTGACTCCCTGTAAGGTACTTACTACTGACCCTGTCCATGTGACCCCTGTAAGGTACTTACTACTGACCCTGTCTATGTGACTCCTGTAAGGTACTTACTACTGACCCTGTCCATGTGACCCCTGTAAGGTACTTACTACTGACCCTGTCTATGTGACTCCTGTAAGGTACTTAATACTGACCCTGTCTATGTGACCCCTGTAAGGTACTTACTACTCACCCTGTCCATGTGACCCCTGTAAGGTACTTACTACTGACCCTGTCTATGTGACCCCTGTAAGGTACTTACTACTGACCCTGTCCATGTGACCCCTGTAAGGTACTTACTACTGACCATGTCCATGTGACTTCCTGTAAGGTACTTGCTACTGACCCTGTCCATGTGACCCCTGTAAGGTACTTACTACTGACCCTGTCCATGTGACCCCAGTAAGGTACTTACTACTGACCCTGTCTATGTGACCTCTGTAAGGTACTTACTACTGACCCTGTTTATATGACCCCTGTAAGGTACTTACTACTGACCCTGTCCATGTGACTCCTTGTAAGGTACTTACTACTGACCCTGTCTATGTGACCCCTGTAAGGTACTTACTACTGACCCTGTCTATGTGACCCCTGTAAGGTACTTACTACTGACCCTGTCTATGTGACCCTGTAAGGTACTTACTACTGACCCTGTCCATGTGACCCCTGTAAGGTACTTACTACTGACCATGTCCATGTGACTTCCTGTAAGGTACTTACTACTGACCCTGTCTATGTGACCCCTGTAAGGTACTTACTACTGACCCTGTCCATGTGACTCCTTGTAAGGTACTTACTACTGACCCTGTCTATGTGACCCCTGTAAGGTACTTACTACTGACCCTGTCTATGTGACCCCTGTAAGGTACTTACTACTGACCCTGTCTATGTGACCCCTGTAAGGTACTTACTACTGACCCTGTCCATGTGACCCCTGTAAGGTACTTACTACTGACCCTGTCTATGTGACCCCTGTAAGGTACTTACTACTGACCCTGTCTATGTGACCCCTGTAAGGTACTTACTACTGACCCTGTCCATGTGACCCCTGTAAGGTACTTACTACTGACCCTGTCTATGTGACCCCTGTAAGGTACTTTCTACTGACCCTGTCTATGTGACTCCCTGTAAGGTACTTACTACTGACCCTGTCCATGTGACCCCTGTAAGGTACTTACTACTGACCCTGTCTATGTGACCCCTGTAAGGTACTTACTACTGACCCTGTCCATGTGACCCCTGTAAGGTACTTACTACTGACCCTGTCCATGTGACCCCTGTAAGGTACTTACTACTGACCCTGTCCATGTGACCCCAGTAAGGTACTTACTACTGACCCTGTCCATGTGACCCCTGTAAGGTACTTACTACTGACCCTGTCCATGTGACCCCTGTAAGGTACTTACTACTGACCCTGTCCATGTGACTCCCTGTAAGGTACTTACTACTGACCCTGTCTATGTGACCTATGTAAGGTACTTACTACTGACCCTGTCTATGTGACTCCCTGTAAGGTACTTACTACTGACCCTGTCCATGTGACCCCTGTAAGGTACTTTCTACTGACCCTGTCTATGTGACTCCTGTAAGGTACTTACTACTGACCCTGTCCATGTGACCCCTGTAAGGTACTTACTACTGACCCTGTCTATGTGACTCCTGTAAGGTACTTAATACTGACCCTGTCTATGTGACCCCTGTAAGGTACTTACTACTCACCCTGTCCATGTGACCCCTGTAAGGTACTTACTACTGACCCTGTCTATGTGACCCCTGTAAGGTACTTACTACTGACCCTGTCCATGTGACCCCTGTAAGGTACTTACTAATGACCCTGTCCATGTGACCCCTGTAAGGTACTTACTACTGATCCTGTCTATGTGACACACTGTAAGGTACTTACTACTGACCCTGTCCATGTGACCCCTGTAAGGTACTTACTAATGACCCTGTCCATGTGACCCCTGTAAGGTACTTACTACTGACCCTGTCTATGTGACCCCTGTAAGGTACTTACTACTGACCCTGTCCATGCGACCCCTGTAAGGTACTTACTAATGACCCTGTCCATGTGACCCCTGTAAGGTACTTACTACTGACCTTGTCCATGTGACCCCTGTAAGGTACTTACTACTGACCCTGTCCATGTGACCCCTGTAAGGTACTTACTACTGATCCTGTCTATGTGATTACCTGTAAGGTACTTACTACTTACCCTGCAGTGTTCAATCTAGAATTTGGCCTAAGGGGGTCATGATAGCCCTAATAACTTACCATAGGGGGCCAGAATTTATAGCTAGGGGTCAATAAAACCAATATTAGAGCACCCGCTTCATTTTGATTTTCATCCGTTTTTGCATGTTTATCTCCAATGGGAGTAAAATATGAAGAAGTACGCTTCATCTTGAAGCATGAACAACACGTTATAAAAAAATCGATAATACATATATATATATATATATTGTCTACAATCCTCCCAAGTCAGGGGTTCTGATTCCGTATTCGCTCCATCTGATGGAGCTGGAGCGAACGCGGACTTAGAACCCTTGACTTGGGAGGATGATTGTCTACGTGATATAGACGCTTGCTAAATTGTAATTGTACATGATAAAAAGTGTACTTAGGACCGAGAATACAGTTAAATTTCTGGTATATTTTAAAGGGACTTTCTCAAAGCTGTGAAAAATTACGTTGCGCCAGTAATGACCCAGGAGGTTTTTTAAGCATGTCAATTCAACAAAAAATGCGGGAATGGCGCAATGGCGCGCTCTAGATTGAACACTGACCCTGTCCATGTGACCCCTGTAAGGTACTTACTATTGACCCTGTCCATGTGACCCCTGTAAGGTACTTACTACTGACCCTGTCCATGTGACTCCCTGTAAGGTACTTACTACTGACCCTGTCCATGTGATTCCCTGTAAGGTACTTACTACTGACCATGTCTATGCTACTTCCTGTAAGGTACTTACTACTGACCCTGTCCATGTGATTCCCTGTAAGGTACTTACTACTGACCCTGTCCATGTGACCCCTGTAAGGTAGTTACTATTGATCCTGAACTTGTGACTTTTACTACTGACCCTATCTATGTGACTTCCTGTAAGGTACTTACTACTGACCCTGTCCATGTGATTCCCTGTAAGGTACTTACTACTGACCCTGTCCATGTGACCCCTGTAAGGTAGTTACTATTGATCCTGAACTTGTGACTTTTACTACTGACCCTATCTATGTGACTTCCTGTAAGGTACTTACTACTGACCCTGTCTGTGATTCCCTGTAAGGTACTTACTACTGACCTTGTCTATGTGACTTCCTGTAAGGTACTTACTATTGACCGTGTCTATGTGACCCTCTGGATTGTACTTACTACTGACCCTGTCTGACTCCCTGTATAGTACTTAGTACTGACCCTGTCTATGTGACCCCTGTACGGTACTTACTACTGACGCCGTCCATGTGACTCTCTGTAAGGTACTTACTACTAACCCTGCCTAAATGACCCCTGTAAGGTACTTACTACTGCCCCTGTCTATGTGACTCCCTGTATAGTACTTACTACTGACCCTGTCCATGTGACCCCTGTAAGGTAGTTACTATTGATCCTGAACTTGTGACTTTTACTACTGACCCTATCTATGTGACTTCCTGTAAGGTACTTACTACTGACCCTGTCTGTGATTCCCTGTAAGGTACTTACTACTGACCTTGTCTATGTGACTTCCTGTAAGGTACTTACTATTGACCGTGTCTATGTGACCCTCTGGATTGTACTTACTACTGACCCTGTCTGACTCCCTGTATAGTACTTAGTACTGACCCTGTCTATGTGACCCCTGTACGGTACTTACTACTGACGCCGTCCATGTGACTCTCTGTAAGGTACTTACTACTGACCCTGTCTATGTGACCTATGTAAGGTACTTACTACTGACCCTGTCTATGTGACTCCCTGTAAGGTACTTACTACTGACCCTGTCCATGTGACCCCTGTAAGGTACTTACTACTGACCCTGTCCATGTGACCCCTGTAAGGTACTTACTACTGACCCTGTCCATGTGACTCCCTGTAAGGTACTTACTACTGACCCTGTCTATGTGACCTATGTAAGGTACTTACTACTGACCCTGTCTGTGTGACCCCTGTAAGGTACTTACTACTGACCCTGTCTGTGTGACCCCTGTAAGGTACTTACTACTGACCCTGTCTATGTGATTCCTTCTAAGGTACTTACTACTGACCATGTCCATGTGACCCCTGTAAGATACTTACTACTGACCTTGTCCATGTGACCTATGTAAGATACTTACTACTGACCCTGTCTATGTGATTCACTGTAAGGTACTTACTACTGACCATGTCCATGTGACTTCCTGTAAGGTACTTGCTACTGACCCTGTCCATGTGACCCCTGTAAGGTACTTACTACTGACCCTGTCCATGTGACCCCAGTAAGGTACTTACTACTGACCCTGTCTATGTGACCTCTGTAAGGTACTTACTACTGACCCTGTTTATATGACCCCTGTAAGGTACTTACTACTGACCCTGTCCATGTGACTCCTTGTAAGGTACTTACTACTGACCCTGTCTATGTGACCCCTGTAAGGTACTTACTACTGACCCTGTCTATGTGACCCCTGTAAGGTACTTACTACTGACCCTGTCTATGTGACCCTGTAAGGTACTTACTACTGACCCTGTCCATGTGACCCCTGTAAGGTACTTACTACTGACCATGTCCATGTGACTTCCTGTAAGGTACTTACTACTGACCCTGTCTATGTGACCCCTGTAAGGTACTTACTACTGACCCTGTCCATGTGACTCCTTGTAAGGTACTTACTACTGACCCTGTCTATGTGACCCCTGTAAGGTACTTACTACTGACCCTGTCTATGTGACCCCTGTAAGGTACTTACTACTGACCCTGTCTATGTGACCCCTGTAAGGTACTTACTACTGACCCTGTCCATGTGACCCCTGTAAGGTACTTACTACTGGCCCTGTCTATGTGACCCCTGTAAGGTACTTACTACTGACCCTGTCTATGTGACCCCTGTAAGGTACTTACTACTGACCCTGTCCATGTGACCCCTGTAAGGTACTTACTACTGACCCTGTCTATGTGACCCCTGTAAGGTACTTTCTACTGACCCTGTCTATGTGACTCCCTGTAAGGTACTTACTACTGACCCTGTCCATGTGACCCCTGTAAGGTACTTACTACTGACCCTGTCTATGTGACCCCTGTAAGGTACTTACTACTGACCCTGTCCATGTGACCCCTGTAAGGTACTTACTACTGACCCTGTCCATGTGACCCCTGTAAGGTACTTACTACTGACCCTGTCCATGTGACCCCTGTAAGGTACTTACTACTGACCCTGTCCATGTGACCCCTGTAAGGTACTTACTACTGACCCTGTCCATGTGACCCCTGTAAGGTACTTACTACTGACCCTGTCCATGTGACTCCCTGTAAGGTACTTACTACTGACCCTGTCTATGTGACCTATGTAAGGTACTTACTACTGACCCTGTCTATGTGACTCCCTGTAAGGTACTTACTACTGACCCTGTCCATGTGACCCCTGTAAGGTACTTACTACTGACCCTGTCTATGTGACTCCTGTAAGGTACTTACTACTGACCCTGTCCATGTGACCCCTGTAAGGTACTTACTACTGACCCTGTCTATGTGACTCCTGTAAGGTACTTAATACTGACCCTGTCTATGTGACCCCTGTAAGGTACTTACTACTCACCCTGTCCATGTGACCCCTGTAAGGTACTTACTACTGACCCTGTCTATGTGACCCCTGTAAGGTACTTACTACTGACCCTGTCCATGTGACCCCTGTAAGGTACTTACTAATGACCCTGTCCATGTGACCCCTGTAAGGTACTTACTACTGATCCTGTCTATGTGACACACTGTAAGGTACTTACTACTGACCCTGTCCATGTGACCCCTGTAAGGTACTTACTAATGACCCTGTCCATGTGACCCCTGTAAGGTACTTACTACTGACCCTGTCTATGTGACCCCTGTAAGGTACTTACTACTGACCCTGTCCATGCGACCCCTGTAAGGTACTTACTAATGACCCTGTCCATGTGACCCCTGTAAGGTACTTACTACTGACCTTGTCCATGTGACCCCTGTAAGGTACTTACTACTGACCCTGTCCATGTGACCCCTGTAAGGTACTTACTACTGATCCTGTCTATGTGATTACCTGTAAGGTACTTACTACTTACCCTGCAGTGTTCAATCTAGAATTTGGCCTAAGGGGGTCATGATAGCCCTAATAACTTACCATAGGGGGCCAGAATTTATAGCTAGGGGTCAATAAAACCAATATTAGAGCACCCGCTTCATTTTGATTTTCATCCGTTTTTGCATGTTTATCTCCAATGGGAGTAAAATATGAAGAAGTACGCTTCATCTTGAAGCATGAACAACACGTTATAAAAAAATCGATAATACATATATATATATATATATTGTCTACAATCCTCCCAAGTCAGGGGTTCTGATTCCGTATTCGCTCCATCTGATGGAGCTGGAGCGAACGCGGACTTAGAACCCTTGACTTGGGAGGATGATTGTCTACGTGATATAGACGCTTGCTAAATTGTAATTGTACATGATAAAAAGTGTACTTAGGACCGAGAATACAGTTAAATTTCTGGTATATTTTAAAGGGACTTTCTCAAAGCTGTGAAAAATTACGTTGCGCCAGTAATGACCCAGGAGGTTTTTTAAGCATGTCAATTCAACAAAAAATGCGGGAATGGCGCAATGGCGCGCTCTAGATTGAACACTGACCCTGTCCATGTGACCCCTGTAAGGTACTTACTATTGACCCTGTCCATGTGACCCCTGTAAGGTACTTACTACTGACCCTGTCCATGTGACTCCCTGTAAGGTACTTACTACTGACCCTGTCCATGTGATTCCCTGTAAGGTACTTACTACTGACCATGTCTATGCTACTTCCTGTAAGGTACTTACTACTGACCCTGTCCATGTGATTCCCTGTAAGGTACTTACTACTGACCCTGTCCATGTGACCCCTGTAAGGTAGTTACTATTGATCCTGAACTTGTGACTTTTACTACTGACCCTATCTATGTGACTTCCTGTAAGGTACTTACTACTGACCCTGTCCATGTGATTCCCTGTAAGGTACTTACTACTGACCCTGTCCATGTGACCCCTGTAAGGTAGTTACTATTGATCCTGAACTTGTGACTTTTACTACTGACCCTATCTATGTGACTTCCTGTAAGGTACTTACTACTGACCCTGTCTGTGATTCCCTGTAAGGTACTTACTACTGACCTTGTCTATGTGACTTCCTGTAAGGTACTTACTATTGACCGTGTCTATGTGACCCTCTGGATTGTACTTACTACTGACCCTGTCTGACTCCCTGTATAGTACTTAGTACTGACCCTGTCTATGTGACCCCTGTACGGTACTTACTACTGACGCCGTCCATGTGACTCTCTGTAAGGTACTTACTACTAACCCTGCCTAAATGACCCCTGTAAGGTACTTACTACTGCCCCTGTCTATGTGACTCCCTGTATAGTACTTACTACTTACCCTGTCCATGTGACTCCCTGTAACATACTTAAGACTAGTCCTGTCGGTGTGACCCTCTGTAAGGTACTTACTACTAACCCTGTCCATGTGATTCCCTGAGATGTACTTAGTACTGACCTTGTCCATGTGACCCTCTGTAAGGTACTTTCACCTGAACTCTGTCGATGTAATTCCTTGTAAGGTACTTACTACTGACCCTGTCTATTTGACACTCTGTAAGGTACAGTACGCCCAGTGTTTGGTCACTCAAACACTCAAATAAGAGAAATTTTTCGGTGTTACACGGTGTATCACCAAAATTTTCTCGGAGAATCACAGTGTTTCAGGGTGTTGTTATCTATCACCACCTTAAAATTGATCCCCATGATGTACCGACTTTCGGGTGTAACATGGTGTGACACTGTGTTTTTCGGATATTCAGGGTGTAGAAAATATATTGTATAGATTGTTTATTGCAAGCAAAGAACCAGCTAATGTCTTGCTTTTCTCATAACTACAAAATTAAAATGTGTTCAATCTTCGAACTTCACGATTTTTCTTTTGTTTTGCGCATGCAGAAATAACTTGTCTGTCTTTATCTATATGTCTATCTATATTTAAAAAATAATTATAAATAATTAGCGTCTTTAGTGGTTTCAACAACATAAACAATTTGATTTATTGCAATCCTGGAAGTCTGAGAGTGAGCTGTGCTAGTACAATTCACAGTTCAGCTTCTTTCACTTCGCGAATTTATGCAATTGTGTGCATGCCTGGAAACCTATTTTTATTTATTTCGGTCAGCATTGTATTTTCAAAACTATTTTACGTGAATAAGAATTTGTTCAACAGAACTTACTTTTTTTTTAATTCAGCAATACTGAAGTTAAATGTAAAGCTTTTATCCCTAATTATACTTTATGCAAAGCACGCCCTTTAACAGGTCAGTTGTGTATTTATGTACATGTTACACGTGGCTTTTTATTTCATGGTTTTGGTACATTAAAGATGTAAATGTATATTTGACCTTGATTACTTTCTGCTGACCGCGTGGTTAAACAGTTGTGACAAAACACATCATCACTGGTATACTGTTTGTTGTTACTTGAACTAAGGACTGTATATTGTCTTTTTCTTTGATTACCATATATCAAGTTGTTCTTAAAAAAAATCAGTTCTAGTGCAAGTTCCGATTTATTTACAAAAATTATTAAAAATTTTAAAGTTCTAAATTTCCTTGTATTGACATGTGATTCCCTGTAAGGTACTTACTACTGACCCTGTCCATGTGACTCCCTGAAAGGTACTTACTACTGACCCTGTCTATGTGACCCTCTGTAAGGTACTTACTACTGACCATGTCTTTGTGACTCCTTGTATAGAACTTACTACTGACCCTGTCCATGTGACTCCCTCTAAGGTACTTACTACTGACCATGTCTATGTGATTCCCTGAAAGGTACTTACTACTGACCCTGTCTATATGACCCTCTGTAAGGTACTTACTACTGACCCTGTCTATGTGACCCCTGTAAGGTATTTACTACTGACCCTGTCTATGTGACCCTCTGTAAGGTACTTACTACTGACCCTGTCCATGTGACTCCCTCTAAGGTACTTACTAATGACCCTGTCGATGTGACTCTCTGTATGTGAACCCCTGATTTAAGTTGGAAGTCAACGTCATTGCTGTTGAAATTTAAGCCAATATGAGAAAGACCACTGACCATTACTTAAACAATCAGCATTTCAATTCTTAACTTACTTTTGTTTAAATCTGGTATCTTGAATTCCTGTAAAACACACAATATGTCAGTCAGATATAACTTAACAATATTTAAAAAATATAATTATACTTGAGACAAAAACGTTTCTCTATCTCACCGATTTAAACAATAAGACACTGAGCACCTGGACTCATCCCGTTGCATAATTTTTGCTTCTGTGTTGTGTGTTTGTTTTTGTTGTTGTCCCCTATTTTGTGTTACCATGACATTTTGTTGGTCCTCGATTTTTCGATTTCTGAATACACCTTGGTATCTTCGATTCTTTTTTCTTGATTGTGATATGTACAATTAACTCTTGCGGCAAATTATCAGCAGCTGTTATTATGAAAACTTGTTGTTCTAAATAGCTTTTACCTTCCTGACCTTTTAGTTTTAGCTGTGCTGGCACATAATCTTCATTCTAGAAAAAGAAAATTAACATTTATGAACATATCTGATTCAACATTACCTGTTACAAGGGTTTTTGTATCAAATATTTCATTTCAACTTAGACATGAACATGTAATTATGCAACAGTTACATTCACTTGTAAATGCGCACATGAAAAAAAAAAGAAAACTGAACGCAAACAGCATCAAAAATATGAAGCAACCCAGTAAGTTAACATAGTTATTAACAGACAATGCAACATTATTTTATTTAGCATGTTCAGTGTATGTTGTATATGTACACTTTGTTTCAGACATATCCTGATTCCGAGTTGATTAGTTCTTGCCTTACCATCTACCTCCTTCAAGAATGTTTAGTCTTGTTTGTTTGATTGCTTGAATGATGTTTAACCCCAGCTATTATTCGGCTAAATCATGGGATCCAGCTTGAGTACCCAGAGAAAACCCCCAAAATTTTGTAGGAAAACTTGCAATTCTTGTCAATTAAGATTGGAGATGACCGCACCCTGCCCACAATCTCAGTGTTGATACCATGTGATAAATACTGCATGAATTACCTCAACCAATCGACAACTGAGACCACAGCATGTTAAGTGCATTTTGTTTATAGACTGTGTTATATATAGAAATACCCCGATTCAGTGTTTACCAGTTTTGCATGTTTAGTGCATATTAAGTACCAATGTTAATGGTTCAGGTTCGTATTAATAATGCATTCAGTTGTTAAAGATTATGTTGTCTTTGGATGCATTAAATAAAGTATCTGTATGTAGAAGTTACAATTATCATGATTTATTATAATAAGACGAATATACATGTACATGTAATTAGATTCTCACAAATGTTTTTAATAGGATTGTAATTCCATTTTCAGCAATTGTTTAGCTACTAGCTAGTATACCATGACATCAAGTTTTTATTTAAGAAAGCTGGAGTACCCCATGTAAATCCCTGACATTTGGTACATGTAGCTGGAGTAGCCAGCAGAAACTCCTGACATTTGGTAGCTGGAGTACCCAGCAGAAACTCCTGACTTTTGGTAGCTGGACTACCCAGTGGAAACTCCTTACTTTTGGTAGTTAGCGATCCTAATAGAAACCCCTGACATTTGGTAGCTTTAGTATGAAGTGGAAAACTGGATCTTTGGTAGCTGGAGTATCCAGTGGATACACCAGAGATTTGGTAGCATAAGTACCCAGTAGACACCCTGTCATTTGTTAGCTGGATTACCCAGTGGAAACCCCTAACCTTTGATACCTGGAGTATCCAGTAGAAACCAACATGGTTGGTAGATGGAGTATATAGTGGAAACCCCTGACCTTTGGTACTAATAGCTGGAGTTCCCAGTGGAAGCTGCAATCTGCAGACATTTGGCAGCTGGACTTCTTAGTGGAAACCTTCGACCTTTGGTAGCTGGTGTACTTAGTGGAAACCCCTGACCTTTGAAAGCTGATGTACCCAGTGGAAACCACGACCTTAGGTAGCTAAAGTACCCAGTTGAAACCCCAGATATTGGTAGCTGGAGTACCCTGTAGAAATCATTGACATTTGGTAGCTGGAGTACCCACTGGATACCTCTGACATTTGTTCAGGTTTTTATAACTTAACCTGTCAACCCATAATACGAAAGCCTCCCATATCTGCAATATTAAAAAACCACAAGTCTTTATTGGCAAACATCGTGAAAGCAATGGAAACGGGAGGTTTCACATGTCAGCAAACCTAGTTTAACCCGCCATTTCTTTGAAATGCCTGTACCATGTCAGGACCATTGCTTTAGTTGCTATATTTTTTTTTGGTAATTGGTTCTCAAGTTTGTCAGTTTCTACAACTTTGTTTTTGATTGTCTTTTTTACACATGTTTTAAACAGTTTCCTTGGTCATGTTGGTGTTCAGTATTTTGTTATTACCTTCATTAATCAACTTTAATTGCATTTGACATAGTCATAGTTTTTAAAAAGAACTGACACAATAACTAGAGGCTCCCAGGAGCCTGTATCGCTCACCTGAATCTGAAACTAAGCAGCCTTTTTTTATCCAGCTTTTCTTTTCTATAAGGAATTGTCCAACACTTCTTCAAAAATCATTAATTTTGACCTTTTAAGGGAAAAAACTCCTATAAGGAGAAGCTTTTGATGCTTAGGAGGGAGGTCCACTTCAAATTTGCTGTACCTGTTATACTTTTTTAACTATCCGCTGAAAACTATCTTGACCCCCCCTTTTCTATTTTGAGCCAACATAGCTATGTAGGTAGTCAGGTGTCATGATCTGCACAATTGTGGTAGAGGATATCCTAAAGATGATGTGTACAATGTTTCAAAGCAGTCCTTTCATTGGTTAAAGAGGAAAAGATTTTTTAAAATCAATTAAAATTTATCTTAAAAATGTTCAAGAAGAATAATTCCTATATTATTCATCAGACAATCTTGACCCTTAACATGCTCAAGTCACTTTTGTAGCCCTCATAAAGCAGAACAATTAAGCAATGCTAACTTTTTCTCTAGTTGTAATAATTTTCAAGATTTTGAGGCAAAAATTAAATGGCATTAACTCCTACATTATACTCTTTCATCTGTATGCCAAAAACTGTATTTTGACATTCCCCCCCCCCCCCCCCCGCACGTTCTATTTTTAGCCACGGTGGCCATGGTTTGTGCAAACTTGCTAGAGGACATTTGACGGATGACGTGTACAAAGTTTAAACGCAGTACTCTCAGTGGTTTCAGAGGAGATTTTTTAAAATCTATTAAAACCGATTTAAAAAACTGTTCGAGGGGGATAACTCTTAAAAAGTTTCATCAGACAATCTTGCCCCTATAGCCATTATTGTCGCTCTCAATCTAGCAATGCTAAATTTTTCTGTAGTTCTTATAATTTTCAAGATTTTGAGGCAAAAATTGCAAAAATTCTCAATTTCGACAGTTAAAGAACAAAACTCCTACAAGGCGTCGTCATACATCTTGGACCCGTTGGCGTGTTTTGTAGAGCTTTTGATGCTAAAGAATGTTAGTCTCTTCGGTTTTTCTGTATCTGTTACATTTTGAACTATAAGCCAAAAACTGTATTTGACCCCCTTGTTCTATTTTAAACAATGGTGGCCTGATGTTGGTTGGTCTGAGGCCATGATTTATGCAAACTAAGAGGTAGAGAACATTTTACTGCAGATGTGTGCAAAGTTTCAAAGTAATCCCTTCAGTGGTTTTGGAGATTTTTAAAGAAAAGTTAACGACAACAAGAAATACGGATGGATGACAACGATGGACACCAAGTGATGGCAATTAACAGTTCACATGACCCTTCAGGTCAGGTGAGCTAAAAATTACGCTAAATTTTTATACATGTATATGTGATGCAGACACAATCACTTCCTTTACCATAACAATGCAATTATCATGATTATTATATACATGTACGATTTCCTACCTCATTATAGTCCTCAAACCATGTTTGAAAGAAATCTTGAATGCTATGACTTTGACTATGTTCTTCACAAAAGTATTCATCTTCTAAATCCAGTAACTCACTGTAGCTATGGCGACCAGCAGACATGTGTATGTTGCCATCTGAGCACTTTGACTTCACAGTGTAAGACACTGATCTTGTTTCAAATTTTTCTTTGGCTACCCCAGTTGTTCTTTTCAATTCTTCTAGAATTGCTTTACATGTTCCTTTCTCTATATCTCTCCACTGCCATATCTGCAGTGCTATTGTGTTTTTACAGAAACACAAAATAAATTTTTGGAACTTGGTATTGTCGAGAAAGAACACTCCCATACCATGATAAATAGCCATTCGACCAGTTTGTGGTTCAGTACACATAGGATATTTACTGATATAATAACACAAGATATGGTTAAAAAAGTCAAACGGCATAAAATCAAACTCGATACACAACCATGGTGTGCGCTTACAGTTATCTTTTTTTGCATTAAACATATCAATGATATCTGTAAATGAAGCTTTCTCAGAGATCATACAAGGCATATAATAAGTAGGCAAGATTTGCCTTTGTCCATTTTCCATCAAAGTTGTTGGTTTTACTATAATGTCAAATATTTCCATTACATTTAGTAAGTGACTGCTATGTTTGTTAAAGTCAAGTTCAGGTTCTTTATCAAAGAGTTTTACAATCAGAGAGGGCTCAAGCTTTCCAGTGTCTTCTAGCGCTTTCCATTCATTAGTCAGTTTCAGGTTGGAATCAAATTTGTCTGATACAAGACATCTGAATGCATTTGCTAACCATTTTTGGTTTAGAATAATACATGTATATTCTTTTAAACTCTCAAAATATAAGACACCTCCCACTTTATGTTGATATTTCAGGAAAAGATTTAATTCATCCTCGCTATCAATTGAACATTGAGAAGATAGTTCGACAATATCCAACCAAGATAATATGTTCATCTCAGCCTCCCTTAAAACATCAATTGATTGTTCTAAACGAATCCAACGTAAGGGTAACTTTTCAGCAAATGTTTTGACCTGCTTTCCATATTTAAAAACTGTGTTGCGGAAAACATTAAAATCCCCTTCGTCTGACTCGGTGTTTGAAACATAACATATCTCTCTTACATGTTTTTTCTTAGCTTCATTTCTTAATACAGAGAGTAGTTGTTTTCGGAAGTCATCTTTTCTTTCCTGCAGCTTAAAGAAAAAAATTCTAAATTTTCACTTGTTTTGCTCCTGAATATTGCTTTTGTCAAAAGCAATTATTTATTAACTGACAATGACAATACATACTGAAATCTTAAATTGTGAAAAGTGACATCATATTAGTTAATAGATAATGACCAGGACTTCACTGTTTGTTGTTGCTTGATCTGTTAATCGTGTGTATACTAGATAAGGATAAAGTACATTACATGTAAATTATAAATTGTTTTACTGCAGCTGTATGATAGAATGATTTATTCAGTCTTACTTAACAAGACACATATTTTAGAGTTTCAGATATTACTCAGATATTAAGGTTTGCCAGCATCGTACAAATTTTCTGATGATAATTATCAGAGGGATAGATACACAATATAACTTATTTTAATTCTATTATCATTTAATTGGTCTTACTGCTTTGAAATTTTGATGGAAATAAAAATATTTACTATTTTAAATCTTTAATTGACCATATTGGACATCTTTATTTTATTCAAAACACTTATAAAATGAGATCAAGACGTTGTTTAATATCCTGATATTTGTTCATAACACTTACATTGTCTCTGCACTCGTCAATTCTGGTACAAACAATGACAGCTGGCGGATAGAGAAGTTCTGTCTCCTCTTTCATTTCCTCCTTACTGGCACATGAGTGAATAGTATCAAGCCAGAAGTCTATATACTCTATAAAAATAAAGGAGTTAATTTTAAAATAGGAAATAGATTGCATGGGGGCAATATGTGAATAAGAATTATTATTAATATCATATACTTTCTAAGAAACATCCAAAGATTGTTTAATGGCCAAAGTTACACTTCACATCTTTCAGAATAGCATAACATCTTATATAAGGAAAAAGGATACATGTGATACCACAATAACACAAGTTAGTTTGAATGTTGTTTAAAGCCACTTTCAGCAATTTTTCAGCTATATCTTGGCACATAGTTATTACTTGGTAAAGAAGACGGAGGACCCATAGAAAACCCCTACCTTAACTAGGAGAACTGCTACTTTTTTATTAAGACTGTCGTAAAGTGCACCCTGATCATAACCTAGGTTTTGACAGACCATGTAATCAATAGTGGATGAATTACCTTAACTACTCAGTCACCAAGGGGCCTTACATGAGTTAGAGAAGATCTGATATATTTGACAGATTAGTTTATGTGTAACATACATTAAATCAATTTGCATGGACAGTCTATAACAGACGGAACATTGAATATGTTGATCATCTGGGTGATGAAGTTAGAGAGAAGATTAAAATAAGAAAAATTGGATAGCTAGATATCAAGAGAAACAGAGTATGTGATGAAATTAGCTCAACCTGACCTTTAATAAAACTATCTAAAAAGAGAAACATTATTTGTAACCACACTTATGTATTTTATCTAAGTTTCTAACCTCCGATCTTTTCAAAGCCTTCTTCAGCTGTGATTGGTTTTACATCTTTCATAATGTTTGCTACAAGAATATGTAAAGCATTTGGATTTAGGAATATTGGGTGAGTGGCATAGTAATCCTTCTCTCCAGCAAAATCCAAAATTCCACATTCTACAAACTTGTCAGCTGGTACATCCACTTTTTCTATACCATTTAGTAAATCACCCAGACCTTGTAAAATTTTTTCAGTCAATAATTTAGTAATTGGCTGGGATTGACTCTTTACATCCACTTCAATATCTTCTGAAAAATTAGAAGTTGTTGCAAATGACTGGTCTATACTTGTTATCTTTCTTTTTCTTAGAGAGTCATCTTCCTGTATATCATGGCTAAGCTTCCTTTTTCTTACTGATTTATGAAGAGTAACATACTCTCTTTTACTATTCTCACCACCATCATCTTGTAAACCACTGGTATTTAAACGGTCAGCTTTGTCTTGTAAAGTCTCGTTTTTTGCAGTGCTTGAATGACTAGCTGCTTTTATTCTAGTCAACAATTCTTTCTTTTTATCTGATACTGCAAATAAAAAGTGCAAATGCAGTGCATGAAGATTAAGACTAGGTGAAAATATGTGTCAAATAGACTTACTGTCAAAGTGTTTCACTGCTTATGTGAAACATGTATCAATAAAGAACGAAAAAAATGTTCTATAAAATCAACTGATCTGTAGCTGTGTGATCAAGATAGAAGAACAGGACAGATTTTCTAATATAGTTGTTTCTTAAAAATCAGGAAATTATGTAAACATGTTTAAAAATGTATCGATTCTACCAATTATAAATAGAGGTGAAACCATTCACCGAAGGTTCAATGATTCTCTGTATGTTTGCTGTTTTTCAATTTTACGATTCATTTGACCCAATTTCGGTTCAGAACAATTTTGCCAATCAAATTGTGTTTTAAAATAATTGTCTGATTGAAATGTTAACTAAAAAATTATATCTTTCCTGTCCTACACAGCTGGCTTTGGAAGGCAACTCAGTCTCAGACGAACAAGTGGCCTTATCGTGGTCCAAATTCATCCGTGTTCATCATAACAAAAAGCGAAGTTAAGTCACCATGTCTTTTTGAACAGTTATCTCATCTCACCTTTTAATTTTATTCCCGTTTGGTCAGAAATCTACTTAATTTTTGTCAGAGTCATGTTTATCATGTTACACTGGGTTCTTTACCAAAAGGGGAATAATTAAACCTTGTAAGCTGGTTCCCTTCCGACTATATCCGGGACGGATATGAACTTGGTGCCCGAGATTGCAAATACGATGCTGATAGTATTGAAATGATGATCAGCATCACAATAAAAATTAGTACTTTGACAGTCACTTAACATAAAATGTAATTTTAATCTGATTAAATATTTGTAATAATGCATTTATACAACATACATGTTAACAAAGATTTCATTACATATTATAAATGTTGACAGTGATGTCAGTCTCTACTTTTAGTTCTACTTTATTTATAATTCAATCAACTTGTGTACTAATGACAAACAGACAGTTATTTTGTTGAAACATTGTGTAGTACATGTAGTTGATTCTTTTTCATTGTAATATATACTAGTATACCGTTAAAAAATGACAAGCTTCTTCCTCTAATTCGGAACAAGAAAAAGCCCTTGAATAGAATTCGTGGGCTAGATGACAAACCAAAACTAGAGTAAAAAAACATGTGAGCAATGCTCACCATTGATACCCCCCGCTTCACAATTACTTTGAAAATTCAGGTGTTCTTAATTATGAAATTGAAACTTTATCTAGTTAAACGTGAAGGCGAAGTTGCAGATAAAACACGTAACCCTCCCAAATCCCCCAAAGAATGGCATCCTCTATGTCAATGACAAAGTCCATGTTTTTCAATGGGAAACCTCCAATAATATTCTGATCAAAATGTTTAATATGTGACATGGATTCTGTGTAAGTTTCATCAAATTCCATTTAGTGGTGTAGGAGGAGTTGCACATAAGAGATGGGTATCCCCTTATGTCAATGACAGTCCATGTTTTTCTATGGGAAACCCAAATATCATTCCGATCAAAATGTTAAATATCTCCTGCACAATCGCACCATGTGACATGGATTCTGTGTAAGTTTCAACAAATTCCATTCAGTGGTGTAGGAGGAGTTGCACATAAGAGATGAGGACCCCCTTTGGTCCATGACAATGTCCATGTTTTTCTATGGGAAACCCCAAATATCATTCCGATCAAAATGTTTAATATCTCCTGCACAATGGCACTATGTGACAAGGATTCTGTGTAAGTTTCATTAAATTCCATTCAGTGGTGTAGGAGGAGTTGCACATGAGAGATAGGGACCCCCTTGGGTCAATGGCAAAGTCCATGTTTTTCTATGGGAAACCCCAAATATCATTCCGATCAAAATGTTAAATATCTCCTGCACAATGGCACTATGTGACAAAGATTCTGTGTAAGTTTCATCAAATTCCATTCAGTGGTGTAGGAGGAGTACATAAGAGAAAATGTAACGGACGGACAGATGGACGGACGGACACCATGAACACTATATACTCCCCGCTTTTCAAGCGGGGGGTATAATAATCAGGGTTTGAATATTTTGCTTCCCTGAAGTTAAAGAGAAAATGAATTGTATCGAAATGTAATGGGTAGGTGTATTGTTACAGCCCTTTGAAATGACAAGTGTGGACACATAAAAATGCTTCGCATACTAAAATACACAAACTAATGTATGTGTATGTACATGTACTTGTTACATATATGTACACTTGTTCAGTAATCAAAACAATTTTTGTTTTCAAATTTCCAGACATGATATTTCAATAATACTTTGACATGGCGAGTTGGGACCAAAACAGAGATTGTTAAAATGGCAAAGTACTGCCTCCATTATCACTGATTTACAAGTGCCAAAGTGGCATAAAATATGCCAGTTGAAAATTTGCCACATTTTTTATCAAAAGGGTCATAACTCTTAAGTGTTTGAAGCAATTTGCCTGGTTATCAATCTTGGTCAAGATATTAAGCCCTTTAACATTTTCCTAAAGTTTCATGATCTTAGAGTCAGAGTTAAAGAGTAGACAAGACAAATTTGTCATTTTTTGGTATAACGTTATGGGCCATAAATCTGAAGTGACTGGCTGGTTATCATACATGGCCGAGATATTATTCCCGTAAACATTTTCTCAAATTTACATTAAGATTGGACAACTGTTCGAATTAGAGACATCACTGTTGACGCTGCCATGGGTGTTCCCATAATAGGACATGTCTTCGATAGGCATGTAAAAATAATCATTATGTAGTCAATATGGCTAATTTAGTCTGATTCCAAAAAGCCACAAAACTCTTACTAGAAATTCCTATTCAATTGAAGATTCAAAGTACCAAAGTACTATATGGGGCAGAAAAGAAAACATTTTTTTTTAAACAATTTTTATTTATTTTTAAATTTTTATTTTTGGAGGTGGTAGAGATTTATTTGTTGTTTTACCATGTGAATGTTGATTATCTGCCTTTGATTACACATTTTAAAATAGGATAAAATGGCAAACAGTTGTGTGACTATAAAATTCCAATTAAGGTTGGTAATAGACCCTACCGCCATCCTGAAATTGATTTAGCATGGAAGAAAATCTTATTTACCAGGAAAATCATTTTATTGTATGGAGCATACTTTTATTTTTGCCATAGTTTAGTCTTGCCGCAATTGGTTTGAATTAACATTTGCCAACATATCTTGGGTCCAGATATTATAAGGAGTGGGGTAGAGAACCTCCATACATGTCAGGCTCTAATTAGGATCCCAGTTGTTTCCTTTTGAAAACAATTTGTCTTGAAGGTTAATTGCATCGACATGTCTTTTAATATAATAAACTTCATCACTTTGTCAAAAATATGTCTTTGAATATAATTACCCTCAAAGATCCATTCACCATCTCTAAGGCGAATTTTACATCTATGTATATCAATCCCGTCTGTACTTTGGACTCCTGTGGTACTTTGCTTTAGTAGCCGTCTCAGCAAACAGGTTTTACCAACACCATTTTCACCAATTATAACAATCCTTAGGTAGTACCTTGTTTATGTTCCAGTTTTAATGATGTCCATGTATAAAGCTTTATCTTCTACACTTAAATGTTGGATAGCAGTCGGCATTTCTATTTTAAAATGTAAATTAATAAACAGTCAATTGCTCAATATTTATAAATATTTTAATACAATAAATGTATTTGTTTAAAATATAATATTAATATAACCTACTCCGAATCCTTCTATGATGAAGGATTTTGAACTATAATTAGGCCACTTTTTTTTTATTTGTTGGTTTACGGATCCGCCGACCCGATTTTTTCATGTTTTCAAATAAAAATAAAAATGATTTTAGTCTTTTTTTTTATTACCGCCGACCGATGTTTGGTTTCAATGTTCCGAATAAAAATAAAAATGGTTTAACGTTGTTTTTTTTTTGTTTGGAAAATCGTAATAAAAATATAACTTGTTCAGGGGATTTGTAATGCAGGGGAAGTTGTTAAAATAGATCATACTTCCGGTTTGTTCGGAACATATCGGTTTTTTTCTGTCTTTGAGACAGACTGTATCCAATTGACAATCTCGCATGTGGTGGTAACCAGTAGGAATGGAGATTGACGGTGGCTCAATCTTTTTCAAAGTTTTGATAAGAAACACATCAAAAGGGGATGTGGTGGGACAGTTTGTAATACATGCAAAAAAATGGAGTGAGGCACTACAAATAAACTCTAGAAAAGCTGCATACAAAAATGTACAAAATGCAAATATCTTGTGTTTTATAAAAATGAGAACACCCAAGAAATAAACTCATGTCTTTGAACAGATAGATCAAGGATATTGTTCATGTAAGTATTAAATGATTTTTTTTTCTATTAGTAAGAAATATATTGGAAAAATCATATAAGGGCTGTTCCAGCAAGACATACATGGTACGGAGGGAAGGCACTTTTCTGCCAGGGGTACCACCCATAGAAGCAAATTTCAAAATCGCCTATATTTGTATTGAACTTGTACAAGTTATAAATACCCACCCACAGTGGCAATTTAAAAGTGCCTTCCCCCCGTCCCATGTATGTTATGCTGGAACAGCCCTAAATAGGGGGTATGTTAAGGAAGTTTTTTTTTCATTTTGCATATTTTTATTTTTATTTGACCTCCTACCCTCCTAAAATCATAATTTTAATTTTCATTTTTTTTCTACCTCCTACCTTTTAAAATTAAAAATTTATTTTTTTATTTTTTTTCCCTCCTCCTACCCAACCAATTTTTAAAAAAAATCCGTAAACCAACAAATAAAAAAAAGGTGGCCTAAAAGTATGCAGACATGCTACATGTAAAATTAATCAACCGTTTAGCTTGTAAGCAAATGTGATACTTTGCATGAATCGTTTTTTTGCTAGTGCAAATACCGGCAATTTATCATTCCTAATGAAGGTAATAACAACACAAGTGAACACTGATACTGTCAAAAAAGACAAGCCACAAATCAAAGTCCAAGAATTCACAGTAATTAAAACAGCAGTTGGTCATAATTGCGATTTTTGCTTGGTTATGTCTTCCTAGAAAAGGACAAGTTGCTTGTATAATCCCGGACTTTCTTAACATTACCTTGAACAACAAGTTGAGAATGTCGAACACAATTTTTGATCTTGACAGAGTATTCTCCATTATCATCAAGCCGGGTATTGATTACAACAAGTCTGTGAAGTCTTCCATGTCTCTCTGCTTTATATTTGTCTGATGCGCTGACTTCAGTACCATCTTTGAACCACAGGGCAGTTTGATTGTCATCCAGTACTTCACATTCAAATTGAACAGTTTCCCCCTCAAAACATGTCAGAGTACTCAAAGATTTAGTGAAGTATTCTGTAAAGGAAATAGGAAATTGTTTGCCATCTAATAATAATAATATCTTACTAATATCTGTATATATGCCATCTATTCCCAAACCCTCAATATACATTTTTGAGAGAGTAAAACAAATTTCAATTATATGGCCACTGCTCCCAACACAAGGTACATGTAGTTTATTTACCTTTAACAACAAGGGATGTTGTTCTGACCCTGCTGTTTATACTGACTGTATAATTTGCTGTATCATGCAGCTCACAATTCTTTATGGATAGTCTGTGAAGTTTTCCTGCTTGCAAAATTTCATAGTTTCCATAATTTGCCAAGGGGATTCCATTTTTGTTCCAGCGAGTAAGTAAGCTATCTTCTTTTACTTCACATAGGAACTCTACTGTCTCCCCCTCAATACATTCCACACTCTGGAGGTTCTTTGTGAAATATTCTGTACAAAAAGTAAGTTATTAAACAATCAGTGAGAAGGTACCCATCTCTGTGGACCCACCGACCTTGAGGTCAAGGTCAAAGGTCATCAACCATGGTATGCCACACATGGCCGTGATATTATCCAACCATATTCCAAATATCAAAAGATTACTTCAAAAGGTAAAAAAAACTACAGCCCTACATGAATATGTCATTCAGAAAGCAATAATGTTACCTTAAGGTCAAAGGTCAACAAGCAAAGTATGTGACACATCGCCTTGATATAAATACATTCCAAATATCAAAAGCCTACCTCAAGAGATAAAAAAGTAACAGCCCGGACACGAACTTGTAATGACCTTTAGGGCAAAGTTCAAGGTCAAAGGGCAACAACCATGATAAGCGATACATTCCCTCAATATTACCTACCCACATTCCAAAAATTAAAAGCCTACCTCAAAAGATTAAAAAGTTACAGCCTGGACATGAATTTGTCATTCAGAAAGTAAAAATGTGACCTTAAGGTCAAAGGTCGACAACCAAGGTATGAGACACATCGCCTAGATATTATCTACCCACATTCCAAATATCAAAAGTCTACTTCAAAAGATAAAAAAAGTTACAGCCTGGACATGATTCGGACAGACGGACGGACGCTTGGGCTGATCACTATAGGGCGTGCGCCACAAAGCGGCGGGCCCTAATAATCCATAAATCTACTTATTTGACATCCATGCTTTAGAATGACAAGTATTAGCTTTCCTAAAAAGCTAGCCGTCTCTAAGCTTTATTTTTCTTGGTGGACAAAAATACGTACTGTTTTTCAATGTTAAATGGCAATATGTATTGTTATTATTTACATCACTTTATTATAAGTACACAATGTATAGAGAGCCAAATCATGCAACCGCAAAATATAGGTCAGAGGCAGCAATTGAAGCATGCACTGTGCTAAGCATCTCTTGATGCATCATACGTGGTAAGATAGTTGATGTGAACCTTGTCAGTAAGCAGGAAAAGAATTAAAATTTTTCTCCTAAGCGGAGTCATTTGTTTTTCCGTGTTTTTTCGTTTATGTTTTATGATACATTTTATGATTAATATACACAAATCAATGCCACTTTCCTTTTAAAACAGTTCGATTCCCATTATCTTGCATATTTTCCCCTTTTTTCATCGTAATCGATTCGTAATCATGCTGCGTTTCGTGAGTGAACCTGAATTGATATCTGTTTATATATTTCAATAAATTTCCTGTCACAGGATTAATAAAATTGTGTTTCTTCATTGCATTTCATATGTAAATCTTGTTTTACTTACTTTTTTGCTGTTATTTTTCTTTTTGAATTTTGTGCACAAGTAACTGTGTCAATGACATTGATTCAGATTTTATGGCAATTTATTGGTGCATACTGTTATTAATTAAAACCTATTTCAACAAAGCTAACAAAGGCGTCCATGACAGTTAGGTTAATTATAAGGATTATATCATTAAAGATCAAGCTTGATATTTTACAGGCATTGCTTTGATCTTTACACCTTTTATGTCCAATTATCCATCCAAGCAGTAAATACTTATAGTTCGAGTTTTTCATGTTTTTTCAATAGATTTTTACTATTGGGACTTGAATACGGATGCTCAACATTATAATTATACATCAAATATATAAATATTTACAAATGTATATTTATAAATTTAAAAAATGTACTACCTTCGACATATAGATGTGCCTGTCTTTCAATGTCTTTTATCATTACACTGTATAATCCTTTATCAGAGAGTGAAGTGTCTCTGATGTCCAGACTGTGGATTTTACCAGACGTTCCTGCTATAAACTTCTCTGACCTTACAATCTCCACCCCATCTAGCAACCATAGTGAGCACAGCCCACATTCTTTTGTCCAGATCTCAAAGTGAGCATCGCAACCTTCAGTAACAGTGACATCGCATAGATCTGTGGTCAAACAATCTGAATAGATCAAAATGATATTTTTTTAATAGATCTATACGAACAGAAAACACAAAACAGATCGTGTGGATTTTCTGCTTCCCACGCGCCATGTACTTGAACATCCCATGGACATTGGTGTCCACACATGTACTTGACCACAGTGGGCCCTGTGCTATTGCCATGTCCATGTTTGCCTACATATACACTTTGGTGGAATTTAAATGTTAACTCAGTATAGATTGCAGAATTAGAAACGTCTTAAACTAAAATTGTTACCAATTTGACAACGGGTTATCGTGACCACCATGAAGCCCATGTCATGGATTGGCCATTTGTTCATTAATTTTGCGAGCACCTTACTACACCTAAAACATTTTTGGACCGAGTGTCCCCCAACCCTCCCTTTTCTGTTAAGAAATGCCTGTAATACTTCATACATTACTAATGTATTGTGAAAGTGTTCTGTTGAAAAATCAAATATTGGAAGTATACAGGTAGCTTTTTTTAAGGATCAGTTCCAGTCACAGTTGGATGTTTTATGTTGGCAGAAAAAATGGTGCCATTTGGAGATATTTGTAAGTGTTACGGCTTTAGTTTACTTGTTCTTGTTTGTTTGTTGTATTGTGTTTTAAATAACACATATATTGATCTTTATTGCATTTTAGTAAATTAAAAAAAATTTAGCAAGGGACCTGTCTCTGTGTGGTGTTACTGTGTAGCTGCGGAATCGTAGCCCTTTAAGGTCTTTGGTCAATTTTATATTTTGTTGACCATAGTCTCTGCAATGATAAGGTTCCTCAACTAGTGTTAGTGGTGATGATCATGATTATATACATTTAGAGTTATTAGACAAACTAATTAATATAAATTATTACATGAATGGAATTTTGCGTGTTTTTGATTGGTCTAAAAACAACTTTTGGGTCACAATAAATCGCAACAGTACTAAAATTACATAAAATGTGTGTACGATGCACGATTCCGCTGCCTAGTAGTCAAGCGGAATACGATATCGACCTGGTTTTTATGTTTTAGCCAATCAGAATAGCCGTCTTAACAAATTCATTCGTCCAATCAAATCGATTGTAATAATTGTACGCCGTGCGTGACGACAACAAAAGGCAGAAACGTCGGCTCTGCGATATGTTTATTCATTTATATTCTTCTCAATATTTGAAACTGGAATTTCAGGATTACCAGCAAATTGATATCAAAATGCAGTATTAAATATAAAAATATTAAGGGTAACAACAATTACAAAATGTAAGCAGGGGCTCCAGTAGAAAAGGCATCCTCTGTTTTTCTGATCGAGGGGAGATGGTGGTTTTATTCATGTAATAAAACAATTAATGACTTTGATATACGGTCGCTATCAGGATTGATCAGCCCTCAAAAATGTATATTCACCTCGCCTAGCGGCTCGGTGAATATTACATTTTCTCTGGCTGATAAATCCTGATAGCGACCTATATCAAAGTCATTAATTGTATATTATAGATAGAAAGTCGTATGGCTGAATACAATTTTTTTATTTTGTTATCTTCATGACTTCAGAAAATGTTGACACAAATTTTAGCTACGAGTCCATACATGTACATCTACTGCCAGTAGGTCTTGTTTAACTTTTTATATTTTCTGATTTGGCAGTCATTAAGTCATCATAACAGATCAAAACAGATAAGAACTGAATAAAATTTATGAAATTTAAAACATTGAATTACTTTTACTGTATGAACTAATCTGGTACCCAAATAGCTATGAATTTGTAGCTAGCAATTCTTTTTCAATTTTTGTGCTCTGGGCTTGGTTGTTAAATAGGCCCTTGTACAATAAATATTGAACAAAATTAAATGGGCTGCTAGTAGCTCAATGTATATAATGAGGTTTACATGTAAGTCACTCTTTTTTAAAATTAAATAAGTCATAATCTTAAAAGATGTTTAGTTAAATTAGCAGGAAGAAATAAATGTAAAGAATGACGAATCTTCTTAAATTATGATAAACATGTCTGACAAACATTGTGAACAAATTTCTACAGTAAAAACATTGCCCAGCATTAAAATGCATGAAAATTCCTCATGTTTAACATTGGGAAGTGATTCTTTGGAGTAGTAGTATCACGCTACTTTACTTTTTGTAATAAATCAAGAGTGCAAACTGCTTGCAAGTAAATTTTTGTTAACCTAATATTATTTTCATTGCAATATGACTTTAAATTGTACATTTCATAATTGACGTTACTTCTAACTTCTAAACACCATAGCAGTGCCTCTAAATTCCAGTGAACACATAACTTCTTTGTGTGTAATGGTGACGTCACTTGAATGTCAGTTTTTAAATAGAGCAATTTAGAGATCATTGCAAAAAAAATTGTATGCAATTTTTGTTGTTATTTTTAAATGGAACATTACCGGTAATTTTTTTTTATCAATGTCAAATTTATTTTTAAGACTAAATTTAAAAATAATTTAATTGCTCTTCTTCATTCACTGTTTGTATCAATATCAGCATTAAGCAGATTTTCATCACATGACACATAATTGCCATTGAGCTCACTGTTGTTTATGGGCAGTGGGCAGCTGCAAGCTGGGATCGCAATAAAAATGTGAAAGATGACTTACATTCCAACTATACTAAACTTTACCGTGTCAATCGGATGGGTTTTTGCTACCGCGTTTGGTCGAGTTTATGGTTCTTTAGTAGATCTTATATTACACTTTTTGAATGTAACAATTATTTTCCACAGTTAATAGGCTTTTTGAAATGCGGCCGTTTTTTCATTTTGCCAGATCGATTTTCCATACTAAATTTTGACCTTGTTTTGAATGGAAGTGTACGATAGGAAAATTCAATTGTTGTCTATTCGAAATCCTTTGGGTAATGTCGTCTGCAGTTGAGGCGGGAAAAGTCTTGCGGTTTGTCTGAATACGATTGTATGTTACAAAAGCAGACGAACGTCTGTAAACAACATTAGTCCCCTTTAGAAACAAAAATGGCCGACTTCCAATGGAAATTTGATCTACCAAAATGAAAATTCACAACACCGTTTAGCTGTGGAAAATAATTGTTGATTTCAAAAGTGTAATTTATGATTTACAAAAGGACCATAAACTCGACCAAACGCGGTAGCAGTTTTCCATTTTGTCAAGAAAAACCCATCGGATTGACACGGTAAAGTTTAGTTTAGTGTTGTTCTAATTAACACGTCAAGAGAGTTAATTAGCAAATGCAATGAACAGTTTAGTTTTTACCTGGTAATTTCTTTTCCATGTTTTTTGCAAGTAGTTGTTTTATTGTCTGAAAATGTAAAAATGAAAAATAAATGATTTTAATAAACAGTTATACATTGTTCATGTTGATGTTTACTGAAACACACAGTCACATGTTCAACAACGGTCCTCTTTAGAATGGTTATTCAGTTATAATATGGAAAGCATGTAAGTGGACCATAGTTGGCAACACGTTTGAAAAGTGTAACTCTTTATGCATGTCAAGACCCTTTTATGTTGATTAAGAAAATGAAAAGACACATTGTTCCTACTAAAAACAGTAAAATTCTCTGTCCACAGACAAATCCTAACACTGTACTGGTAGTTACCAACATTTTTTGCCACTACCAAATATAATCCTATTAAGAATTGAATGTTATAACATTTTCATTGTCCAGAATGCAATATTTTTGTCTGTAATAGAAAACGAAGCTTGACACATTTAACTATTGCTGTTTTAAAATATGTGTACAGTGTACATGGTGTATATATGCATGAAAAATTACAATGTAGGTAACTGAACAACAAGAGCCAAAAGTAAAAGGACAATTACACAAATCCAGATATAGTCAAACAAAGGGATCACACTGGGTCAAAATTATAGGAAGAAGTCACTTCTCTTTTGGATGGCTCACATGGAGAAATGAGGATACAACAGAGAGAAGTTGCATTATATGTCATGAAAGCTTCCTGTTTTCTTTGTTTTTTTTTTTAAATAAGTGTTGGCATTTTCATTTGTATTGTTATATGTTTTTTTAGCAGTTTAATTTATTGAGGATAAAGCACTATCAAAGATTTGAGTAACTATTAAGTATACTTCTATCACACATCCATAAATACATGTATTAAACATATAAAAAAAAATCAACTGTCAAAAAACTGTTCTTTAAAATAAATGTTTCTTTGTCATTGGTTGAATTACAATGTAGTACTATTATAACTAGAAGTAGAAAATTAAATCAAAAATATGAAGATTTCTTACCAAAATG
Source organism: Limnoperna fortunei (assembly GCA_944474755.1). NCBI lineage: Eukaryota > Metazoa > Mollusca > Bivalvia > Mytilida > Modiolidae > Limnoperna > Limnoperna fortunei. The sequence goes on from OX104119.1 coordinate 5,643,654, forward strand.
TGAATAAAATTTGAAAAGTGACATCAGACGATTCTACAAAATGAAATGGCTACTTCACTTCGCTTTTAAAGATGATCGAGGGCGAAGTGGGACCACGATAAGGCGACTCCTTCACCTGAGTCGCTCTCCAATAGGAGCCCTGATATACAAGGCAAAACAAAAACCAAAAACACAAAAACAGAAAGTAAAACCATGGGTGCACTCGGGTGCTCTACAAAGGAGAAAGCAGTTACAGGTATTCCGCCTCCTGCTAATAAGACACCCGTCAAGTTACTCATTATTATGTCTACAAAAGTCAAATCCAAGATTACCTATGACTCAATGAAAATATCTGATAGTATTTGAGAGATGGATTGCCCATAAAGATCACGTAAGTCATGGTGATGCACATACACTGTACGACCTTGGAAGGGACATGTAGGTACAACAAACCCTTGAGTAGTTTAGTAGTCAGCAGCAATGAAATACGTATTAATAAAAATACATACTCACTGTTGTGGACACAGAAAAATGTCATGTGACCTTCTGACAGTAACAAAAAAAATTACGTCACAAGCATTACTAGCACATAAATAGCATTAAATTGTTACCACTTAAAATATACAATGAATGGTTACAGAGAAACTGCCCTTATCCAAAAACTTTAATCTACATGTAGTCGCTGGACCATGAAATTGAGGTAGAGGTCAAGCGACACCTACCAGGCAAGCATGTTATATTAATCAGCAACCTATATTATACCAAATATTGTCATCCTACCATGCATGATAACAGAGGAACTGCCCCAATCCAAAAATTTTAACGTAGTCACTGGACCGTAAAATTGAGGTCAAGGTCAGGTGGTTCATTCAACCTATGCCAACTTTTTTAATTTTGGTTTAAAAAGGTAAGAAAAAAATGTTGGCATATACCTTGAATTGTTGCATAAACATTTTAATCCCTTCTATAAACAATTCGTTATTTAGTGTTACAGGTGTATAGGTAGAATCCATTTTAAGGCCCGATTTGTTCTGTTTTGTTAAATAATATATTTTTTATTTTTAAAATTGTTGTCTTGTAAATTTTTACTGGCATAATTTAAGATTAGATAAAAAAAAACCATTATATTCATACATAATTTTATTAAATTTCATAAACATGATAAATAAAGTCACCTATCAAATATTACTAAAAGATACATTTACAATTGCAAACTTAATGAAGCATTACCAAATATTATTGAACTGCAGTGTAAAATTAAGAAATAATTCACGGAGGCTGTGGTTTATTTAAGAAATAATTCATGGCTGCCCCAATTTTATGGAATGTTTAAATATGGGTAGGCATTATAATGTTAGATTCATGAATATTTTGCCATGAGCGTTAGCGAATTATTTCGATTCTGATATGAAAATAAAAAAAAAGGTTTATTTTGGCTGTTCCAATTTCCGAGAACCTCCCTTGTTTCGAAATTATTATATTTCTGGTGTAAAACCTAGTAGAAAAAAACGAAGAAATATAAATTAAAAACAAACAAAAATATTTATTAACATTTACAATAAAATTTAACAATCAAAACAAAGAATGAGAAAATCAAATGCTTCATTACATCAGTCGCCGTGTGGCGTTTCTGGGACTGTTCATGTGTTGACTGTTGCTGTGTTTGCGTGAGAAATGAAAACCGCTTACCGCATTTGGTCCATCTTATGCTCCTGTTTTAGATCCACAATGGTGCAAATTTAAATCGACAGTTATTTTCCACAATTAATCAACATTTTGAAATTCGGTTGCGTTTTCAGTTTGATACGTAACGGTAAATTCGTTTGGTGGGGGCGGGAAAAGTCTTGCGGTTTGCATTGAACGTCATTGTAAACAACGCAACGTCCCTTGAAAACACAACGTAGCTAAAGTCAAGGAAGACTTGTAACATGTAAGCAATAAAGGCATAGAATAGAAAATGGACTTGTTATCATGAAAACATGTTATCTATTGGATTTTCTTACAAAGGTACAAAATAAAATAAATCTTAAAGCAAAAACATCAATACACGGGGGTTTTTGAAATGGCTGGAACAGCCGTATTTTGTTGAATATTTAAATAGAGGTGTGTTTCCAAAGCGTTTGAAGGACGTCATATTAGAATATTGTTTTACCATGGGGTGACCATTTATGTCGTATTATTTAATCCCGAGTGATAGCGACAATTAGAGTACATTTATAATATTTTCGTACCTATAGAAAACATCATTTCCACCATAAACTGGCTGTACCGTCAATGTAACACACAATATATTGCAACGGATAATTATAGCGTGTGTCGCTATTTATAAGATTTATACGTCACATGCAATAGCTTTCCGGTGGGAGTTACAGTTGTGTTATTGGAACAGCCATTTAAAACACGCCCTTCTCAGCGCGTGTTGCTCATAGATAAATCATTTTTTTACCACAGTTGTGGTCTCAAAGCCTTTAAAGCACGTCATATTAGAATACAACAATATAAAATGATTGAACATTATATTGCAGAGAAAAATAACATACTGTCCAAATATGCAAAACTTTGGTCTCCTTATTTTCTCATGATTTCGAATCGATTGTCAAGTTTGATATGCATGTTTTAAATGTTATTGTAATACAAGCTACAGAGATCACTTTAGATTATAAATAGATGTTGGTTGTATATGAGGTTGAATGAGAGTGTGAGAGAGTGTGATCAACTTCTCTTTTTGATTTTTACAGGCTATATACAGTATGTATTTATGCAAAATGTATAAAATACCAAAGTTAATTTTTCAGACTCTTAAGACATATTTATAATCCCTAAAACCCTATCCAGGTGGTATTGGCAACCAAATAACAAATACCGACATTCTAACACTTAAATTACAGAGGAACTTCACAAATTGGACCTAGGGGTTAAAATAACATCACTAAGAAAGATATAAAACACAATGTCAAGTGTTCATGTCACCATGAGCACCTGGCCTCCAGCAACTATCATTTACACTTTTCATGATCAGGCCCCAGTTTCATAAAGCATCTCAAATTTGAGGATATCAACTTAATCCTAACTTAAACATTGACCTATGCAATTGCTGGATTATTTAATCACCAGGAAAGTACATATACTGTGAAATTAGAGGAAAATTTTAATTTGATGAGTTTTATAAAACTGGGTTATGGATGATACTGTATCTTACCTCATCTATCTGACATTGTTGGAGAAGTGTGTTATGATACTGTAGACATATAGTGGAATTCAGGGGTTGTTTAGCGATGTCACTCAGTCTCTGTTTGGTTTCTGTTTCCTTTCCATAAACCTTTGCTAGAACTAGTAATGATTTCTCTATTTCCGCCATGGACTTGTGGTATTCAATGTTGGAAATTTGTCCTTCTTTAGCATGAGCAAAGGAGTTGTTCCTAGAATTAACCAGTAAATCAAGAGCATTTCTCTCAGAAGATCCTTGAGGCACAAGTGTTGTAAAGTTAACCAGAAGAAATCTAGCCAGGGTAAAGTCAAGGTCCTGTAGCTGGAGGTTAGGATTAACAGGAGAACAGCAATGTGGAGCTGATTTACTGCTAGGGTTATGTCCTGGTAACTTACTACCAGTTGTGTCAAACAGTATGTCCAGTTGTGGTGGATGTAGGACTCGACTGCCTCTGGTTCCTGCTCCAGTGCCAGGTGGACACTTACAACACGGATAACGATTGAAACACAAGTGATAGATGTCATGTCCATTGATCTCAATGAACCTCTGTAGTGTTATGCCTTGATTTGTCAGATGGAAATCTAGAAGATGTAGGAATGAATCTTTGGTTTCATCTACAATTACTGTTGAATGGCGGTAGAAGTTTTCTTGCTCCTGTGTTGTCATGTTTGACAGCTTCTTAGACTTAAATAAAAAAATTACAGTATCATTATTTGATAATACTCCTAAAGTATCACAATCATGAGTATTATAATTGTGAATACTCCGAAGCGATCACAATCAAGATTATTATACTTGTAAATACTCTAAAGCTATCCCATTCATGATTATTATAATTGTTAATACTCCTAAGCTATCACAATCATAAGTATTATAACTGTTAATACTCCTAATTAATATAAGCTATCACAATCATGAGTATTATAACTGTTAATACTCCAAAGCTACATGTATGACAATCATGAGTATTATAGCTGTTAATACTCCTAAGCTATCACAATCATGAGTATTATAATTGTTAATACTCCTATTAAGATATCACAATCATGAGTATTATAATTGTTAATACTCCTAAGCTATCACAATCATGAGTATTATAGCTGTTAATACTCCTAAGCTATCACAATCATGAGTATTATAATTGTTAATACTCCTAAGCTATCACAATCATGAGTATTATAGCTGTTAATACTCCTAAGCTATCCCAATCATGAGTATTATAGCTGTTAATACTCCTAAGCTATCACAATCATGAGTATTATAATTGTTAATACTCCTAAGCTATCACAATCATGAGTATTATAATTGTTAATACTCCTAAGCTATCACAATCATGAGTATTATAATTGTTAATACTCCTAAGCTATCCCAATCATGAGTATTATAAATGTTAATACTCCTAAGCTATCACAATCATGAGTATTATAGCTGTTAATACTCCTAAGCTATCACAATCATGAGTATTATAGCTGTTAATACTCCTAAGCTATCATAATCATGAGTATTATAATTGTTAATACTCCTAAGCTATCACAATCATGAGTATTATAGCTGTTAATACTCCTAAGCTATCACAATCATGAGTATTATAATTGTTAATACTCCTATTAAGATATCACAATCATGAGTATTATAATTGTTAATACTCCTAAGCTATCACAATCATTGAGTATTATAGCTGTTAATACTCCTAAGCTATCACAATCATGAGTATTATAATTGTTAATACTCCTATTAAGATATCACAATCATGAGTATTATAATTGTTAATACTCCTAAGCTATCACAATCATGAGTATTATAACTGTTAATACTCCTAAGCTATCACAATCATGAGTATTATAACCTACTCATGCTACTAGTAAGCTATCACAATCATGAGTATTATTCTTGTTAATACTCCTAAGCTATCACAATCATGAGTATTATACTTGTTAATACTCCTAAGCTATCACAATCATGAGTATTATAACTGTTAATACTCCTAAGCTATCACAACCATGAGTATTATAATTGTTAATACTCCTAAGCTATCACAATCATGAGTATTATAATTGTTAATACTCCTAAGCTATCACAATCATGAGTATTATAACTGTTAATACTCCTAAGCTATCACAAGCATGAGCATTATAATTGTTAATACTCCTAAGCTATCACAATCATGATTATTATAATTGTTAATACTCCTAAGCTATCACAATCATGAGTATTATAACTGTTAATACTCCTAAGCTATAACAATCATGAGTATTATAACTGTTAATACTCCTAAGCTATCACAATCATGAGTATTATAACTGTTAATACTCCTAAGCTATCACAATCATGAGTATAATTATGCAGTGAATGTAAAAATACTACATTGTTAAAAAAATTACTAAAATTTTATATCGCAAGATCTGGGAAAAATTATTATCACTTTTTAAAACTCAATTTATGCAGGAGCTTACAGCTAAAAAATTGTACACATCTGACCACTATATACCAAATCAGAACACAACGTAGTATTCAATACGATACTTAATGTAGGTTACACAATCTGGTAACTTGTTACTGGTACACATTTACTACTGTTATACATGTAACGTGTTTTATAAAGTTTACAGCATTAAAGGACAAGTAAATGGTTCAATGTTTAAACTGTTAAAATGTTTTTTTATGCATCGTTTGGAATCACAATGCTGAATTCCCCATTCTACAGTGACAACAAGTAATGCATACTAGTATGTGGACATTAATAAAACTGACTTAAAAACGGCTCATTATTCCTCCTTTTTTTTTTAGAAAATGATCCAAAGTTTGTCTCATTGTGTACCCAATTGACTTAAAAACGGCTCATTATTCCTCCCCCTCGCAAGAAAACATTTTTTTTTTAGAAAATGATCCAAAGTTTGTCTCATTGTGTACCCAATTGACTTAAAAACGGCTCATTATTCCTCCCCCTCCCAAGAAAACATTTTTTTTTTAGAAAATGATCCAAAGTTTGTCTCATTGTGTACTCAATTGACTTAAAAACGGCTCATTATTCCTCCCCCTCCCAAGAAAACATTTTTTTTTTTTAGAAAATGATCCAAAGTTTGTCTCATTGTGTACTCAATTGACTTAAAAACGGCTCATTATTCCTCCCCCTCCCAAGAAAACATTTTTTTTTTTAGAAAATGATCCAAAGTTTGTCTCATTGTGTACCCAATTGACTTAAAAACGGCTCATTATTCCTCCCCCTCCCAAGAAAACATTTTTTTTTTTAGAAAATGATCCAAAGTTTGTCTCATTGTGTACTCAATTGACTTAAAAACGGCTCATTATTCCTCCCCCTCCCAAGAAAACATTTTTTTTTTAGAAAATGATCCAAAGTTTGTCTCATTGTGTACTCAATTGACTTAAAAACGGCTCATTATTCCTCCTCCTCCCAAGAAAACATTTTTTTTTTAGAAAATGATCCAAAGTTTGTCTCATTGTGTACTCAATTGACTTAAAAACGGCTCATTATTCCTCCCCTCCCAAGAAAACATTTTTTTTTAGAAAATGATCCAAAGTTTGTCTCATTGTGTACTCAATTGACTTAAAAACGGCTCATTATTCCTCCCCGTCCCAAGAAAACATTTTTTTTTTAGAAAATGATCCAAAGTTTGTCTCATTGTGTACTCAATTGACTTAAAAACGGCTCATTATTCCTCCCCCTCCCAAGAAAACATTTTTTTTTTTAGAAAATGATCCAAAGTTTGTCTCATTGTGTACCCAATTGACTTAAAAACGGCTCATTATTCCTCCCCCTCGCAAGAAAACATTTTTTTTTTAGAAAATGATCCAAAGTTTGTCTCATTGTGTACCCAATTGACTTAAAAACGGCTCATTATTCCTCCCCCTCCCAAGAAAACATTTTTTTTTAGAAAATGATCCAAAGTTTGTCTCATTGTGTACTCAATTGACTTAAAAACGGCTCATTATTCCTCCCCCTCCCAAGAAAACATTTTTTTTTTAGAAAATGATCCAAAGTTTGTCTCATTGTGTACCCAATTGACTTAAAAACGTCTCATTATTCCTCCCCCTCCCAAGAAAACATTTTTTTTTTTAGAAAATGATCCAAAGTTTGTCTCATTGTGTACTCAATTGACTTAAAAACGGCTCATTATTCCTCCCCCTCCCAAGAAAACATTTTTTTTTTTAGAAAATGATCCAAAGTTTGTCTCATTGTGTACCCAATTGACTTAAAAACGGCTCATTATTCCTCCCCCTCCCAAGAAAACATTTTTTTTTTAGAAAATGATCCAAAGTTTGTCTCATTGTGTACTCAATTGACTTAAAAACGGCTCATTATTCCTCCCCGTCCCAAGAAAACATTTTTTTTTTAGAAAATGATCCAAAGTTTGTCTCATTGTTTACTCAATTGACTTAAAAACGGCTCATTATTCCTCCCCCTCCCAAGAAAACATTTTTTTTTTTAGAAAATGATCCAAAGTTTGTCTCATTGTGTACCCAATTGACTTAAAAACGGCTCATTATTCCTCCCCCTCGCAAGAAAACATTTTTTTTTTAGAAAATGATCCAAAGTTTGTCTCATTGTGTACCCAATTGACTTAAAAACGGCTCATTATTCCTCCCCCTCCCAAGAAAACATTTTTTTTTTAGAAAATGATCCAAAGTTTGTCTCATTGTGTACTCAATTGACTTAAAAACGGCTCATTATTCCTCCCCCTCCCAAGAAAACATCTTTTTTTTAGAAAATGATCCAAAGTTTGTCTCATTGTGTACCCAATTGACTTAAAAACGTCTCATTATTCCTCTCCCTCCCAAGAAAACATTTTTTTTTTTAGAAAATGATCCAAAGTTTGTCTCATTGTGTACTCAATTGACTTAAAAACGGCTCATTATTCCTCCCCCTCCCAAGAAAACATTTTTTTTTTTTAGAAAATGATCCAAAGTTTGTCTCATTGTGTACCCAATTGACTTAAAAACGGCTCATTATTCCTCCCCCTCCCAAGAAAACATTTTTTTTTTTAGAAAATGATCCAAAGTTTGTCTCATTGTGTACTCAATTGACTTAAAAACGGCTCATTATTCCTCCCCCTCCCAAGAAAACATTTTTTTTTTACATGTTTTAGAAAATGATCCAAAGTTTGTCTCATTGTGTACTCAATTGACTTAAAAACGGCTCATTATTCCTCCCCCTCCCAAGAAAACATTTTTTTTTTTAGAAAATGATCCAAAGTTTGTCTCATTGTGTACTCAATTGACTTTAAAAACGGCTCATTATTCCTCCCCCTCCCAAGAAAACATTTTTTTTTTAGAAAATGATCCAAAGTTTGTCTCATTGTGTACTCAATTGACTTAAAAACGGCTCATTATTCCTCCCCCTCCCAAGAAAACATTTTTTTTTTTAGAAAATGATCCAAAGTTTGTCTCATTGTGTACTCAATTGACTTAAAAACGGCTCATTATTCCTCCTCCTCCCAAGATTACATTGTTTTCTTTAGAAAATGATCCAAAGTTTGTCTCATTGTGTACTCAATTGACTTAAAAACGGCTCATTATTCCTCCCCCTCCCAAGAAAACATTTTTTTGTTTAGAAAATGATCCAAAGTTTGTCTCATTGTGTACTCAATTGACTTAAAAACGGCTCATTATTCCTCCTCCTCCCAAGAAAACATTTTTTTGTTTAGAAAATGATCCAAAGTTTTTCTCCTTGTGTACCGAATTGACTTAAAAACGGCTCATTATTCCTCCTCCTCCCAAGATTACATTGTTCCCTTTAGAAAATGATCCAAAGTTTGTCTCATTGTGTACCCAATTGACTTAAAAACGGCTCATTATTCCTCCCCCTCCCAAGAAAACATTTTTTTGTTTAGAAAATGATCCAAAGTTTGTCTCATTGTGTACTCAATTGACTTAAAAACGGCTCATTATTCCTCCTCCTCCCAAGATTACATTGTTTTCTTTAGAAAATGATCCAAAGTTTGTCTCATTGTGTACCAAATTGACTTAAAAACGGCTCATTATTCCTCCCCCTCCCAAAAAAACATTTTTTTGTTTTGAAAAAGTTTGTCTCATTGTGTACCCAATTGACTTAAAAATGGCTCATTATTCCTCCTCCTCCCAAGATTACATTGTTTTCTTTAGAAAATGATCCAAAGTTTGTCTCATTGTGTACCCAATTGACTTAAAAACAGCTCATTATTCCTCCTCCTTCCAAGAAAACATTGTTTTGTTTAGAAAGGGATCCAAAGTTTCACTAATAGGGTACAGAATTGTCTATCTCATAAAATAAATTAATTTATTATAATAAAGAAAATTATATAATCAATTATGAAATAAAACAAAGTTGAACTGACAATTATCACAAAGAAGCCTTGTTCATTCCACATGCTTGAATACAAAAGACAGACAGCTTATTATATAACAAAAAAGGAATAGAAAGATTTCTAATAAATTTTCTTTAATCACCTGTAATTTAATATCAATGCTAATAAAGTAATTAAATAGGTGTTAATTGTCCATTTTGATGATAACTTAAATTAATTCGTATGTTACTTTAAAAATCTTAACTTTTTAATGCAAGGTTGAGGCAGTTTTCCCAGTTTGACTTGAGAAACCACAACTGCTGTCTTAGTTAAAAAAATTGTGTAACCAGTAAGGGTTTCTGATTATGATCTTGGATCGTCTGGGCTCCTGACTGAATATTCTCAATACAGTAAACCCATTTCAGGTTGATTATACAGTTGGGTCACAAGCAATGAATCCAGTCAAATTTTTGTTTGGATTGCAACATTCGGAATACCTTAAAATTTGTGTGAGTATTAATGGTAACTGATGTAATTCCGATACAAACCTTTTTGACATTATCATGATTATGTGCGGTGTCCAGTAATCAAATTCAGACATAAACAAGTGTGGACACAAAATTTTTTTTTGTCGGAAGTTCATATGGTCAAAACACTGTCACAAAGTGAATGAAGAGCACAAAATTAATTTTCAAGGTCGACTTAAAAATAAATTTGACATCAATAAAAAATAAATGTTATATTTAACTAGAGGCTCCCAGGAGCCTGTATCGCTCACCTGAACCTGAAACCAAACAACCCTTTTTTATCCAGCTTTTCTTTGCTATAAGGAATTGCCCAACACTTCTGCAAAAGTCATTAATTTTGACCTTTTAAGGGAAATAATTCCTATAAGGAGGAGCTTTTGATGCTTAGATGGAGAAGGGAGGTTCACTTCAAATTTGCTGTACCTGTTATACTTTTTTAACTATCAGTCGAAAACTCTCTTGACCCCCCCCCCCCCCCAATTTTCTATTTTAAACCAACATAGCTATGTAGGTAGTCAGGTGTCATGATTTGCACAATTTTGGTAGAGGACATCGTAAAGATGATGTGTGCAATGTTTCAAAGCAGTCCTTTAATGGGACAAAGAGGAAAAGATATTTTAAAATCAAGTAAAATTGATTAAAAAAAGGAGAATAATTCCTACACGGTTTATCAGACAATCATGACACTGTGCCATTTTTATAGATCTCATAGAGCAGAACAATTAAGCAATGCAAACTTTTTCTCTAGTTATAATAATGTTCAACATGTTCAAGATTTTGAGGCAAAACTGTCAAAAATAATCAATCTTGACATTTTGAAAATTAAAGAGCAATAACTCCTATAAGGAGTCTCATACAACTTCAACCCAATGGAGTGTTTCGTAGAGCTTTTGATGCAGATGAAGGCATTTTTAAACCTAAGTTATTTTTGTAGCCATCATAGAGCAGAACAATTAAGCAATGCTAACTTTTTCTCTAGTTCTAATAATTTTCAATTAAAAGGCAATAACTCCTACAAGGAGTCCTCATACAACTTTTACCCAATGGAGTGTTTTGTAGAGCTTTTGATGCTGAAGAAGGAAGGTCTGTTTGGTTTTCCTGTATCTGTTATACTTTTTGAACTAAAAGGTAAAAACTGTATTTTGACCCCCCCCCCCCTGTTCTATTTTTAGCCATGGTGGCCATGTTGGTTGGTCTGAGGCCATGATTTGTGCAAACTTGGCAGAGGACATTTTACTGATGATGTGTGCAAAGTTTCAAAGCAATCCCTTCAGTGGTTTTGGAGGAGAAGATTTTAAAAGAAAAGTTAATGATGACAACGACGACGACGGACAACGACGACGAACGCCAAGTAATAGCTCACATCATCACATGACCCTTCGGGTCAGGTGAGATAAAAATAACAACAAAAATGTCATACAATTTTGCAATCTCTAAATGGCTCTATTTAAAAACTGAAAATCATATGACATTCATGTTACATCACCATTACACAGAAAGACGGCACGTGACAACTAGAATTTAGAGGCACTGTCATAGGGTGTTCGGAAGTAACGCCAATTATTAAATGTGATGTGAACATTAATACAACGTCCTACTGCAATGAAAATATTGTGTGAACAAAAATCTCCACAGTATTAACACTATACCCAGCGATAGGTCCCGTGTTCAAATAAAGCCATATTATAGACCAATATTGTATAAGTGTTATTTAAAAACACAATACAACACACAAACTAAAATAAGTAAACTTAAATTGTAACACTTACAAATATCTCCAAATCAATGTCACAAAATGCCCGCCAATGTAAAACATCGCAATGTAGGCTGTTCAATAGACATTGTGACCTTAAAGATAATCCAATGGAAATTGTTGTTACTGATTTATATGTCCTAACCATTTAATTATCTATCGACATATTTCATTGGATAGTCAGTCTATGGTCCAATAAAAAATATCGATTTTCTATTTTCAACTATTTAAAGTTAAAATCTGTGTACTATGGGAGATAACTCTAATTTTACTTACTACATGTACACTTACTATCTATAGTCTGTTTTTCATAAGTTAAAAATTCTTTGCTTGAAATGTTTAATTTATCTGTAAAATAAATAAATAATATATACATAAATAAATAAATAAATGAATGAAATTAATGTTCATTGCAAAGTATACCTGTATATTTCAGATTTACATGTACCCTGCATACACATTCCAAATTTATTCATCAACATAAATTTATTTGTACAAAAACCATTACCACGCAGTATCATAAAATGATTGCAATAAATGTCATAATTTTTTAGGTTATGCATACCAAGAAAATATACAGTTCCTTCTTTGTAGTCACAAGCAAATTCTATTGTAAACAGGTATTCATCATCATCATCAACAACATCATCATCATTGTATTTTACCTGTAAAATCAATGTAAATATTATTCAATAATAAAAACTTGAAATAGAGAAGTTGAAATCAATTAATAGTCATAAGCATAACCAAATGGCAATACAAGCTTAATTATAATTACATAAAGCATTTAACACAAATTTTATAAGTATTCAAGCTTTTACTAAAACTAATGCTATTTAAAAGAGTACATGTAAATCACAATTCTAATATGACTTCCTGCTTTAGCTATGTAGACAAAGCCGTGTCAAAATTCCAATAAGTTTAGTTCGCACATGCGTAAACTGCGTGTTTTGTGTAAATGTTAAAACTGACTTACAAATGCCGTTTGTTATGTGTTATCCATAATTATCGTTATTGTTAATAAATTAGTTATTTTTAGTCTGAATTCTGAGATTTATATGATTTAAACTACTCCCGATACATTATTTTTTTAACAATTCTACATTTGAATTAATATGACGTCACAATTAGAATTCGGACGTCATATTACGCTGAACTGAAAATGTCAAACTGGAACGATGCGATTTCGTTAAGATTGCTAAATATTTTTGTTTCAAAGGTACGTACATTCAATAAAATGACGAGAAAATATGTTTATGTCAATTTTTTTGTACTGTTTTGGGATATATCGTATTAGTTTCAAAAAACAATATTACCACTGAAGCGTCCTCTTAGAACCGCTTCGAAATTTTATAACATTTGTTAGACATATTAGAATCGAAATAGATTATTGTGAGCGGGCTTTATGGGAATTAGAACATGGTCAGACCTTGTTCTAATTCCCATAAAGCCCACTCGCAATAAACTATTTCTTAAATAACTATGTCATGCTCCTTCAATCCCATTCATTCAAGGTACTGATATATAACTTGGATTGTTTATGTTTTCATTTTATCAATATGCCAGCTATTTTACACTAATTAATATTGCAAAGCAACATAAAAAGTCACACCATACCCAGAAAATCATTTATTGCATGCAATTGAAAACGCAAAATATAACCTTTGAAAATTGTTTATGTTGTTGTGAGAAGTATAAGATTTTCTTTATTACAATGCCAGGCTATTTCCAAGATTGTTAGCTGCCAAAACATAGAGCTCTGATGGTTGCTCTTTTAATTTTTTATTTTATTTAATTTTTTTTTGCGACCATTCAACCCCGTAGATCTGATGGGTGCTTCTGGATCTCGTTTGAATTCAAGATGGTGAAAAGGAGGCGAGACCAAGACGTATTTTAGGTTATTGCGGTCATTAACTGAGGTTCTAAAGGTAAACACCAATGGAATGTTTAAGATCAAAGAGCAGACTGCACCGAAGGAAAGGTTGCTTCACAAGTATGAAATAAGATTCCTGCTTCACGTTTGACAGGCAATAAAACAAACCAATGTAAAATAAATCAGGTAAATTTAGAAACATATTATATATTAATTTAAAAGACTAGAGAAAAACTGCAATTCAAAAGCGCATGTAAATCAATTTTTATAAATCCCCCGTATTCAAACAAACAAAAAATTGTAAGACTGTATGAGGCAACATACATCTTTATAATCAGAATGCATGTCAACTAGTTCATTTTAAATTTAAACAGTATGTTAATAGCTAATACTAAAAGACACAATCAAATGGAGTGCTTTTCTGCTTGCATTTTTAAAAATTAATTTTCAATTTGTGATATACGGTAACTTTTTATTACAACTAGAGGCTCCCAGGAGCCTGTATCGCTCACCTGAACCTGAAACCAAACAACCCTTTTCTATACAGCTTTTCTTTGCTGTAAGGAATTGCCCAACACTTCTGCAAAAGTCATAATAATTCCTCTAAGGATGAGCTTTTGATGCTTAGAGGGAGAAGGGAGGTTCACTTCAAATTTGCTGTACCTGTAATACTTTTTTAACTATCAGTTGAAAACTCTCTTGACTCCCCCCCCCCCCCCCCCATTTTCTATTTTAAGCTAAAGTAGCTATATAGGTAGTCAGGTGTCATGATTTGCACAATTTTGGTAGAGGACGTCCTAAAGATGATGTGTGCAATGTTTCAAAGCAGTCCTTTAATGGGTTAAAGAGGAGAAGATTTTTTAAAATTGATTAAAAAAATGTTCAAGGAGAATAATTCCTAAATGGTTCATCAGACAATCTTGACCCTAAGTCATTTTTGTAGCCCTCATAGAGCAGAACAATTAAGCAATACTAACTTTTTCTCTAGTTCAAATAATTTTCAAGATTTTAAGGCAAAAATGTCAAAAATAATCAATTTTGACAATTAAAGGGCAATAACTCCTATAAGGAGTCTTCATACAACTTCAACCCAATGTAGTGTTTCGTAGAGCTTTTGATGCCGATGAAGGCATGTCTGTTCGGTTTTCTTGTATCTGTTATACTTTTTGAACTATAAGCCAAAAACTGTATTTTACCCCCCCCCCCCTCCATTCTATTTTTAGCCATGGCGGCCATGTTGGTTAATCTGCAGCCATGGTTGGTGCAAGCTTGGTTAAGGACATTTGACGGATGATGTGTACAAAGTTTCAAAGCAGTACTTTCAGTGGTTTCAGAGGAGAAGATTTGAAAAAATCAATTAAAACCGATTAAAATAAACAGTTCAAGGGGAATAACTCTTAAACGTGTAATCAGACAATCTTGACCCTAAGGCAATTTTGTAGCCCTCATAAAGCAGAACAATTAAGCAATGCTAACTTTTTCTCTAGTTCTAATAATTTTCAAGATTTTGAGGCAAAATGGCTGAAATCAACAATTTCGACAATTAAAGGGCAATAACTCCTATAAGGAGTCATCATACAACTTCAACCCAATGGAGTGTTTCGTGGAGCTTTTGATGCAGATGAAGGCTTGTCTCTTCGGTTTTCCTGTATCTCTTACACTTTTTTAAATATAAGCCAAAAACTGTATTTTACTGCCCCCCCCCCCATCCAATTTTTAGCCATGGTGGCGAGGTTGGTTAATCTGCAGCCATGGTTGGTGCAAACTTGGTTGAGGACATTTGACAGATGATGTGTACAAAGTTTCAAAGCAGTACTTTCAGTTGTTTCAGAGGAGAAGATTTTAAAAAATCAATTAAAACCGATAAAAAAAACAGTTCAAGGGGAATAACTCTTAAACGGTTTATCAGACAATCTTGACCCTAAAGTCATTTTTGTAGCCCTTATAGAGCAGAACAATTAAGCAATGCTATCTTTTTCTCTAGTTCTAATAATTTTCAAGATTTTGAGGCAAAAATGGCAAAAATCATCAATTTTGACAATTAAAGGGCAATAACTCCTACAAGGAGTCATCATACAACTTTGACCCAATGGAGTGTTTTGTAGAGCTTTAGATGCTGAAGAAGGAAGGTCTCTTCGGTTTTCCTGTATCTGTTATACTTTTTGAACTATAAGCAAAAAACTGTATTTTGACCCCTCTGTTCTATTTTTAGCCATGGTGGCCATGTTGGTTGGTCTGAGGCCATGATTTGGGCAAACTTGGTAGAGGGCATTTTACTGATGATGTATGCAAAGTTTCAAAGCAATCCCTTCAGTGGTTTTTGAGGAGAAGATTTTTGAAGAAAAGTTAACGACGACGACGACGACGACGGACGCCAAGTGAGGTCAGGTGAGCTAAAAATCCAATAAAAATTTCCACTGTACATATTCCAAACTATGCTTATTGTTTACATGTACTTTTGCTACGCAATCTGACACTTTTTGTTATCAACAAGTGTCTTGCGATGTTTGCAAACGATCGCCAGCTTTCGTGAAGTTCTATGGCATTCGCGCCTAACCGCAAATGACATTACCCCAAGGTTTTCAAATGGACAATAATCCAGGGGTTGAAAATTTTTTTGGGCAAGCCTAAGCCCTGGGCTTTTTTAACTTTGAAACCCTAAGCCCCAACATTAATTAACCAAGCCCTAAAAATTATCGACGTGATGTTCTTTCCCGTTTGTCTATATGTGAGGTCTTTATTTTGTGGGGGATTAGATCATTATTTGACCCCGTTTTGTCTTACGATGCTTCTGACTCGCCATTCACTTTAATTTTTTGCTTTTTCTTAACCGTAAAGTTTAGGGGTCACCATGCTCTAAAAAAGCAGGGAGAAGTGAGGCCCTGATAGAGAGACTTTAAGAAGACATTAGGGAGAAGTCAGGAGGACTGTACAAATAATTAATTTTCGCAGTATTTACCTACATTTTTCATTATTTACAAATTTTTTTTTATAATTGTGGATTTCCAGGATTATTTCTCTAGTGTTTTTAAACCATAACACACTTAGATTGTTTTTTCTTCTTTCTTTTTCATTATTATTTGTGGTATGCAATATCAAATAGCACATAACCTTTATCATTATAAAATCAATGAAAAAAAGGAACAGTTATCATGGTTATAGTGCCCATTTTCTATCTACTAGTACTTCAGTACTTGTAGTCATACAAGGTATTCACAAATATAAATAGGTCAACTAAAAATATTTGTATAGGTTGAGACATAAACATCATTCCTTGAGTTCTTGTATACATATATTTCTAACAGTTTGATATGAACATGCCATGTTTATCTGAGCAAAATTTTAAAAGAAGATAGATGAAATGTCAATAATTACTCTACATCTTTATTCTTTCAAGTGCAGCTCACATATTTATCAAAGAAAATTGTTAAAATACAATACACTTTGAAAGAACTGAGTTTGAAACCAATTTAAAGTGTTTGTTTATGAAAAAAATACGATTTTTCAGTATGGGCCGTTGTACTTTACTTTTCTTCGTTGTTCACTTCCGGTAATTAGTCATATCCGGTAAATAAACAAATGGCGCGTAATCCAGTTGAAAGACGTGAATCCATTGAAATAATGTTAAATACGCATATTGTTTTCCGTTTTTATTGGAATTACACATTTACTGCTAAATTTGTAGAGATTAATTATTTGGACTAGATCATATACAAGTGTTGAGCCCTGAAAATTAAAGTTTAACAACAACATTTCTCGAATTCGTAACCAGAATTAATTGGGGGTTATTTTGTACAGGGAAAGGAAACAAACTCGAATTGTTATTGATCAACGTTGCTAAAGCGCCGATAAGATTAAGATCTATCTTAAATCGATTTGTTTTAGAATTTAAAATAGATTTATGAGTAGTTATAGGACAGTTCTGACGGTATATACTTTATATAATTAAGAAACATTGAAAATAAAAACAACATTTTATTTTTTGAAGAAAGATCGAGCCCGACAGGCTTTTTTCATAGAAAATCGGCAAGCACGAGGTTTCAGTTTTTTAAGCCCCGGGCATCGGGCTTTAGGAATTTTCAACCCCTGTAATCGTTTGCTCCAAGTTACACCCATTCTAATTTTGGTCAAAATTAACCTTGGAAAATCGTTCTATCAAATTAAAAAACAGCATTTCAAAACGCTGCACAAATGTTAAAAAAGTAATTGCTGATTTCAATTTGCATCTTTTTGGATCTACATAAGGAACACAAGATCGGCCATACGTGTTAAGAGGTTTTATTTGTCATTCAAAAAACTTTTGCTAAAACACACTGACTTGATCACATCTTCCTTTGTTTTAAGAAACACATAAAACGAAGAAAAATACCGTTTTGACTTTCGTTTAATCAGGGACAGTCTATACTATAGTATAGACTGTCCCTGGTTTAATTAGATACTTAAAGCATAAAAATGCAACATCGTCTGAAACGACAGAATACACATACACTGAAATTTGGTACGTTTTTTGGCTTGTTACGATGGGTGGTGACCAATTTCGACTCGTGTAACGAGAAATATTAATGATTCAGTATCAATTACCAATTATTAAAATTAATCAAAAGTACTGGAAACAAATTGTGTCAGCTTTTACTATGGAATAATGTAGCGACATGGTGAGTGCAATTGATCACCGATGTCGAATAATCCATTTACTATTCTTGTGTCACAAACACCAAAATATCTTTTTCAATACATTTTTATTATTTAGAAATTGTTACGTTGTTATATTTTTAATTTAACTACTTGTATTTTATAAAAAAAAAATTTACGAAACTTCTACATGCCATTCTCCCAACCTTAAAAATTTGTATAGATGGCGCCGCTCTGCAAATCTGTACACCGACAAAGCACGCACTATTGTGTTGATTTTCTTTTAATGAAACACGTAAAAAATATAATGCAAAACCGTATGAAACGACGACCACACGATCGCACAAATTAATCATTAAATCACTTTAATGATAACAATAACGTCGTCAAATATTATTAGACTGGTGCCACTGTCAGTACTACATTTGTCGGTTCAGTGAACAGCTATCATGAGGATTGCCACATATTGTGTTGATTCCCAAAACCAAAAAGTGTAACGAGTCTCTCGCGGATGAACATGGAATATTAGTTTAAATCGTAATATTAGTTATCAGTTATACAGTACATGAGACATAATACGAAAAGACATGACTTGTATAGTAAAGTTGTTCAAGATAAATGTGGTGCACCGATTCATGTAATTGATAGATTCCTCAAATTTGACCTATATTTTACGAGCGTAAGGTTTTATTACACACCGGTCGCAGTAGTTTCTATGTATTAGAGCGTTAGAAAGGGGAAAGTTTGCTAAGCAACCTTCCCATAAAATATGTCCGCTTTTGATTTATATACCATGATCAATATAGAACTTACAAAGTGATTTTGTTGGGAGACCAATGAATAAGAGCGCACCTAGATTGGTGCACTATTTCTACAGTTTTCGAAGGGAGTTGAGTCGTAGTATGGTCCAATCTAATTAAAATTAAATCTGTCACTAGCTCCCCCTTTGTGTTATTGTCGCTCTGAAGATCTAACAGGTCATCTCCGATTGAACTTTTGATATTAATATTGTCCAATGAAAAATTTGGGTATTCCCCAAAAAATTAACCAATCAAACATAAGTATTATCTTAACTTGGGTTTAGTTATGAAAAAGATACAATAATGCCAGAGAGATTCCGAATAATGACAGAGGGCTCCCCAACATTAAAGGTTGGTGAAGAGAGTTTTTGATTGGTCAATACAGAAGTTCAATCTGAGACGACCTCTAATGGAATGTTGTTAGATCTTCATGACAACAATAGCAAAAAGGGGGGAGTTAAGTGAAGATACAATTTTAATTAGATTGCTCTATGGTCGCAAAAAAAAAATTAAAAAATAATAGAAGAGTGACCATCAGAGCTACGTTTTCACAGCTAATAAATTTTATCAATATCAATAAGAATTACTCTTGAAATAATTTATCAGTAATTTGAAATAAAATAAAATTTATTGGACCTCTAAGTAGAACCACTTCCCTGTCGTGAGGTCTGCAGATGGTCTGGAAAACGCTGTATACAAAAATATTAAGCGTGGCTTAATAATTTTTATCATAATTTCAACAAATTGTATTTACCTTTCTTGTTGGTTAATAATAGCCTAATAGCGAGAATCACAGATGCGAGCTATACAGTTACATGTACATGAGTGTGTGTAAATTAAAATCATGTGATCCATATGAACAAATCCATTTCAGATGGTAGCTAAGAAATCCCAGAATCTGAGAAAATATTGTAGACGACCATAAAAAATATATAATATAAAAGTAGATAAAAATAATTTTGACATAGACGTCACATGATAGATAAAAGTAAAGTGTTGATTTTTTAATGACTACAAAAATGCCAGACAAAATTTTTTCAATCTGAAACGCTGTATCTGAAATTGCGTTTTGTGACGTCACCAAGACATCAGAGTAAGACGTCACATCATCAATGGAACGTAGAGGCACTGTTAGCAGGGGGCTCTGTAGAAACGACATGAACAATGTGCGATTCTCGCATTTAAGCTGGGCCTTCATTCATATTACACATGTTACATTTCATGTACAACAAAATTACACTATAAATCACAAAAATCTTTTTTTTTCATAATAATTACAACAAAAAATCTTTTTTTCTTTCTTGTCGGTGAAAAACTGCTTCTTGTCAATAAAAAAAAATGCTTCTTGTTGGTAATTTACCTATTTCCAGTTTTACATAAATTTATCTCCTCTTTTACTTCCGCTTAAAAAAACTGCAGCTGTCATCACACATCAGCAGGTGAGTTTGAATCTTAGAACACGGAGGTCACTGGTAAACTTGTTACTAATTTCTTCTTTAGATATTTTTCTCTATGTATATAATCATCATACTTTCAATCAAGCTAATTTAAGCACTAGATTTAAGTCACATTGTTTTCATGTGACTGTTTGTTCAAAATAAAAGTGAAATGTCGGAATGTAAGAGTATCGATGGAAATGAGCTTAGAAATGGACTGAAATCATTTTGATTGAAGGTATGACGATTATATTCATAGAGAAAAATATCTAAAGAAGCGAATTATATATAGTTTAACTGGACGAAAATGTTTATTAACATCTAGACACTATGTAATTTGCCGAACCAGACCTGTGTCGCAAAATCCGCTGTTTTGCTTATGGAGAACTCTCTGACGTCCCACGCCAAAAAAAAGTGTTGGACGCCAGAGGATTCTCGGACTATAATCAATTTAACCTGTCTTCTATTTTGTCAGGCAAAACCCGTCGGACAGACACGGTAAAATTGACTATAGTCCATTTCAAAAGTTTTCATCAGGACAAAAATTGCTGCTATGTCGGCAGTTTTTAGTACCGGAAGTGGATACTATGTGGAGTTTTTTTAAATTGGAAAGTCGTCAATTCTACCTTAAGTCGGTTCTTGTCCGTAAATAGTGGGACTCTTTTGCGGTATGCAACAGCCTGAACAGGTGTGGGCTGTGGCATTGACAATGACATAGCAGGTCTCGTTTACAAACTTAACTTAAACTTTTGATACAAATCATGTGATAGTAACTACAATAAGAATCTACCGACCTTAATGTATCATTATCTGTAGTTTCATACAGTGTCGTCCATGATATGACAAATAACAACGAAATAAAACCCACTACTTTCGTTTTTAGAAATTTTCCAACCTTGCGGATTTGGTCACGTGATCAAACGTGCAAGGGAAGTAAATCTATAACAACACAGATAATTTCCTAAAACTATGCAGTGAATCCCGACCTCATCATCTTTTGAGGTTTTTTTTTTGGTTTTTTGTTTGTTTAAATGTTTTTTAACGCCACTACCAGCAATTGTTCAGCTATATCATGGCGTTCAGTTTTTATTTAGGGGGGGGGAGCCAGAGTACCCGGAGAAAACCCCCGACCTTCGGTAGGAAAACCGGCAATCCTTGTCAATTGAGATTGGTGTCGAACGCACCCTGCCCGCAGTGAGGCTCTTTTTTTAGTAAAAGTGTCGAGAATTTTTTAAACTACCATGACAACTTAGGAAATTAAAAGTTTTGATTGGATGTAAATTGGAATACGGTTTTCCACAAAGAATTAGTTTATGGCACATCGGACAGAACATTTATGATGCGATCCAGAGAAAGTATTTTTTTGTTGTTGTTAGCTTGAAAATAATATTGTAAAATATAAAACCAATATAGTACTAGAAATCTTGAAGAGTTAATAATGGAATATCATAGTTTCCCAAAACATTGACAGTAGACGAGTATCTGTAGAAAGTATCTGGAAAAACGTCTCTCTCGGCTGTTTACTTAATTAACTCAAAGCAAAGTAAAGTTGTATTTAAAGTCGGCATATTTATATATACAGATAAACAATACAAACATTTATTGATGTCTAGGGAACAATATTTAGCTATATTCATGACGAAAACGTAATAGAGATTGAAGAGAACGATAACGACACAGACGTGCTTGTTGATTCTAGGATATACTATGCAATTCCGGCATGGAGGATGAGCTTCATCTTGTTTTGACATGCCATATATTAAGGAAGGACTTGATGATGTTTTTACTGAATATCATAAATTTTACTATTTTTCTCAGTCATGAGTTATTACCATGTACCGATACTAGCTGTACCTATGCTGGACCGATCCCTACACTGGACCTGTCCTGCAAAAATCACCAGTACTTATGTCAACCTGGATATATTGTTCACAATACAGCGATAGCTATACGAGAAGCTGTAAAGTATATAACTATCATTTAATAGCAAGGGCAAATCACCGAATCGACGATTTATCGCGTCTGAATTGCCAGTTAATATCAGTTAATAATAGTTAGCGTTGTAACTTGAAATTGATCAATAGACTTTCTGTCTTGATATAATGTCAAGAATTGATGAGAGTTGATATGGAAAAATGCGCCCTACACAGGACTGATCCATACACTCGACAGATATCTATGCTGGACCGATCCCTAGACTGGACCGATCCTCATACTGAACTGCTCCCTATACAGGACCGATCCCTACATTGGACCGATCCCTACACTGGACAAATACCTATGCTGGACCGATCCCTACACTGGAGCGATCTCTACACTGGACCGATCCTACACTGGACCGATCCATGCAACGGTCCGATCCCTTTACAGGACCGATCGTTATACTGTACTGATCACTTTGCTTGACCGATCCCTACACTGGATCGATCCTCATACTGAACTGATCCCTATACAGGACTGATCCCTACACTGGACAGATACCTATGCTGGACCGATCCATAGACTGGACCGATCCCTACACTGGACCGATCCTCATACTGAACTGATCCCTGTACAGGACCAATTCCTACACTTGACCGATTACTATGCTGGACCGATCCCTACACTGGACCGATCCCTACACTAAACCGATCCCTACACTGGAACGACACCTATGCTGGACCGATCCCTGCACTATACCGATCCTCATACTGAACTGTACAGGACCGATCATTACACTGGACCGATCGATCGATCTACCGATACCTATGCTGGACCGATACACTGGACCGATGCTCATACTGAACTGATCCCTATACAGGACCGATCGATCACTGTACCGATACCTTTGCTGGACCGATCCCTACACTGAACCGATCCTCATACTGAACTGATCCCTATATAGGAACGATCCATTCACTGGACCGATCCCTACTCTGGACCGAGCCTCATACTGAACTGATCCATATACAGGACCGATCCCTACACTGGACCGATCCATATGCTGGACCGATCCATACACTGGACCGATGCTCATACTGAACTGATCCCTACACTGGACCGATCGATCACTGTACCGATACCTTTGCTGGACCGATCCCTACACTGAACCGATCCTCATACTGAACTGATCCCTATATAGGAACGATCCATTCACTGGTCCGATCCCTACTCTGGAGGGAGCCTCATACTGAACTGTTCCCTATACAGGACCGATCCATACACTGGACCGATCCCTACACTGGACCGATACCTATGCTGGACCGATCCCTACACTGGACCGATCCTCATACTGAACTGATCCCTATACAGGACCGATCCATACACTGGACCGATCCCTACACTGGACCGTTACCTATGCTGGACCGATCCCTACACTGGACCGATCCTCGTACTGAACTGATCCCTATACAGGACCGATCCATACACTCGACAGATACTTATGCTGGACCGATCCCTAGACTGGACCGATCCTTAAATTGGACCTATCCTCATACTGAACTGCTCGCTATACAGGACCGATCCCTACACTGGACCGATCCCTACACTGGACAGATACCTATGCTGGACCGATCCCTACACTGGAGCGATCTCTACACTGGACCGATCCTACACTGGACCGATCCCTGCACCGGTCCGATCCCTTTACAGGACCGATCGTTATACTCTACTGATCCCTATGCTGGACCGATCCCTACGCTGGATCGATCCTCATACTGAACTGATCCTTATACAGGACAGATCCCTACACTGGACGGATAACTATGCTGGACCGATCCATAGACTGGACCGATCCCTACACTGGACCGATCCCTACAATGGACCGATCAATTTATGGACAGATCCTTATACCGAACCAATTGATATGCTTAACCGATCTATATACTGGCCCGATCCTTGTTAAGGACAGATCCTCATACTTAACTGATCCCTATACAGGACCGATTACTATGCTGGACCGATCCCTACACTGGGTCGATCCTCATACTGAACTGATCTCTATACAGGACCGATCCCTACTGGACCGATCCCTACACTAAACCGACACCAATGCTGGACCAATCCCTGCACTAGACCGATCCTCATACTGAAATGATTCCTATACAGGACCGATCCATACATTGGACCGATCGATCACTGTACCGATACCTATGCTGGACCGATCCCTACACTGGACCGATCCTCATACTGAACTGATCCCTGTACAAGACCGATCCATACACTGGACCGATCTCTTCACTGGAGCGAGCCTCATACTGAACTGATCCCTATATAGGACCGATCACTACACTGGACCGATCCTCATACTGAACTCATCCCTATATAGGACCGATCCCTACACTGGACCGATCCTCATACTGAACTGATCCCTACATTGGACTAATCCCTACACTCGACAGATACCTATGCTGGACCGATCCCTAGACTGGACCGATCCCTACACTCACTACTGACTAAAAAAATGACTGTCACTGACTGAGATTGACTACAAATGACTGCAAAAATGTCTGTCAAAGACTGCAAACGTTGTGTCAGACAATAATTTTTACTGCATGTGACAGTCATTTTATGCCTGTCAAAGACATATTTTGTCCGTCACAGACATTTTTTCCGTTGGCGCAGTCATTTTTTGTCTGTTACAACGGGGTATCCGTTGTATCAGTCAAAAAATGTCTGTCGCAGTCATTTTTTCCGTTCACTCTGTCGAAAATCGTCTGCTTCAACGGCGTTACCGTTGTATTAGTCAAAAAATGTCTGTCACAGACATTTTCTCCGTTGTATCTGTATCGGACAAAATACGACTGTCACAACGCCTGGTAATTATTATTGTTAATTTATTAACTGCGGTGGATTAATATTTTTTATTTCACTTGTTTTATGAAAATGTTCGGAATAAAACAAAAAATATCTCTATTTGGAAATTGTACGTTCGCACAATTACGACAACAAATGTTATATAAATAGAAATGTTAAAGATAGATGTATGTAAAAAAAATCTGTTTCTAAAAATGAAGACTGCTGAAAATGTTAGCATTTGTTCTGTCCTTATTTATAATTATTAAACTGAATTTATCAATGGTTTACTTACACATCTGGTGAAAATGAAAACCTCATGAAAGCCATAATAAATATTGCCTTTGATACATTTGTACAATAATGTTTTCTTACAACAGGGACAAAGTTAAAAAAATACATAAAATAAAATCGCAAATTTCTTTAATTATGACGGAAACTGTTAGTATTTTACTTAGTACGTCTACATACATTAAATTGTGACATTTTAGTCGTTATATTTTTTGTCTTTCAATATTAAATATTAAATATTATATTAATATAATTATATATAATGTATGTTTTCTAAGCTGCATCTACTGTTGTTTAAATGGATCTGGTACTTTAGTTAGGACTATAAAATTGTATATGTACAATTTAAAGAATGATACATGTTGTTAATTAGGTTACAGGTAATCTCGCTTCGCCGCCTCGCTGATCAAAGAAAATGTGTATTATACATTTTGCGACACCATCCGGCGTTTTTCCGCGATCATGCAGAACAAGGGTTGATATTGTGTTATATAATATTTATAGTTATGGATGAATGGATACTGTCTTCTAAAATACCTGTTCCTGTTCCTACCCCCCCCCCCCCCACGTGGTAAATTATGAACTTTGTACACACAAAACACTCAATTGTAAAGGTGTATTTTTCTTATTGGCAACTTTGACAAAATGGGATCACAATTCCAAAGACATGCCCCGGAAAGACCCGGCGATCTGTATAATATATTGCATGCAACTGAATCGAGTGCGCCGTTTGCTTTTAGTCGTACAATATTATGTCAAGCACGAAACATACTAAGCAAGAGAATTAAACTACACAGGGACTTTAGAATTACTAGCCCATCGGTATAGTTTAATAAGAAAAAGAAATAATTACTTCAAAATAATTTTTAAAATGTAGTTTTTAAAAAGTTGTACACGTTGTTGATACAATTATTTCTACTTGTAGGGGAGACCCTCTACTTGTAGTGTTGTCAGGTCATCATACGGAAAGCCTGACCGCTGACCATAGTGGGTAAGGTGTTTGAAGATTGCCACTCCCCTAGCACGATAAAGCCCCCTTTTGCAGATTTTGAAAAAAGAGTAGGCTCATTGAAGCCGCTACAAAAGGCTAAATTCTCCGCCCCTACACAAAACTTCATACTTTTCTAGTGGCAGTCTAAATTGTGTTACTTGTGTCCCACTCCACCCCTTTTTCCGTTGAATAATTGTTTGTTTACTTGGTCATGTCCTGAATATCGCTGAAATACTACTCGCTGGACTTAAAGCAAACATTCAATCAAGCTTATATATCTATTTCGGTAATAATTGGATATCACATCGTTTAGTTTGAATTCTAACACATTATTTATGCGATTTCATTATCAAACTTGGACTATTGATTTATTAAAAACAAACCTTTAATATATTTGAAAGGTGTAAGTTTTAATAATGCATTTTAATACACGCTAAATATTTATTAAAGAAACTAAAAGACCGTGTGCACAATAATATACTTTAGATATTTTTATTTCAGTTCTGTGTATCGTTTTTTAGAATCTGAACTAGAGATGTTAATTACAATAACCTAATACAATACAGGTCGTGTATATGTCTTTGAAGTGTATTTATTACTCGTGTACATATGCGCAAGGACAATGTTCTTGGTGTACTCGAACCAGTAAAAACTAAAAGAAGTCTGATTTTCAAATTCCTTTATTCAAATATATAAAATGGTTTATTTCGTTTTATGATAAAAACCTTATACAGATAGAATAAACGAAAAACCCTACCATGCATGGAGAACCATGCTTCAGTGTTACTAACTGGCTGAATATGTATTGGCCCTTGTATTGATTCTATGTCGGATGTATAGGTCCCGAGACCCGTATGGTCCAGGGCCAATACGACGGACCGATAATCGATAAAAAGCCAGACGCCAGTTCGTAACAATTTTATTTAAATAAAGTAAAAGTCGTATCGCTAGCCTGTATGAACAGTCCGTATGACTAGCCAATTTAACACATGCTGGAAGGAGTCACGACATAGCTTACTGGTCCAGAAGACCGGAGGTGAGATAGTATCGGGTAATACAACTTTCCGTATGGCCCTGGGTTTGGACGATAAAAAGCTATTAACCATTTTATATTAGTACAGTGATTAAATATTAATCATCCCTATATTAATAAATTAGGGCCGATTTTACGTATTATTTAATGATATATGTTACGTTTAACCATATACTAACGATGTACGAACGATGCACGAACGTCTTACGAACGATAAATGCACGATGTACGAACGATAACATCGTTAACTTATGTTAGCACGCAAGTTTGCAAATAAAATCGTACAACATTTGGAGAAAGCTTTTGCAAAGGATACGATTTGTATATTTATTTTAGAAACCATAAACTTTAACAGTGTGTTGCCTAAAATTTCCGTTTTCTTTTTACAGAGACACCGAAACTGCTAAAAACATGCAGTTATATTTGTATATACTATATACTATACTTACAACTGCTCACTGGACATATATCGAATGATTTTTCTCGAATACATGTCAACTTTGTACGATAGTACGAAACGGCGCACTCGATTCAGTTTCATTCGCTTAAGTGTGTCCGTTATTTGTTCTTTGGCACTTTGCCTTTCTATGGTATGATTTTAGAGTCAATGTAGACAATTAAAAATAAACTCCTTTAAAATTTAGTGTTTGTCTGTAGAACAAAAGGAGTTATAGTTTACTTACAAGATAACCGTACAATCTATAACAGTAAATTTAATTGGTTTCCGTAGAAATACCGCAAACTACTAGTAAGTTCATAAATATAGTTTTACAAAATTTTTGTTTTTTTTTTTATTTTGTAGTTTTAGAGATATTTGCATTTTTATCGGCACGTGCCGATTTTAGTATCGTTAATTACCGGTCACCTGTGTAATGTTTTCACTCAAACGTCAGGATCAAAAACAACACAACTGCACTAAAAGAAAGTTCCGATTTATTACATTATAAAATTACGCAATATTAAAACTAGTTCTGGATAAACGTTGATGCTGAGTCTATTGGATGATCTATTACGCCCCGGCAATGTCACGGGTGACAGTGTGAACGATATTGTAAATGAAATACAAAATGCTTTTACATTTTCTGCTTCAGATGTAATGGGAGTTGCTAAGCCCTACCCAATAGATAGTAATAAACAAATGAATTATAAACCATGGTTTGATGAAAGTTGTAAACAGAAACGAAATGCATTTCATAAAGTCAAAAAAGAATATAGTGTAAACAAAGCTGATGATGTTAAAGACTCCTTGCAAAAGTCGTCACGAGAATACAAAGTGCAAATGAATTTTAGTTTTGAACAGTACCAAACAAAATGTGCAGAAGAACTGCGAAAGTTAAATGGTACTGATACACAAAACTTTTGGAAAATATTAAATCGATTTAGTCATACTAAAAAGATAGCCCTGATATTCCACTTGAAACTTTGTTCGAATATTTTAGAAATGCCGGTAATTCAGATGATGCATCTGCTGATATTAATTTAGATGATGAGAATTTTGACCTCCTCTTTGCCGAAAATGACCAAATTGGGATATTCCTAAACGGTCCAATCAGTGAAGACGAGGTCAAACGTGCGTTTAAAAATCTTAAAAATAATAAGGCACCGGGAGTGGATGAAATTCTGAACGAATATTTGAAAAATATTCCACGGGAACGTATCCCAACGGTGTGTAAGCTATTTAATATTATACTAGACACTGGAATTGTACCAGAAAAATGGGTAATCGGTATAATAAAACCAGTTTACAAAAATAAGGGCAATAATCAGGACCCTGACAACTACAGAGCTATTAAACTCATTAGTTGTCAGTAAAATTTTACCTCTATTCTGAATGTAAGATTGACGGATTTTTCTAATGAGTTAAGTTTAATTTCAAAAAATCAAGCTGGATTCATGAAGAGTCATTCAACAGCCAACAATATTTTTGTTTTACATGCTTTAGTATCCTTGTGGAACAAGGCTTTTCTGTTCATTTATTGATTTTAGAAAGGCGTTTGATACTGTATGGAGATCTGGACTGTGGACAAAGTTACAACGTAGTAACATAAGAGGAAAATGTTTTAATGTTATTTATAATATGTATAATAATATTAAATCGTGCGTTCAATATAGAAATGAGAGATCCGACTTTTTCCCTTGTCTGGTAGGAGTTCTTCAGGGAGAGAATTTGTCGCCATTTTTCTTTTCTATTTACTTGAACGACATAGCAGAATACTTCAAAAATGCAGATGGTCATCCTCTTGACTTTCTTTCTACAAAATGCCGGGATACTCTTCGAATATACCTAGAGATGTTTGCAATTTTGTACGCGGATGATACTGTTTTAATTGCAGAATCAATTGACGACATGCAGAGATCCCTAGATATATTTGCAGAGTATTGCAACACATGGAAACTGTCGGTTAACACAAGCAAAACTAAAGTCATGATATTTTGTAAGAGAAAAATGCAGAGAAAACCTCAATTCAAACTAAACGATGCATCACTTGTAGTTGTCGACTGTTATAACTACTAGGGATTAATGTTAAAATATAATAGGTCTTTAATAGAAGCAAAGAAAAAAAACCTTGTAGAACAAGCAAAGAAAGCAATGTTTGGTATCTATTCAAGAATTAGAAAATATGAATATTCCTATAGATATTCAACTGAAACTTTTTGACTTTATGATTGCTCAATTTTATTGTATGGTTCTGAAATTTGGGGGTTTGAAAATACTAATATTATTGAAAAAGTTCATTTAAAATTTTGCAAGAGAATCCTCAATATTAAAAGAAGTACTACTAATTGCATGGTTTATGATGAATTAGGAAGATTCCCACAAGAAATAGACATAAAACTAAGAATGTTATCTTTCTATTCTCGAATTATGAAAAATGAAAATAAACTGAGTAGTATTATGTTCAAACTTATGTATGGATTACATAGAAGTGGAGTATGTCATTTTAACTGGATTGAGTATGTAAAATCTATTTTTTGATTCATGCGGCAAAGCTTTATATTCAGAGATATATTTTTAATAGATTTTTCTCTGTATAAAAATTTAATTAAACAAACTCTTCAAGACCATTTATTCAAAAATGTTATTAACATTTCTTCTAGAGGGGCTTTCTATGGAATTTTCAAGTGCGATTTTGGCTTTGAAAATTATTTACTTAGACTACAAGAGAAGTATAGAATTTGGATTACAAAATTTAGATTATGTAATGTAAAATTTCCTATAGAGACAGGTCGTTGGCATAACATTCCCAGAGAAGAAAGAGTTTGCACCTTATGTATAATGAAAGATTGATAGGGGACGAGTTCCATTATCTGTTTATTTGTAAAAATGATACAATCTCTCATTATCGAGATTTATATGTACCAAATATACTCGTCCCGACCAACAATACAAAAACTCAAAGGTTTGTTTTCAATTTGTAACACAAAACTATTATAAAAAATTTCACTATTTATAAAACATATTTCAAATATGTTGTAATTATTTATTTACCCCATTGCTGTAGTTTTAATGCTCATGTAGTAATCATGTCTTCGTTGCCATTTGTAAAACACATATTTTGTGTCTCAGTGAACATGTTTGACCATGCCAAAAGTGTATTTCCTAATCTTAATCTTGTGATAGATTTGCAATGAAAGCGGCTTCCTTGAAGGAAAAAAAGATTTTAGTCCTATTCTTGGGTTTAAATTATGATACCATGAACCGGTGTGTTCGTTCCAAATATTTTGCCATTTTATTTTGAATATTTGTTTAATTATGGAATGAAATTCGTTTGAACTCATCGGTATAAAAGTCAGTACTAGTATGTGCATGTTTTGTAGTAAAGACAATTTCCAGTAAAATGTGATGAATCGGGTCAAGTCGCCCCAAGACAACTCACCAACTGTTCGACACAAGGTTCCCACTGATTGGGAGAGTTCAATTTGTTTGGTTTATTGGTTTATGTTAATTGTATATGTTATGGTTTAATGTTATGTAACTAAATATAACATGCACTGACCAACATTTCCATTTATATTATTTGGCCACAAAGGATGCATTTGCCACGTTATGTATGAAAAATACCATGCGATGAAGAACTCTATGCGATATTGCTGGGAATAATTAAGCATTATTAATTAACTACAGTGCATTCTTTGTTTTTACCATGCCCACATTGAGACTCGAACCCGCAACCTTAATGTTGACAGACAACGTGATCGATAGTAGATGACCAACTACCTTAACCACTCTGCCACCGAGACTCTTACACTAATAAAGTAAAACACAGTAAAATAAACACAATACATATATTACAACAGTGACGAAGAAGCCCCATAAGCAGTGGCGTAACCAGACGGAAACTAGAGCAGTGGCGTAGCTAGATGAAAGCTAGAGCAGTGATGTAGCTAGACAGAAGCTAGAGTAGTGAAGTAGCTAGAATGAAGATAGAGCAATAGCGTAGCTAGACGGAAGCTAGAGCAATGCGTTAGACAGAAGCTAGAGTAGTGAAGTAGCTAGACTGAAGATAGAGCAGTAGCTTAGCTAGACGGAAGCTAGAGCAATGGCGTAGCTAAACGGAAGCTAGCCAGACGGAAGCTAGAGCACAATGTCCACGCAAAGGATTTTGAGTATCCTACGTGAACCACCATCACCTCTGCCACATTTATTGACGACATTGATATCTCTCATGGCGGATAAGTACAAACGCATGACTTTTTATGTAAAACCGTATCATAAGTTACAAATAAACTATATAAAAAGACGATCTCTTGTATTTAAAAAAAATCAGTTTGTTTACAAACATCAGAGGCAGACGATATATGTAGTCCCGCAGTAAATAGGGATAACACGTGGCAGAGGCTTTTTATTTTGTTAATTTTATTAAGGTTTTTTTATTCTGTTAAAAGATCTGTAGAGCTTATTTTGATGCCAAATTCGAATTATGTTTTCTTATCTTTTTTATCTTATAAGGCTGTAGCATCGTTTTGGCCAAAAATAATATCTTTTTAAACGTTTATTCTTGAACTTAAATTTTATTTTTAAAAAGTTCTATAATTAAATGTAGAAAATGGTAAGTTTCTGCATTTAGCTTCTGGCGAATTCAACATCTCCTTAGACCAGCAACCGGGGCTTTGGGCCACCAGATCCCTCGCTATGAAAAAGGCTTCCACATCATCAAGACACTAGCCATTGATAAGTACTGAAACACGTCTTCAACAATCTACTAACTATGATATCTTTGCTTATACATTTCTCCAATAATTGTCATTGCGCATTTCTTGTCTTGTCTCGTTTTTTGAGGGGTAGAAAAATAGCAGTTAAATCGACCAAACAACAACAGGGTAAAGTAAAGTAAAGTAAACCGATGATTACAAATCCGGACTGAGACTAACATATTCAACACGAAACAAAGACAGAAAGTGAGTAACCCGAACCCAATGAAAGCCGAACGAGTAAAATGTACCTACTTTTTATCAATTTATTTTTACAGTTAATAATTCATGAAACCGAATAGGGACCAGAGTTTGTTTATTCGTTTCTGTGTATTATTATTGCTCTTTTCATTTGAATGCGACTGAGATAGACATTTGACTTTTTTATCCTACATTTTCAGCTATAAAAGCCTATTACTTGCCAATTTTCATTTACTGTTTTCATTTTGAAACAAAGATTGTAGTTTAATGTTAAATTCTTACAGACATACGTTTTGTTTATTTTTTATTACATCAACAAACGTGTCGGTATCCTATACTCAAATACGGCAACATACCATTCAGTCATTGTTCGAGCAGAAGATATTTTAGTAACGTCACCGAAAGTAACTATTGTGAGGTGCACGTGAGGCTTTGTCCTCTACTAAAATATGACTAGGACACTTCCACCTGTTTATCTCGGACAAAAACGAGTCTGTATCAAACTGTAACAGGGCGATTTCATAGACAACAAACAAATATAAAATCCGAATGTTTATATGAAACAGGAAGTATAATGTATACATCACGACATAAATAGAACACATTCATATCAACCATGTACGTCATAACTTTAGATACAATTTTAGTAAAAACATTACTACATTTGTATTAACTTACTCCTCCGTAAATGGCCAATAATATATCAGAACAACGTTGTTTTGTCAGACCTTCTAATTGGATGTCGGAGACAATGGAGTCCAAAACCATCGAGATGATAATATCACGATGTGAAAGTTACTGGTTCACTGAATTATACCATACAATTCACAATAAAATATTTCTTATTCTAATGCAGTTCTTGATGTAACGTCAATTCTGATTGGATAACGTGAATAATTTCATGGCATCAATTCTACGATTGATGCCGTCAGATTTTAACGCAAGCGCAGACGTTATTTCCGGCAAATAAAAAATTCCAATTTTGATCAGTTAATTTAGTTTTTTTATTGCCGTAGCATTAGAATGGAGATAACTGTATTGTATTTGAAGATTTGCCGGCATCAATTGGTGTATTGATTGTCGGAAATATCCGTTTACTGGCTCCGCTTAAGCGTCGCCAATAAACTCAATTTCCGACCATCAAATCACCAATTGATGCCGGCAAATCTTCAAATACAATACAGTTATCTCCTAACTCTTATGCGATTCTTGATGTAACATCAATTCTGATTGGACGTGAATAATTTAATGGCATCAATTCCACGATATATGCCGTCAGTTAGTTAAGCGACGTTATTTGCGGTAAATAAAAATAAATCCCATTTAATCAATTAATTTAGTTACTTATAGCATTAGAATGGAGATAACCGTAACGCGTCAAATAACGATCTAAATGTATTATATTACGAAAATACAATAATATAGTTTTATTAAATGTGTGTTTTCATATTTGACCTGCATTTATGTCGAAGGGAAGCTGTATTGGGTCGATGATAGCTGTATTAGCCCGAGGCAACGCCGAGGCCTAATACAGTTACTCGAGGTCCAATACCACTTCCCGAGGACATAATACATGTCGAATATGAAAAAATCCATTTAATGACACTTTTGTTAACCAGTTGAGTAAATTTTAGTACCATTTTATCATTGACCAATATAACTTTATTGATCCAATTAGTTTTCTCATGGACATAATATAAGGTTAGTAGAACAACTATCAGTATGAAAATGGTTTTTTTTTCCTTGAAACTTCTGCTGTAATTTACGTAATGCAAACGAATGTGTTTGGTTTTTAAATGATATTTATATATAAATTACCGGAAGTGTCATTCCTGTATTGGCCCTGTTTTTCTGTATTGAGCCTGTTTTTCCGTATTGGCTCTGCTTTTCTGTATTGAGGCTGTTTTTTTCTGTATTGGGCCTGTTTTTCTGTATTGGTCCCGTTTACTATACCGTATTGTATGGGCAATTTCACATGTATTTTACTCAACTAGTTAATAATAAAAATTACAACATAGCCGTCTTAACATATCATCTTTCTCTTGATAATTGCATATGTATGTTATAAACCATATACGGCTGTATATTTTTCCGCGAACTTTTAAAATATCCAAGTACACTTTTCTGCTACAAAACGGTTCATCTTTTCCGCAAATTAATTATCTGCCTCAGTAATTTGCCTATACTTCTGTGAGCCTCTGTTTAAGTAGAGGTAGATATATATACTTATATGGTGAATTTTCGCTTTTTGTGACTTTTTCAATACTCGTTCAGTTTAGTCAATGCCACAGAAACGAAACGTGACAAAGGTGGATATTACTACAGAAATTGATGAGTTGTTATCGGTTCAGAATGGGAAAATCCTGCCCATGCAAACATACGGCAACTACTGACGAAAAGGGACCTCCTGCCCCCAGGTAAGCAACAAGTATGACACCTGGATAAAGAAAATGGTAAAGATAAAAATATTCACTGAAATGATCAATAAATTCTGGGAAAAGCGTCTGGGGCCGATTCGATTAGTCACCAGATGCTTACAAATGCAAAAGATATAAAGATATAATTGCAGGCCAATAATTGCTTCCGATGCATGTACTGTATTTCAACGGTAAATTGAATAAATTCGTTTAATATTAATTACCGATGCATATACTGTATTTCAACGTAAATTGAATAAAGTCGTTTAATATTAATTACATTTTAAAATAAATATACGTAGTACATATATAACATAACATATTTTTTATTTCCAAATCAGGAGCCCACTAGGAGCAACGAGAGTTGTACAAAAAAGAGGAAAAGTGCAAATTTTTAGTTTAAACTATCTTTATCTAGTATAAATCTGGCAGTGGCTGCTAGAATGTCAGTGTCCTCATTACTAAGTAAAAATATCAATTTGGATTCATTCGACAAACTAGAAAAACTGGGATACTTTTTGGCAACAAGATTAAATAAAATACCGGTATTTCTTTTGTTTCGAATTTTGAACAAACATAAAAAAGTGTGTTTCATCTTCAACTTCCTCAGAAGAACAGTTTTTACAAGTTCTATCAGACCTAGGTAGAGAAACGCCGTATTTCAATTTGTAATCTATGGGCTGATATGCGAAATCTGCAGAGATCTTTTCTTTGATCCGAATTGTTTATTTTCGATAAAAATATTTCAAAGCAAAAATTATCCTTGATTTTGAAATAGGTACATAGTTTTCTATCAAGTTGAGAAAGTCTGTAATTATACAAATTGTCAGAATTTCTACTACAGAGATATGCATCTTTTAATAATAAAAAATCAGATGAGAGATTGTCTAATTTATATTAATAAATAATGATTGATTTTATGATATCATAATAAAAAGAAAACTTCCAAGTTCAGATAATACAGCAAAATTCACACTTTTCATATGAACTCCTAAAATACATTTACAAAATTTGAGATGTAATTTTTCACATGGTATGTTTAAGAAATAATTTACGCAGGCTGTGGTTTATCATTTTTTACAACGGGGAGACCATTTATGTCGTATTATTTTATCCTGAGCGACAGTTGGAGTTACAGTTTTGTAATTGGAACAGCCCTTTAAAACACGCCCTCCTCATCGCGTGTTGCTCATAGATTAATCATTTTTTACCACAGTTGTGGTTTTAAAGCAAGTCATATTAGAATATTGAATATTTTATCTAAATCAAAGGATGTTCGCAGTTTTGAATTAGAAGCGCAATAACTTCCCAAAATTTCTGAGTCAAAAATATGTACACAGGTACGAAGACTTGGACTTAAACTTAAAAAGTCACTTCTTAATTTAGGGTAAGCTTTAATGGGTTTATTATAAAGTTTAGTTATCATTTGATGATATTATCCTGATGCTGTGAAATACACTCATATATCTGAATTTGAGAATAATCAACTCTAGATATTTGTCTGAACTCATTTATATTCTTTTCGTTTCTTCATTTCTTGTTGCAATTTACTGGTAACGTATTAGTCATAAACAAATTGTTGTAAACCCCAAGCGTAAAACTTACAAAAGGAAACGTATCAGTAATCCGATAGTTCAGTGTTAACAAGGTTCAATGGTTGCAAGGTTTTTTATGCCGAAGGTTCACTGTTAACAAGGTTTAATGTTTGGAGGGTTCATTGTTCCGAAGGTTCTACGTTAACAAGGTTCAATGGTTGCAAGGAGGTTCACTGTTAACAAGGTTCAATGTTTGGAGGGTTCATTGTTCCGAAGGTTCTACGTTAACAAGGTTCAACGGTTGCAAGGTTTGTTGTTCCGATGGTTTGATGGTCTGAAGTTTCAGTGACAATTTTTGATCCGAAATCCAAAAAACGTAAAAACACCAGAAATAGGATCATGACTAAACCTATTTTTCAATAAAGCGAGCAATGAAGGATTACATTTTAATTAGATTTCCCAAATCCTCGTCAGAAAAACCGACAATCTTTGTCAACTATACACTCATTCAACCATCTTTTGACGTTATTAACAGACATGGTATAATAACCGCACATTTTGTTCATTGAAAAACAATAAAATTTAATTTTATTTTTATTTATTATTTAATTGACATACCACAAGTTTACAATAGAACACGATATTGGTGCCGTTCTTAACAAATTGCTGTAAACACTACAGAGGTAAAACTTAAAAATGGAAACGTATCTTTAATCCGATGGTTCGCTGTGAACAAGGTTCAATTTTTCCTAGTTTCGTTGGTCTGAAGGTTCAATGTTGACAAGGTTAAACGGGTCATTGTTCCGATGATCTAGTTAGCCACCTAACAGATCGGCGTTGTGCCAACAATGGAGATCTAACAGAAATCTCAATGGCCGTGTGATCTGGTTAGTCCTATAACAGGTCGGTGTTGTGCCAACACTGGATCTGTAACAGAAACCTCAATGGCCGTGTAATCTAGTTATTCATCTAACAGGTCGGCGTTGTGCCAACACAAGAGCTCTAACAGAAATCTCAATGGCCACGTAATCTAGTTATTCATCTTACAGGTCAGCGTTGTGCCAACACAAGAGCTCTAACAGAAACATCATTAGCCGTGTAATCTAGTTATTCATCTAACAGGTCGGTGTTGTGCCAACACTGGGGCTGTAACAGAAATCTCAATGACCGTGTGATCTAGTTAGTCATCTAACAGATCGGCATTGTGTTAATACTGGAGCTCTAACAGAAATCTCAATGACCGTGTAATCTAGTTAGTCATCTAACAGGTCGGTGTTGTGCCAACACTGGGGCTGTAACAGAAATCTCAATGACCGTGTGATCTAGTTAGTCATCTAACAGATCGGCATTGTGTTAACACTGGATCTCTAACAGAAATCTCAATAGCCGTGTAATCTAGTTAGCCATCTAGCAGGTCGGCGTTGTGCCAACACTGGGGCTGTAACAGAAATCTCAATGACCGTGTGATCTAGTTAGTCATCTAACAGATCGGCATTGTGTTAACACTGGATCTCTAACAGAAATCTCAATGGCCGTGTGATCTAGTTAGTCATCTAACAGATCGGCATTGTGTTAACACTGGATCTCTAACAGAAATCTCAATAGCCGTGTAATCTAGTTAGCCATCTAGCAGGTCGGCGTTGTGCCAACACTGGGGCTGTAACAGAAATCTCAATGACCGTGTGATCTAGTTACTCATCTAACAGATCGGCATTGTGTTAACACTGGATCTCTAACAGAAATCTCAATGGCCGTGTGATCTAGTTAGTCATCTAACAGATCGGCATTGTGTTAACAGTGGCGATTTAACAAAAACATCAATGGCCGTGTGATCTTGTTAGTTAATTAACAGACGGCGCTGTGCCAACACTGGAGCTCTAACAGAAATCTCAATGGCAATGCGATCTAGTTAGCTATCTAGCAGATCGGCGTTGTACCAAAACTGGAGCTGTAACAGAGATCTCAATGGCAATTTAATATACTTAGTAACCTAACAGATAGGCGTTGTGCCACCAATGGGGCTGTAACAGAAATCTCAATGACCGTGTGATCCTGTTAGTCATCTAACAGATCGGCATTGTGTTAAGAGTGGCAATCTAACAAAAACGTCAACGGCCGTGTGATATATTTAGTCTAACAGGTCGGTGTTGTGCCAACACTGGGGCTGTAACAGAAATCTCAATTACCGTGTGATCTAGTTAGTCATCTAACAGATCGGCATTGTGTTAACACTGGATCTCTAACAGAAATCTCAATAGCCGTGTAATCTAGTTAGCTATCTAGCAGGTCGGCGTTGTGCCAACACTGGGGCTGTAACAGAAATCTCAATGGCCGTGTGATCTAGTTAGTCATCTAGCAGATCGGCATTGTGTTAACAGTGGCGATCTAACATAAAACATAAAAGGCAGTGTGATCTCGTTAGTCATCTAACAGATCGGCGCTGTGCCAACACTGGAGCTCTAACAGAAACCTCAATGGCAATTTAATCTACTTAGTAATCTAACAGATCGGCGTTGTGCCACCAATGGAGCTGTAACAGAACTCTCAATGGCCGTGTGATCTAGTTAGTTATCTAGCAGGTCGGCGTTGTGCCAACACTGGGGCTGTAACAGACATCTCAATGACCGTGTGATCTAGTTAGTCATCTAACAGATCGTCATTGTGTTAACACTGGATCTCTAACAGAAATCTCAATGGCCGTGTGATCTAGTTAGTCATCTAACAGATCGGCATTGTGTTAACAGTGGCGATTTAACAAAAACATCAATGGCCGTGTGATCTTGTTAGTTAATTAACAGACGGCGCTGTGCCAACACTGGAGCTCTAACAGAAATCTCAATGGCAATGCGATCTAGTTAGCTATCTAGCAGATCGGCGTTGTACCAAAACTGGAGCTGTAACAGAGATCTCAATGGCAATTTAATATACTCAGTAACCTAACAGATAGGCGTTGTGCCACCAATGGGGCTGTAACAGAAATCTCAATGACCGTGTGATCCTGTTAGTCATCTAACAGATCGGCATTGTGTTAAGAGTGGCAATCTAACAAAAACATCAACGGCCGTGTGATATAGTTAGTCTAACAGGTCGGTGTTGTGCCAACACTGGGGCTGTAACAGAAATCTCAATTACCGTGTGATATAGTTAGTCATCTAACAGATCGGCATTGTGTTAACACTGGAGCTCTAACAGAAATCTCAATAGCCGTGTAATCTAGTTAGCTATCTAGCAGGTCGGCGTTGTGCCAACACTGGGGCTGTAACAGAAATCTCAATGACCGTGTGATCTTGTTAGTCATCTAACAGATCGGCATAGTGTTAACACTGGATCTCTAACAGAAATCTCAATGGCCGTGTGATCTAGTTAGTCATCTAGCAGATCGGCATTGTGTTAACAGTGGCGATCTAACAAAAACATAAAAGGCAGTGTGATCTCGTTAGTCATCTAACAGATCGGCGCTGTGCCAACACTGGAGCTCTAACAGAAACCTCAATGGCAATTTAATCTACTTAGTAATCTAACAGATCGGCGTTGTGCCACCAATGGAGCTGTAACAGAACTCTCAATGGCCGTGTGATCTAGTTAGTTATCTAGCAGGTCGGCGTTGTGCCAACACTGGGGCTGTAACAGAAATCTCAATGACCGTGTGATCTAGTTAGTCATCTAACAGATCGGCATTGTGTTAACACTGGATCTCTAACAGAAATCTCAATGGCCGTGTGATCTAGTTAGTCATCTAACAGATCGGCATTGTGTTAACAGTGGCGATTGAACAAAAACATCAATGGCCGTGTGATCTTGTTAGTTAATTAACAGACGGCGCTGTGCCAACACTGGAGCTCTAACAGAAATCTCAATGGCAATGCGATCTAGTTAGCTATCTAGCAGATCGGCGTTGTACCAAAACTGGAGCTGTAACAGAGATCTCAATGGCAATTTAATATACTTAGTAACCTAACAGATAGGCGTTGTGCCACCAATGGGGCTGTAACAGAAATCTCAATGACCGTGTGATCCTGTTAGTCATCTAACAGATCGGCATTGTGTTAAGAGTGGCAATCTAACAAAAACATCAACGGCCGTGTGATATAGTTAGTCTAACAGGTCGGTGTTGTGCCAACACTGGGGCTGTAACAGAAATCTCAATGACCGTGTGATCTAGTTAGTCATCTAACAGATCGGCATTGTGTTAACACTGGAGCTCTAACAGAAATCTCAATAGCCGTGTAATCTAGTTAGCTATCTAGCAGGTCGGCGTTGTGCCAACACTGGGGCTGTAACAGAAATCTCAATGACCGTGTGATCTTGTTAGTCATCTAACAGATCGGCATAGTGTTAACACTGGATCTCTAACAGAAATCTCAATGGCCGTGTGATCTAGTTAGTCATCTAGCAGATCGGCATTGTGTTAACAGTGGCGATCTAACAAAAACATAAAAGGCAGTGTGATCTCGTTAGTCATCTAACAGATCAGCGCTGTGCCAACACTGGAGCTCTAACAGAAACCTCAATGGCAATTTAATCTACTTAGTAATCTAACAGATCGGCGTTGTGCCACCAATGGAGCTGTAACAGAACTCTCAATGGCCGTGTGATCTAGTTAGTTATCTAGCAGGTCGGCGTTGTGCCAACACTGGGGCTGTAACAGAAATCTCAATGGCCGTGTGATCTAGGTAGTCATCTTGCAGGCCGGCATTGTGCCAACACTGCAGATCTAACAAAAGCCTAAATGGCCGGGTGTTCTAGTTAGTCATTTAAAATCTCAGCGTCATGCCAATTCCTGAGCTCTAAGAGACCCAAAAGGAATTAGTTTTATATCCAATTTCTATACAAATCAATGGTAATCTGAACTCTTTCCGCATAATTAAAATTGGACGCCATGACATAGCTAACGAAAATTGGCGTAAAACATAGAAACAACGAGGTTTCCGACTTTCAACAACGTCCGTCCATCTGTACACTCCACTAAACAACGTCCGTCCATCTGTAGACTCTAGTAAACAACATCCATCCATCTGTAGACTCCAGTAAACAACGTCCGTCCATCTGCAGACTCCAGTTAACAACGTCCGTCCATCTGTAGACTCCACTAAACAACGTCCGTCCATCTGTAGACTCTAGTAAACAACATCCATCCATCTGTAGACTCCAATAAACAACATACATCCATCTGTAGACTCCAGTAAACAACGTCCGTCCTTCTGTAGACTCCACTAAACAACGTCCGTCCATCTGAAGACTCCAGTTAACAACTTCCGTTCATCTGTAGACTCCAGTAAAAAAAATTACGTCCATCTGTAGACTCCAGTAAACAACGTCTTTCCAACTGTAGACTCCAGTAAGCAACTTCCGTCCATCTGTAGACTCCAGTAAACAACGTCCTTCCATTTGTAGACTCCAGTAAACAACTTCCGTCAATCTGTAGACTCCAGTAAACAGCGTCCTTGCATCTGTACACTCCAGTAAACGTCCATCCATCTCTACACTCCAGTAAACAACGTCCGTCCATTTGTAGACTCCAGTAAACAATGTCCGTCCATCTGTAGACTCCAGTAAACAACATCCATCCATTTGTACACTCCAGTAAACGTCCATCCATCTCTACACTCAAGTAAACAACGTCCGTCCATTTGTAGACTCCAGTATACAACGTCCGTCCATCTGTAGACTCCGTAAACAACTTCCGTCCATCTGTAGACTCCAGTAAACAACGCCCGTCCATTTGTAGACTCCAGTAAACAATGTCAGTCCATCTGTAGACTCCAGTATACAACGTCCGTCCATCTGTAGACTCCAGTAAACAACATCCGTCCATCTATAGACTCCAGTAAACGTCCATCCATCTCTACACTCAAGTAAACAACGTCCGTCCATTTGTAGACTCCAGTAAACAATGTCCGTCCATCTGTAGACTCCAGTAAACAACTTCCGTCCATCTGTAGACTCCAATAAACAACGCCCGTCCATTTGTAGACTCCAGTAAACAATGTCAGTCCATCTGTAGACTCCAGTAAACAACATCCATCCATCTGTACAATCCAGTAAAAGTCCATCCATCTCTACACTCCAGTAAACAAAGTCCGTCCATCTGTAGATTACAGTATACAACGTCCGTCCATTTGTAGACTCCAGTAAACAATGTCCGTCCATCTGTAGACTCTTGTAAACAACATCCATCCATCTGCACACTCCAATAAACGTCCATCAATCTCTACACTCCAGCAAACAACGGCCATCCATCTCGACACTCCAGTAAACAGCGTCCGTCCATTTGTAGACTCCAGTATACAACGTCCGTCCATCTGTAGACTCTAGTAAATCATCAACAGACCCTTCATATTTATTTACCAATCAATTTTACAAAAGTCCTCCTGTTTATTTTTACATCTAACTCTAAAAGCTTCAGACATATTGTAGTGAAAACAGCTATTTTACTCACCTGTTGAGTATTATATCAGTGTTAACATGGATACATATTTGCATGATTAATTGTTTTACTTATATGAGATTTCAGCTATATAATGTTTTGCTATAGAAAATCGCTGCACAAATCGAA
Source organism: Limnoperna fortunei (assembly GCA_944474755.1). Taxonomy (NCBI): domain Eukaryota; kingdom Metazoa; phylum Mollusca; class Bivalvia; order Mytilida; family Modiolidae; genus Limnoperna; species Limnoperna fortunei. The sequence continues at coordinate 5,687,133 of OX104119.1, forward strand.
CGCACTCACTTCCAACTTTGTCAACTTCAGGATTATATAGGAACATCGGTGTACAATTGATTGAATTGTGTGCCAGTTTTTAATTTTAGCTATTTTATGTTCTGCAGAAGTACCATGTATTGTTCTGTGTTTTCTCAGTGTGTATTGCTAAATGCCAAGTAAGCAGGTTTTCGTCAACATTTGTTATATGCTGACACGAACAAAACTTCATGTGATGAAATTTTAACACCCTGGTGTAACGCAGGCCTTGCTGGAAGATTTTTACGGTAGTCAATAGCCTGCTAGTAATGACCGACGTTTCAACGTTATTGTTATGAGTTCTAACCATATTTCAAGGAAGATGTGCTCGACTCAATCTTAATTGACAGGGATTGCCAGTTTTCCATCCGAAGGTCTGGACATTTTCCGCGGGTAGTGTGACAGTTTCCTTTAGAAATGAAACCTGGCCGCCATAATTTGGCTTTACAATTAGGTAAACACACAATTTTAACACCTGTTTCAATAACAATTTATTTTCTGTCCTAAACTATGATGGCTAGTCACAAACCAATCGTTTAAGACAGTAGTTAGGAGCCGCCTTATTTACAACCTGTTATTCAGCGGTAACCACAAATATAGACAGTTATAAATCAGCCGTACCATGGAGAGAAAGAGAATAAAAGGTTATGACATACGCTTTTGAAAAAAGGCAGAGTAATAGAAATTTAATATCTGTTGGACCTGTAAATGCTTGAAAGTAACGAACGTATCTATCAGACAAAGTTCTTATTTCAGGCGTTCTGATTGGATACCGGAACGAGTAGATAAGTGCACGTGAACTCAATCTATCATTTACGGAATTATATAGAACTGCCCCGAGTGTCCCGGAGGATGTGGGAAGCTATCTCCTTGGAAGTGGGTGTCAGGTTTTAGGTTGAAAAGCCTGACCACAGACCGTCGTGATTAACTTGATTGTAGAGTGCCACTCTCTGTGCACGATTATTTCGCTAATACACTCATTGTAACAAAACATAACGAACGGCTCAATTATCTTAAATTATCCGCCCAATCCATTGCTATATACTTTTTCATTGGTAGTCAATCTTGTATTCCGATGTACAGCCATCTTTTTCAGCTTGATGTATTAATTATTGATGTGTTCTCGTCCTGAATAGCTGGACGTTAAGCAAAAACTTCATTGACGAATCAAGCAACTATTGGGAGCTATACTACCACCACACCCGCCCATCTCCAATCCCACGTCCTCTTCCTCATCCCAACCCCATGCTGGTCCCTCCCTAATCCCATGCCCGTCCGTTTTACATTAACTTCTCTTTTACTAACTGGATTGTACTAGATTAAACGTCTTTTTAAAATTTGAAAATCTTATTTTCAAATGCGAAACTAATAACAGGGCGTTACCGCGATTATAAATAGACCGAGCCAAGTCGGAAGCATATATCTCAACTTCGGTTATATCTCTCATTGCGGAAGATAATTAATAGTTACAGCAGAAAAAAATAATCTGTTCTAGGTTAATAATATTAAATAATTCTCGAAATGCGACTTTCACCGCAACCAGCATTTGCTGAACATCAAATGTTTGGTTACCATGGTACCAATGTGTACGACTACAGTCACAGCCAACATCTGCCGAACATCATCTGTTGGGTTACCATGGTACCAATGTGTACGACTACAGTCACAGCCAACATCTGCCGAACATCATCTGTTGGGTTACCATGGTAACAGTGTGTACGACTGACTGAATCAGCTATATGACTTGTTTTGACGCTCTGTTAGTCAAATCCATATGCAGTGCAACCAATGAAATACATTTTTATGCATTTTTACTCATTTTATGGCGTAATAACAAATCATATACAAAGTATTGTTATAATTGGAGAGAATGCGTTTCAAGTTAATGTGGTAATATGTCACTTCAGGATTTTATCAGCACAACTGTGTAGTGCAACTACATTTTATACTCGGATGCCTAGTTTTAGCAAATGGCATTTTTAACTCATATAGGAAGTTAATTCTATGTTTCAACATCAGCTAACATTTTTAACATCGCATCTTTTCGAAATGCATATGTTATTTATGTTTGTTTATATAATAATTATTGCATTTTGCGATACAGGGATGTCGAAACTTGTGCCTGAGTTTGAGTACGACTTTGGATAGGTGAGCTGTAGCAACACGTAAAGTCAGGTAAATCACGAGTGGAAAGTTCGTGCATACAGTTTGTGGGTCGCATAGGTCGATAGTTGTGATACTCTGTCTACTAGTATACATTTTCCATGTTAGCCAAAAGTGCTGTTACTGTTACCAGTTAATGCGAGCCAACGTGGTAGAGTGGACTGTGACCGTGTGTAAGTTTCGATGTGTAGCTAAGTTAGCCGCTTGGAATATTACCGTATGTAACACCTGTAGATGTGCTGCTATGATAGCCTAGTTGACTGCTACTGTTTGTACCTGTAGTTGTGGGTCTTGTTGGTCGTGTGGACTCTTACCATGTGTACCTGTAGATGTGTAGTTATGTTAGTCCAGTGAGCTGTGACCGCTTGTGCCAGTAGATGAGTAGCTATAAGTTAGCAGAATGGACTGCTACCATATCTACGTGCAAATGGGTAGCTAGGCCAGCCGTGTCTGTTTATGTGAGCAATTTTGGTAGAGTGCAATGTTACCGTATGTACCTGTAGATGAGTTGCAAGGTCAGCGGAATGGACTATTACCGTATGTACATGTAGATGTGTAGATAGGTTAGCCGAGTGGACTGTTACCGTATGTACCTGTAGATGCTTAGCTAGGTTAGCCGAGTGGAATGTTACCGTGCGTGCATGTAGATAGGTTAGCCGGGTAGCTCAGTTAGCAGAGTCGAATGTTACCTTATGTAACTATATATGTATAGCAGATATAATTCATGGCTGTCCAAAGTTTATAGATTATTTAGATTTGGGTAGGCATTATAATCGTGTAACATATCATGAATATAATGCCTACCATATTAAAATAATCTATAAAATTTGGGCAGCCATGAATTATTTAGATTCTGATATGAAAATATAGAAATTTTAAATTTCGCGCCTACATAGGTAAAGGTTTAAAAGGTTTATTTTGGCTGTTCCAACTTCCGATATCCTCCCTTGTTACGATTTTTTTCTCGTATAATATTTGGTAGACATAAAATATAAATTAAAAAGGAAAGTAACATTAATATTAACAAATGAATGTGATTTAATAATCAGAACAAAGAACGGCAAACTTCGTTGCATCAGTTTGTGATTGTGTTGCTGTTTTTGAGTGACAAATGAAAGCTGCTTACCGCATTTTGTCGATGTTATGCTCCTGTTGTAGATCCAAAATGGTGCAAATTTAAATCAACGATTGCCCACAGTTACTCAACATTTTGAAGTTGGTTGCGTGTTTATTTTGATACATTACATTTTGATCTAAATTAGAACGAAGTGTAAGCTAGGAACAAACAAGTGTTGTCTGTTCGAAACTTTTCGGCCCACATTGTTTGCAGGTAAGTCTGAAAAAGTCTCGCCGTTTTTCGAATACCACTGAGCGCCACGAAAGCAGACGCACTGTTGTAAACAACGAAAGGTCTCATGAAAACACACAACGTTGCAAAAGTCCAGGTCGATTTGTGACATGTAAACAATAAAGGCATGGTATAAACTATGGACGTGTTATTTTGAAAAAAATTTATTATTGGATTTTCATAAAACAAGGGTACAATATGGAATAATTAAAACAAATGCAAGCAAAAAACTGCATGAGCACACGGTGGTGTGGTTTTTGAACTGGCTGGAACAGCCATATTAACCCTAGGGATTCCTTCAATCTGAGAAATTACTGAAACCCATTGTGTAATCTCAGACAAATAAAAAAAACATAAAACATAAAACATATGTAAATAATAGAAATTATAAATGCAATAATGACGCAATGTAATGATATCTTAAAAATCGCTGACAAATAAGCAAACAACAAACAATTAATTACCTATTCATAATGTAAAAAAAAACTTTGGACGTCAACACTCAATCAAGAAATAACAGACGCTTGACAACTATCATGTCGGTTTTTTAAAACGTGATATATTAAAAATATCTAACAGTCTTTCCATGTATTTATAGTTTTCTCTGGTCATAAACTGAACAGTAAAATTCAACAAACCAACAATGGTCTGAATTATTTCCACATATTTAAGTGGTTTCTATTTATAAATAGGTTCAGTCATTATGAATAAAACAATACAAAATGCAGTTTTGCTTCATTCATTTGTTGGGGGGTTGGTTTCTAATGAAGTTTCGTAAGTGACAGTTAGCTCGTCGTTACTGATGACAACAAGTTGTAAATATCTACTTAGAATTGAAGGTAATAACAAAATACCGAACACTGATGAAACTGTCAAATTCACAAATCAAAGTCCAAGAAACCGACAAACTTCAGAACCAAAAAATGATGCAACTACAGCAATGGTCTTGACTTGGTACAGACATCTTAAAAGAAATGGTTGGTTAAACCAGATTTGATGGCACGCCAAACCTCCCACTTCCATTACTGTAGAATGTGAGTTGGTTAGTTGATTAAAATAGTTGTGCATCGTATACCACTAGTCAATAATAGGTGTATCCAACAATCATCGTAGCACACTCACTGTACATTGAATTCAAAATATGGAAAACCTATCTGCAACCATATTTTCAAACGAGAAAGAATATTTTTCGACAAGGAAGTGGTAAAACGTATTAAAGGCACGGACCAGTTTTTTTTCTTGTAACCTTGGTTTACAAGTTAACCAAGAGAAATAATGGCGTTTGCAAAAATTAGTATATTCGCTGAAAGCTCTTGCATACCTGATTAATTGAGAAATAGACACAGTATGCAGGATTAGCTGAAATATTGCTGCATAGGTGAGGAAAATTTATAATTTTGAAATTAAAATCGTCTCGTTTGTCGTAAATTCTTGTGCTAAGATGACCGTTGGTGTCATACTCGTGGTGTAAGTGTAAAAATGATGTAAAATAATCTGTTTCTGTTAATCTGTTAATTTCTAGTTCTTAAGGATATATTAACGAAAGCCACTCAGTAAATTGAGGTTTGTTAATTGAAAGGACATTATCGATATCTCTAAAAGTAAAATTAAAGGACCTAGCTTCTGTTATCTTCTGGTCTTTAGTAAGACGTCGAAGAACTTCACTTTCATACGAATTCGGGAACCAATCGACAAGCAGTGGGGCACAGTTTGTACCTGTTTGCTTGCAAGGAGTGGACACAGTTTTTTCCCATTGGTTTCAGTTTAGTCAAACGATTGCAATGATGTAATTGACTTTTGTTTGGCGAAAATATTTTTGGTTGAGCAACTAAATGGCATTCGATGTTCTTGCAGTGAAAATTCAATAAAACATAGAAATCTTTCTTTTACCAATGTTTTACAGATATTTGGTCCATATTCATAAAACTTACCTCATGGGTCACTTCCTGTCTGCTGAGGGTAATACCTGATGATGTCCCGCATGGCGGGATTGATTGATTGATTGATTGATTGGATGTCTGCTATACGTCCAGCGAGCAGTATTTCAGCTATTTTCAGGACGGGAACAAGTTAACAAACAATAAATCAATGAAAAATGGGGGGGGGGGGAGTGGGATGGGTCACAGGGAATACAATTTTGACTGCCACTGGAAAAGTATGGAGTTTTGGGTAAGGTGCGGAAAATGTAGCCTTTTGTAGCGGCTACAATGAGCCTACCCTTTTTCGAAATCTACAAAAGGGGTCTTTATTGTTCAAAGTGCGTGGCACTCTCCAAACACGTTACCCACTACGGTCCACGGTCAGGCTTTCCGTATAATGACCTGACAACCCCCAACGAGAGGGTCTCCCCTATCCGCCACCCGGGGGCGCGCTGGGCTGCTCTGTGGGTCGAGCATTGGGAACCCTCCCAGTATGGTCCCAGCCAACATGGCGGGACAAATGAGTTCTGAAAATAAGTGAATCCCATTTACAGTTCATAAAAATATATGTTTACAATATTTCAAATTTTGTTTACCTTGCTTGACTGAAATTTTTATTTCATTTTTATTATATCTAACAAAAGTACCGAGGAAAAAATTTAACCTCCGAGTTTCATCACAAGTGGACATTGAGTGCACACTTCATACCTAGTGATATACTCTCTTAAGTGCATGACTAGCAGCCATATAGTAGATTGCCGAGACATAAATGCATGTTTTTTAAATGTTCACATCGTAGTCTCGTACATATACAGATAAACCTTAAAAAATGACCTTATATTTTACTCAAGTAACGCCAGATTTTTAATTATTTAATAATAATAATTGTTTGTCTCATTTGCAGTGCTTAATTGGTGGCTTTTTAATTAAGATTGTTTATGATCAAACGAATATCGCTTACTTGAGCAAAACATTCTCTATATCTTATAGAAAATTGAAACGGGTATGGCTTTTGTTAAAACTTTAGTAAAATAATGGTATTATTTAGTTCAATAACTTGAATTGTTTTTTCGGTAAATAATAATAAAAGGGATCAAATGGCGCGGTTCCTTTTTAACACATGTCGTACAACACAAACCATATCGACTCGATGCGTTTCAGGGAAAAAAAAATAAAACAATGTTTTAATCTTTGTCTCATTCACCATTTCAAGTAACAAGTAAAAAACTATAAAACACGATGCACAATACTTATCAATATTACCATAATCCGAGTCGGGAGGGATTTTGTCCGACTTGAAAAAATATCAGGTGGGATTTTGTCCGCCTTGTAAATTTAATGAGGGGGATTTTGTCCGCCTATGCTAAATTATACCGAAGGGATTTTGTCCGTCCCCCGTTTTACTAAGTGACTCATCAGTGATAAATACTTGCTTTCTTCTAAAATCTATGATGCTGAATTGTTTCAAGGTCTTTAGATTTTTGTATATGTTTTTTTGTTGCATTAATTTTTTTTAAATATTAAAACAGGTTTTTATCTTCTTTATTTAGTTTAAACATATTTTTATTCGTGGTACTGAACATAGTTAATACATCGTATACAATGTTAGGATCCAGAAACAAGTCACAGACTTATATTAATCCGTTTCCTATAGATATTACAGTTACATTAATAATACTCAAAGGGTCAAAACTATTTACAACATAAGAAAATAAACTTGTATATTTTGTATTAGAAGTGATATATAAAATAAATTGTGGATACAGGAAAACACAGAAAAACACTGATTTTTAGTGCAGAGATGAGGTTTTAATCAAATCGCTTTGTACTAAGTATATATTCTTGAACTGTCAAAAATGAATTAACATTTTCTTCGTATGATAGGTCAGGTGAGCTATATAATAGTTTCTGAACAGGTAAATTGTTGACGATGTTGCTAAGATGATGTTGGCGTTGTTGGTTGAAAAGTGGGCAGTGTAATAAGTAGTGAATTGTTGTCTCAACTTCGCCACAATGACAAAGCGATACATTAAATCATAAAATTTACATTTGCATTGTATCCCAGTTTGGGATAGGGCTGTTTCTGCATTTCCTATGCGTTATGAAAGTCTTGCATGCCTGCTGCTGTAGCAACACGTAAAGTCAGGCAAGTCATGAGTGAAAAGTTCGTGCGTACAGCCCGTGTCGATAGTTGTGATACTCAGTCTTCTCCATGTTAGCCAAGAGTCCTGTTACTGCTGTTACCTGTACATGTGAGCCAGTGTGATAGAGTGGACTGTGACCGTGTGTGCGTGTCGATGTGTAGCTAAGTTAGGCGCTTGGAATATTACTGTATGTAACACCTGTAGATGTGCTGCTATGATAGCCTAGTTGACTGTTAATGTTTGCACCTGTAGTTGTGGGCCCGGTTGGTCGTGTGGACTCTTACCATGTGTGCCTGTAGATGTGTAGTTATGTTAGTCCAGTGAGCTGTTACCGCTTGTACCAGTAGATGGGTGGCTATAAGTTAGCAAAATGGACTGCTACCATATCTATATACGTGCAAATGGGTAGCGAGGCCAGCCGTGTTTGCACATGTGAGCAATTTTGGTAGATTGCAATGTTACCGTATGTACCTGTAGATGGGTTGTAAAGTCAGCGGAATGGACTGTTACCGTATGTACATGTAGATGTGTAGATAGGTTAGCCGAGTGGACTGTTACCGTATGTTTCTGTAGATGCTTAGGTAGGTTAGCCGAGTGGACTGTTACCGTGCGTACATGTAGATGTGTCGTTAGGTTAGCTGGGTGGAATGTTACCATGCGCACATATAAATGGGTATGTCAGTAAGCAGAGTCGACTGTTACCTTATGTAACTATATATGTGTAGCTAAGTTAAGATATAATTCATGGCTGCCCAAAGTTTATAGATTATTTAGATATGGGAAGGCATTATATTCGTGTTACATATCATGAATATTATGCCTACCCATATTTAAATAATCCATAAAATTTGGGCAGCAATGAATTATTTAGATTCTGATATGAAAATATAGAAAAAATTTAAATTTCGCGCCTACATAGGTAAAGGTTTAAAAGATTTATTTTGGCTGTTCCAACTTCCTAGATCCTCCCTTGTTACGATTTTTTTTCTCGTATAATACTTGGTAGACAAAAATATAAATTAAAAAGGAAAGTTACATATTAATATTAACAAATGAATGTGATATAATAATCAGAACAAAGAACGACAAAATAATTGAATGCTTCGTTGCATCAGTTTGTGACTGTGTTGCAGTTTTTGAGTGACAAATGAAAGCTACTTACCGCATCTGGTCGATGTTATGCTCCTGTTGCAGATCCAAAATGGTGCAAATTTAAATCAACGATTGCCTACAGTTACTCAACATTTTGAAGTTGGTTGTGTGTTTATTTTGATACAGGACATTTTGATCTAAATGAGAACGGAAGTGTAAGCTAGGAATACGCGATTGTTGTCTCTTCGAAACTTTTCGGGCCACATCGTTTGCAGTTAAGTCTGGAAAAGGCTCCCGGTTTGTCCGAATACCACTCAGCGTCACGAAAACTGACGAACTGTTGTAAACAACGCATGGTCCCATGAAAACACACAAAGTAGCAAAAGTCACGGTCGATTTGTGACATCTGGGACTAGTATAACTAATGGGATTGGACACTCGTTAAGTCTTCAATTTAAAAAGTACGATTTCCTTGTCGCGCGAGACCGGAACGAGATTAAACGAGAACGCACAAATGACAGCATTAATAGAACAATACGGTACTAATATTTCAGTTAAAATTTGTGCAATTATCTTGTGACAGTAAACATTTGTTTTTAATTTTAAGTGTTTTATGTGCCTCATTGTATTATCGTGACCATATTTTATCATTTAAAAAATATTGAAATCAGCGAAAATCGGTCGCCATTTTTGCATGTCATTTTTACAAACTTTATACGTTCAGACCATACATCATCGTAATGCAAAATTACACATTTAAAAGGTATAGACCAACCAATTCGTCTTTTTTTTGTCGCGTTGCAGCATATATTATTTTGTTGTGAATCCCCAGTTATTATCGGATTACATAGCATGAAATATGAGCAAGTTTTCGGAAGACGTCGCAGATTTTTAAACGGTCCCCTTAAATAAAACCAATCCACGCCTTTATTATCAAAGCAGTATTCCTTTTTCTTTCACATTCTGAAAGAATGATGTTTTACGAATGCACAGAAATAGGTCATAATTGATAATACGATAAATAAGCATACTTTTTTTTACCATTTTTCGAACACTTTTTTCCACAAGGACATCTCCATTCTGTTACGTATTTTCAGCTTCTATTTTACAAGAAACTCCTTAATTTTCAATGCAAATGATAAAAAAATTTAAGAATTGGAATAAGTATTTTGTACAACCCATTATCTTCTAATTTGGCGTACACCTGTTGCAATTGTTATGTAATCACAGGTGTGGTGAACATATGGTTCCATAAACAACGGTGTCAAAAGTCTAGGTAGCTAATACCTGTGTCATCATATAAATTGTCTAATTGGTGAAAACAATAAACATCAAATAAAATCATACAAAAGCGGTTTTTATTTTAATTCACTGGGACTAGTACAACAATCGAATTTTAGAATTAAAAACTTTTTTTTTTATTTTTGTTTGATGCATTCCGAGTAGCCCAGGTTTTTTTCAATGATCATATTTTGGGTCTCGTGCAATTTGGCAACTATTTACATTAGAGAGCTTCGCTTAGCTCGCATAATCTAATATACTTGCTCAAAATGCCCTCTAGAATTACAATTTGTAACAATAGTATCGTACATGTATTTGTTTCTTGTTGTTAAGTAATTAATGTACAGAGTTAAGCAGATATATTAAGATGCATCAACAATTTTCTTGCCTGGCCATCCTAGAATAATTACCCCTCCCCCGCTCTCAGGTTTGACCAAGTTTGTGTTGTTTCGAGATTTAAAAAGTTCTCATAACACACATGTTCCTGTATTCTATTGCATGAACTGAAGTTTGTAGAAATTCTTTAATGTATAAAACTGGGACCATACTGGGGGTGCCGTCTACAGCATCCCCAAGTGGCCAATACGGGAGGTTCTCTTTTTTCAACTTGTGTTTTGTTAATTTTATTTCGTAAGGTAATGGAAATATATAGAAAATATATTAGTCTTGTAAAAAGTAATCCAGAAAAATATACACAAATCACTGAGGCCCATGTTACACAATAGGATGGGCGCACAATGGACAAAGTGCGAAACATGTACGCTTGAAATGATCATATGGAATGTCCTGTAATTGCTAAGTTCGTGCATCTTTTAAGACTGTATCTGTTTCTGTTTCTGTCTTTTTATTCAGTATAAAACACTATTTTTCAAATCCAAATTAATGCAAGCCCAGGGAAGTTAATATTTAATTGTATGTGCTATTCCATTTTTGGGGGTATGTGAAGAAGCTACTAGCAGTCATATAGGACTGGTTAATAGTCGCAAACGATATACATGTAGAGCGGTTAGGAAAAGAGTCTCTCGCAAAAAAGGACAAAAGAAGCTGCTAATCAATCTGAATTGGATTAAGGTTGTTCATAAATCTGTTTTTAAATTGTCAATGCGCCAGGAAGTACCCAAAATATACATTGTAGATATCGACACACATTACATCATTTTTTCGCAGAGATCACGGATCATTTGATTGTTTAAAAAACTGTAAGTACAAAACAAACAATTTTGAGCTATTGACTGACACGTAAAGGATGAAGATGAACACAAACTTGTTAAAAAGTTCCAACCGCTTACTTAGATGATTAAATCGAGTTGGGCCAATGTTGGCCCTACCTAAATTCACACTTAAATTGTTGGCAGTGTGAAGTCTTAGTTGGCTTTATCTGGTTAGGCCAACGTTGAGCAAACCAGTTGGCCCAACGTAGGGACATGATCAAAATTACGTTAGGATAACGAAATCTGTCAACGTTGGCCCAACGTAGGGACATGAGCAAAATTACGTTAGGATAACGAAATCTGTCAACGTTGGCCCAACGTAGGGACATGAGGAAAATTACGTTGGGGTAACTACATCTGTCAACGTTGGCCCAACTTATGATTGCTTTCTGGGTTGACTGTTTTTTGACACCATGCTAGAATCAGTGCAGCGGTCAACAGTTTACGGAACGGCTCTTAACTGCTGACTAGGTTGGATCATTTTTATTGGCTAGAGGTCAAACTTGGCCATTATCTTTTATAAGTAAGATAAAACCCGAGAGTTCAATTGGTTTGTAATGCTTATTACTTGAAAATACTTAATTTAGTGCTTACTTAACGAAAATGCGAACTAATATTGTTTGTAAAAATCTTATAATAGTGTAACTTGTAATTCACCCAAAATCGAGTAAAACAATGAATAAAATTTAATCAACAGGTGCGGAACATATCGCTGTATTTCAATACATTGGTTTTCAATCAGTATTTTTAGTCAAAGTATGAATACAAATATGGCCTTGCTTTTTAGGGATGACTATTGCCAATCTCATATTGAAGACCATTACAATTACAAATGTATGTGAAATTAAGCTGAAGGCTGTTTCATTGATAATAAATGATGCCCTTTGAGTTCAATAATTTATTATATGCGTTTATAATTAAAGCCATAGTTAAATCAAGATTTCATGCATATACATGTAGGTAATCACATTTGCGGATCTGACACAGATCAATACAATGTATAATATATAACTAGACGGGACCAGGCCAAATTTTTTAAAAATGTATGTTTAATGTTGCCTGTAAAACTATTTTTGTCTAAACTTTGATACAACATGTAGTTGATTATTTTTTAATGTTCGGTATATATATATGCATATTTTTTTGCAGGTCCAGCATTACTACAGGCCAAGAAGTGAATGGACGTGAAGTTTGAATGGATACCTAATCCCAAACGCCCGACAGGAATATTCTACAATAATGTCCTCGAAAGCTTCTATAAGAATTATTGGCCGTACTGTGGGCAGACAAGTATTTTCAGGAGGGAATTCTTTTTGGAAAGAAATAGAAGGTTGTTGTGGGAGAAAAAAAATGACTTCATTTGATCAGGAATTACCCAATATGAAAAGTGACAACCCTGCATTTGCTGGAAGACATCGCAATGACGAGAGCAATTTCAAACCAAACAAAAATGACTCGGAAAACTTGGACAGACTTATTGGTATGCTGGGTCATTTAGGGGAGAAAGTGGACAAAACCTTATGTTGCGTCAGGGAGGAAGACAACAGTTTGTTTATGTCAGGTGCTGGTGGCAAGATCAAATCCGGTCGTATGTCACATAAATACAATGAAACATTGTTGGATAGAATCCGCAAAATTCTAAATGAAATGATATCAATTGAAAGTAAACTTTCTCAGAAGAGGAATGTTGTCAGAAGTATTTGGAGTCACAAACCTACAAGTGCAGCTTCAAATGTAAATAGTATCTGTAGTGCAAAAGTAAAACAAGTTTTCTTTTTAATTTAACAATTTTTACGGTACAATGTGCACTGAACTAATCTCTAACCCAGAATTAAATACGGTACCTGTATATCTGCAAATGTATTCTTGTTTACTTGTTTTATGTTATCATTGTTCAATTGAAAACATAATAAAATCATGTTTATTAACTAGTTTATAACTTTTTGATAGTTTTACAAATGGCAAAAAAAAGTTGTTGTCCTATCAATGCTGATTTGAAAAAAAGTTCTAGTCCTATCAATTTTTTTCCCGAAAAAAGTCTGTGTCCTACCACATTTTGCACCGGTCCTATCAATCCAATAAATATTGACCGGTCCCTTACGAGGAGCTACATTATTGTAGCTAGTTTCCGGTAAGCTCAAAACGGACGCACATGATAGTAAAGTTCTATATTGTCAAACTTGCGAACTTCCAAACGGAATAATAGACAGCTTGACGGACCACTCTTTATTTAACAGAACCCAATAGTAACTAAATTTGAATATTCGTAGTGTATAAACATCTAACCAAGAACATGTGTCATGATAAACCCTTTATTCTTTTTTCAGTTTGCAGTAATTTGTAATAGAAACTAATAAAATGACATTTGAGACCTGTGAAGGAGTTCGGTAGGTTAGAGAGCCCAATAGGAACACATTAGAATATGTGTATATTGTACACGTTCGTCTGTCTCTTATTTGAAGAAGAAATATCTAACCAATGCATTGAAAAGAAATATGCAATTAGTACACAAAATGAACAACAGAACAAAAGAGACCGGAAGTAGGCTCCCACAACAGAACAACAGAGACCGGAAGTAGGCTCCCACAACAGAACAACAGAGACTGGAAGTAGGGATCGTTAGGAAGTCTTAATTATTATCATCTTGTACGGACTTTACTCAAGCTATGTTTTGGAAATTTTGTGGCATTCATTTTTGTTTTAAATTAAAAAAATCGAGGTAATGGATTCTGATTTATTAGCAAAATCTTACGAGAGAAATACTTTACCTCACCCAGGCCTCCGGCGAAAAATAAGTAATTAACATAAAAATTAATACGATAAAAACAAATAGTTGTCGGATACAAACGTCTTAATATCGAAAACTCCCGATTGTGTGCATGGGTTGGAAAACTGGCAATCCTAGTTAATTAAGACTGGAGTTGAATACAACCTACCCGCAGTGAGACTCGAACCCGCAACCTCAGTGTTGACAGACAACGTCCTCAATAGTTAAGGTAGATCGTCTATTATTAGTTGATCACGTGGTCTGTCAACACTGAGATTTCGGGTTCGAGTCTCAGTGCGGGCAGGGTGCGCTGCACTCCAATCTAATTGACGATGCAAGGATTGCCAGTTTTCCTTCGGAAGGTCCGGGTTTTTCTCCGGGTACTCCAGCTTTCTCCACCAATAAAAACTGGACGCCATGATATCGCTGAAAAAATGCTGAAAGTGGCACTAAACAATATTCAAACAAACAAACAATTTATACACAGTGTTTGAAATAATTGATCTGGCTGGTTTAAATTGTAAAACACGAAATGGTTATGTATGGAATTGCGATGGACCAATAGCGGAGATGACATGTCTGCAGAAGTGTGACGAAGTGATTATATATCGTCACAGTATTACGCTTGTATATCTCGCACAAATATTGACAAGAATTTCACAGTTTTGTAGCAGTAATAAAGCGAGACAAGAATAAGTAACACTTAAATAATGCTATTTTAGGATACATTTTTATAAAAAAAAAATTGTGATCAGTCGACAGGTTATTGGTAAGGAAACCACCGACTTAACTGCACTAATTGTTGGTCTACACACTCAATATGTTGAATATCTGAATATAAGCCGTAGAGACGAGCACACAGCACATATCTATTACTAATACTACAATGTATTGAATCGAGTACACCCTTTTATAAAACGAAGTCAGAAGGATATACATATTTAAGATACAGCGTGTACAATTTGGAATTCGTCAATTCTAAATAAAGCTCTAAGTCAATTTATTCAAGGTGCAAATTATGAAAATTTCAACTCTTTACTTTAAACGTTTATGATACGATCAGCTGAATGGACGGCAATGACAAACACACCTACACATCGTTTATTTGTTGCAATGTCTATTTGGACATTTTATATACTTAATTGCTGT
>OX104119.1:6302424-6525240 GCA_944474755.1 Limnoperna fortunei
TATGTTTTTCCTAGCAGTGGATGTTAATGCATGTTACCGTAGTACGTGTATATTGGTTTGTCCTGGCAGTGGATGTTAATGCCTGTCACCGTAGTACTTGTGTTATGTTTTTCCTAGCAGTGGATGTTAATGCATGTTTCCGTAGTACGTGTATATTGGATTGTCCTGGCGGTGTATGTTAATGCTTGTCACCGTAGTACTTGTGTTATATGTTTTTCCTGGCGGTGGATGTTAGTGCATGTTACCATAGTACGTGTATATTGGTTTGTCCTGCCGGTGTATGTTAATGCTTGTCATCGTAGTACGTTTATATTGGTTTGTCCTGGCAGTGTATGTTAATGCTTGTTACCGTAGTACGTGTATATTGGTTTGTCCTGGCAGTGTATGTTAATCCTTGTCACGTAGTACGTGTATATTGGTTTGTTCGCGCAGTGGATGTTAATGCTTGTCACCGTAGTACTTGTGTTATATGTTTTTCCTAGCGGTGGATGTTAGTGCATGTTACCATAGTACGTGTATATTAGTTTGTCCTGCCGGTGTATGTTAATGCTTGTCACCGTAGTACTTGTGTTATATGTTTTTTCTAGCGGTGGATGTTAATGCTTGTCACCGTAGTACTTGCATTATATGTCTTTCCTAGCGATGGATGTTAATACATGTTACCGTAGTACGTGTATATTGGTTTGTCCTGGCGGTGTATGTTAATGCTTGTCACCGTAGTACTTGTGTAATCTGTTTTTCCTAGCTGTTGATGTTAATGCTTGTCACCGTAGTACTTGCATTAAATGACTTTACTAGCGATGGATGTTAATGCATGTTACCGTTGTACGTGTATATTGGTTTGTCCTGGCGGTGTATGTTAATGCTTGTCACCGTAGTACTTGTGTTATATGTTTTTCTGGCGGTGGATGTTAGTGCATGTTACCATAGTACGTGTATATTGGTTTGTCCTGGCGGTGTATGTTAATGCTTGTCACCGTAGTACTTGTGTTATATGTTTTTCTGGCGGTGGATGTTAGTGCATGTTACCATAGTACGTGTATATTGGTTTGTCCTGGCGGTGTATGTTAATGCTTGTCACCGTAGTACGTGTATCTTGGTTTGTCATGGCAGTGTATGTTAATGCTTGTCACCGTAGTACGTGTATATTGGTTTGTCCTGGCAGTGGATGTTAATGCTTGTCACCGTAGTACTTTTGTTATATGTTTTTCCTAACGGTGGATGTTAATGCATGTTACCGTAGTACGTGTATATTGGTTTGTCCTGGCGGTGTATGTTAATGCTTGTCACCGTACTACTTGTGTTATATGTTTTTCCTGTCGGTGAATGTTAGTGCATGTTACCAAAGTACGTGTATATTGGTTTGTCCTGGCGGTGTATGTTAATGCTTGTCACCGTAGTACGTGTATATTGGTTTGTCCTGGCAGTGTATGTTAATGCTTGTCACCGTAGTACGTGTATATTGGTTTGTCCTGGCAGTGGATGTTAATGCTTGTCACCGTAGTGCGTGTATTTTGGTTTGTCCTGGCAGTGGATGTTAATGCTTGTCACCTTAGTACGTGTATATTGGTTTGTCCTGGCAGTGGATGTTAATGCTTGTCACCTTAGTACTTGTGTTATATGTTTTTCCTAGCGGTGGATGTTAGTGCATGTTACCATAGTACGTGTATATTGGTTTGTCCTGCCGGTGTATGTTAATGCTTGTCACCGTAGTACTTGTGTTATATGTTTTTCCTAGCGGTGGATGTTAATGCATGTTACCGTAGTACGTGTATATTGGTTTGTCCTGGCGGTGTATTTTAATGCTTGTCAACGTAGTACTTCTGTTATATGTTTTTCCTGGCGGTGGATGTTAATGCATGTTACCGTAGTACGTGTAAATTGGTTTGTCTTGGCAGTGTATGTTAATGCTTGTCACCGTAGTACTTGTGTTATATGTTTTTCCTAGCGGTGAATGTTAATGCATGTTACCGTAGTACGTGTATATTGGTTTGTCCTGGCAGTGGATGTTAATGCCTGTCACCGTAGTACTTGTGTTATGTTTTTCCTAGCAGTGGATGTTAATGCATGTTTCCGTAGTACGTGTATATTGGATTGTCCTGGCGGTGTATGTTAATGCTTGTCACCGTAGTACTTGTGTTATATGTTTTTCCTGGCGGTGGATGTTAGTGCATGTTACCATAGTACGTGTATATTGGTTTGTCCTGCCGGTGTATGTTAATGCTTGTCATCGTAGTACGTTTATATTGGTTTGTCCTGGCAGTGTATGTTAATGCTTGTTACCGTAGTACGTGTATATTGGTTTGTCCTGGCAGTGTATGTTAATCCTTGTCACGTAGTACGTGTATATTGGTTTGTCCGCGCAGTGGATGTTAATGCTTGTCACCGTAGTACTTGTGTTATATGTTTTTCCTAGCGGTGGATGTTAGTGCATGTTACCATAGTACGTGTATATTAGTTTGTCCTGCCGGTGTATGTTAATGCTTGTCACCGTAGTACTTGTGTTATATGTTTTTTTCTAGCGGTGGATGTTAATGCTTGTCACCGTAGTACTTGCATTATATGTCTTTCCTAGCGATGGATGTTAATGCATGTTACCGTAGTACGTGTATATTGGTTTGTCCTGGCGGTGTATGTTAATGCTTGTCACCGTAGTACTTGTGTAATCTGTTTTTCCTAGCTGTTGATGTTAATGCTTGTCACCGTAGTACTTGCATTAAATGACTTTACTAGCGATGGATGTTAATGCATGTTACCGTTGTACGTGTATATTGGTTTGTCCTGGCGGTGTATGTTAATGCTTGTCACCGTAGTACTTGTGTTATATGTTTTTCTGGCGGTGGATGTTAGTGCATGTTACCGTAGTACGTGTATATTGGTTTGTCCTGGCGGTGTATGTTAATGCTTGTCACCGTAGTACTTGTGTTATATGTTTTTCTGGCGGTGGATGTTAGTGCATGTTACCATAGTACGTGTATATTGGTTTGTCCTGGCGGTGTATGTTAATGCTTGTCACCGTAGTACGTGTATCTTGGTTTGTCATGGCAGTGTATGTTAATGCTTGTCACCGTAGTACGTGTATATTGGTTTGTCCTGGCAGTGGATGTTAATGCTTGTCACCGTAGTACTTTTGTTATATGTTTTTCCTAACGGTGGATGTTAATGCATGTTACCGTAGTACGTGTATATTGGTTTGTCCTGGCGGTGTATGTTAATGCTTGTCACCGTACTACTTGTGTTATATGTTTTTCCTGTCGGTGAATGTTAGTGCATGTTACCAAAGTACGTGTATATTGGTTTGTCCTGGCGGTGTATGTTAATGCTTGTCACCGTAGTACGTGTATATTGGTTTGTCCTGGCGGTGTATGTTAATGCTTGTCACCGTAGTACGTGTATATTGGTTTGTCCTGGCAGTGGATGTTAATGCTTGTCACCGTAGTACGTGTATTTTGGTTTGTCCTGGCAGTGGATGTTAATGCTTGTCACCTTAGTACGTGTATATTGGTTTGTCCTGGCAGTGGATGTTAATGCTTGTCACCTTAGTACTTGTGTTATATGTTTTTCCTAGCGTTGGATGTTAGTGCATGTTACCATAGTACGTGTTTATTGGTTTGTCCTGGAGGTGTATGTTAATGCTTGTCACCGTTGTACTTGTGTTATATGTTTTTCCTATCGGTGGATGTTAGTACATGTTACCGTAGTACGTTTATATTGGTTTGTCCTGGCAGTGTATGTTAATGCTTGTCACCGTAGAACGTGTATATTGGTTTGTGCTTGCAGTGGATGTTAATGCCTGTCACCGTAGTACTTGTGTTATATGTTTTTCCTAGCGGTGGGTGTTAATGCATGTTACCGTATTACGTGTATATTGGTTTGTCCTGGCGGTGTATGTTAATGAATGTGACCGTAGTACGTGTATGTTGGTTTGTCCTGGCGGTGAATGTTAATGCATGTTACCGTAGTACGTGTATATTGGTTTTTCCTGGCGGTGTTTGTTAATACATGTTACCGTAGTACGTGTATATTGGTTAGTCCTGGCAGTGGATGTTAATGCATGTCACCGTAGTACGTGTATATTGGTTTGTCCTGGCGGTGGATGTTAATGCTTGTCACCGTAGTACGTGTATTTTGGTTTGTCTTGGCAGTTGATGTTAATGCTTGTCACCGTAGTACTTGTGTTATATGTTTTTCCTAGCGGTGGATGTTAGTGCATGTTACCATAGTACGTGTATATTGGTTTGTCCTGCCGGTGTATGTTAATGCTTGTCACCGTAGTACTTGTGTTATATGTTTTTCCTAGCGGTGGATGTTAATGCATGTTACCGTAGTACGTGTATATTGGTTTGTCCTGGCGGTGTATTTTAATGCTTGTCAACGTAGTACTTCTGTTATATGTTTTTCCTGGCGGTGGATGTTAATGCATGTTACCGTAGTACGTGTAAATTGGTTTGTCTTGGCAGTGTATGTTAATGCTTGTCACCGTAGTACTTGTGTTATATGTTTTTCCTAGCAGTGGATGTTAATGCATGTTACCGTAGTACGTGTATATTGGTTTGTCCTGGCAGTGGATGTTAATGCCTGTCACCGTAGTACTTGTGTTATGTTTTTCCTAGCAGTGGATGTTAATGCATGTTTCCGTAGTACGTGTATATTGGATTGTCCTGGCGGTGTATGTTAATGCTTGTCACCGTAGTACTTGTGTTATTTGTTTTTCCTGGCGGTGGATGTTAGTGCATGTTACCATAGTACGTGTATATTGGTTTGTCCTGCCGGTGTATGTTAATGCTTGTCACCGTAGTACGTTTATATTGGTTTGTCCTGGCAGTGTATGTTAATGCTTGCTACCGTAGTACGTGTATATTGGTTTGTCCTGGCAGTGTATGTTAATCCTTGTCACGTAGTACGTGTATATTGGTTTGTCCGCGCAGTGGATGTTAATGCTTGTCACCGTAGTACTTGTGTTATATGTTTTTCCTAGCGGTGGATGTTAGTGCATGTTACCATAGTACGTGTATATTAGTTTGTCCTGCCGGTGTATGTTAATGCTTGTCACCGTAGTACTTGTGTTATATGTTTTTTCTAGCGGTGGATGTTAATGCTTGTCACCGTAGTACTTGCATTATATGTCTTTCCTAGCGATGGATGTTAATGCATGTTACCGTAGTACGTGTATATTGGTTTGTCCTGGCGGTGTATGTTAATGCTTGTCACCGTAGTACTTGTGTAATCTGTTTTTCCTAGCTGTTGATGTTAATGCTTGTCACCGTAGTACTTGCATTAAATGACTTTACTAGCGATGGATGTTAATGCATGTTACCGTTGTACGTGTATATTGGTTTGTCCTGGCGGTGTATGTTAATGCTTGTCACCGTAGTACTTGTGTTATATGTTTTTCTGGCGGTGGATGTTAGTGCATGTTACCATAGTACGTGTATATTGGTTTGTCCTGGCGGTGTATGTTAATGCTTGTCACCGTAGTACGTTTATATTGGTTTGTCCTGGCAGTGTATGTTAATGCTTGTTACCGTAGTACGTGTATATTGGTTTGTCCTGGCAGTGTATGTTAATCCTTGTCACGTAGTACGTGTATATTGGTTTGTCCGCGCAGTGGATGTTAATGCTTGTCACCGTAGTACTTGTGTTATATGTTTTTCCTAGCGGTGGATGTTAGTGCATGTTACCATAGTACGTGTATATTAGTTTGTCCTGCCGGTGTATGTTAATGCTTGTCACCGTAGTACTTGTGTTATATGTTTTTTCTAGCGGTGGATGTTAATGCTTGTCACCGTAGTACTTGCATTATATGTCTTTCCTAGCGATGGATGTTAATGCATGTTACCGTAGTACGTGTATATTGGTTTGTCCTGGCGGTGTATGTTAATGCTTGTCACCGTAGTACTTGTGTAATCTGTTTTTCCTAGCTGTTGATGTTAATGCTTGTCACCGTAGTACTTGCATTAAATGACTTTACTAGCGATGGATGTTAATGCATGTTACCGTTGTACGTGTATATTGGTTTGTCCTGGCGGTGTATGTTAATGCTTGTCACCGTAGTACTTGTGTTATATGTTTTTCTGGCGGTGGATGTTAGTGCATGTTACCATAGTACGTGTATATTGGTTTGTCCTGGCGGTGTATGTTAATGCTTGTCACCGTAGTACTTGTGTTATATGTTTTTCTGGCGGTGGATGTTAGTGCATGTTACCATAGTACGTGTATATTGGTTTGTCCTGGCGGTGTATGTTAATGCTTGTCACCGTAGTACGTGTATCTTGGTTTGTCATGGCAGTGTATGTTAATGCTTGTCACCGTAGTACGTGTATATTGGTTTGTCCTGGCGGTGGATGTTAATGCTTGTCACCGTAGTACTTTTGTTATATGTTTTTCCTAACGGTGGATGTTAATGCATGTTACCGTAGTACGTGTATATTGGTTTGTCCTGGCGGTGTATGTTAATGCTTGTCACCGTACTACTTGTGTTATATGTTTTTCCTGTCGGTGAATGTTAGTGCATGTTACCAAAGTACGTGTATATTGGTTTGTCCTGGCGGTGTATGTTAATGCTTGTCACCGTAGTACGTTTATATTGGTTTGTCCTGGCAGTGTATGTTAATGCTTGTCACCGTAGTACGTGTATATTGGTTTGTCCTGGCAGTGGATGTTAATGCTTGTCACCGTAGTACGTGTATTTTGGTTTGTCCTGGCAGTGGATGTTAATGCTTGTCACCGTAGTACGTGTATATTGGTTTGTCCTGGCAGTGGATGTTAATGCTTGTCACCTTAGTACTTGTGTTATATGTTTTTCCTAGCGTTGGATGTTAGTGCATGTTACCATAGTACGTGTTTATTGGTTTGTCCTGGAGGTGTATGTTAATGCTTGTCACCGTTGTACTTGTGTTATATGTTTTTCCTATCGGTGGATGTTAGTACATGTTACCGTAGTACGTTCCTAGCAGTGGATGTTAATGCATGTTACCGTAGTACGTGTATATTGGTTTGTCCTGGCAGTGGATGTTAATGCCTGTCACCGTAGTACTTGTGTTATGTTTTTCCTAGCAGTGGATGTTAATGCATGTTTCCGTAGTACGTGTATATTGGATTGTCCTGGCGGTGTATGTTAATGCTTGTCACCGTAGTACTTGTGTTATATGTTTTTCCTGGCGGTGGATGTTAGTGCATGTTACCATAGTACGTGTATATTGGTTTGTCCTGCCGGTGTATGTTAATGCTTGTCACCGTAGTACGTTTATATTGGTTTGTCCTGGCAGTGTATGTTAATGCTTGTTACCGTAGTACGTGTATATTGGTTTGTCCTGGCAGTGTATGTTAATCCTTGTCACGTAGTACGTGTATATTGGTTTGTCCGCGCAGTGGATGTTAATGCTTGTCACCGTAGTACTTGTGTTATATGTTTTTCCTAGCGGTGGATGTTAGTGCATGTTACCATAGTACGTGTATATTAGTTTGTCCTGCCGGTGTATGTTAATGCTTGTCACCGTAGTACTTGTGTTATATGTTTTTTCTAGCGGTGGATGTTAATGCTTGTCACCGTAGTACTTGCATTATATGTCTTTCCTAGCGATGGATGTTAATGCATGTTACCGTAGTACGTGTATATTGGTTTGTCCTGGCGGTGTATGTTAATGCTTGTCACCGTAGTACTTGTGTAATCTGTTTTTCCTAGCTGTTGATGTTAATGCTTGTCACCGTAGTACTTGCATTAAATGACTTTACTAGCGATGGATGTTAATGCATGTTACCGTTGTACGTGTATATTGGTTTGTCCTGGCGGTGTATGTTAATGCTTGTCACCGTAGTACTTGTGTTATATGTTTTTCTGGCGGTGGATGTTAGTGCATGTTACCATAGTACGTGTATATTGGTTTGTCCTGGCAGTGTATGTTAATTCTTGTCACCGTAGTACGTGTATCTTGGTTTGTCATGGCAGTGTATGTTAATGCTTGTCACCGTAGTACGTGTATATTGGTTTGTCCTGGCAGTGGATGTTAATGCTTGTCACCGTAGTACTTTTGTTATATGTTTTTCCTAACGGTGGATGTTAATGCATGTTACCGTAGTACGTGTATATTGGTTTGTCCTGGCGGTGTATGTTAATGCTTGTCACCGTACTACTTGTGTTATATGTTTTTCCTGTCGGTGAATGTTAGTGCATGTTACCAAAGTACGTGTATATTGGTTTGTCCTGGCGGTGTATGTTAATGCTTGTCACCGTAGTACGTTTATATTGGTTTGTCCTGGCAGTGTATGTTAATGCTTGTCACCGTAGTACGTGTATATTGGTTTGTCCTGGCAGTGGATGTTAATGCTTGTCACCGTAGTACGTGTATTTTGGTTTGTCCTGGCAGTGGATGTTAATGCTTGTCACCTTAGTACGTGTATATTGGTTTGTCCTGGCAGTGGATGTTAATGCTTGTCACCTTAGTACTTGTGTTATATGTTTTTCCTAGCGTTGGATGTTAGTGCATGTTACCATAGTACGTGTTTATTGGTTTGTCCTGGAGGTGTATGTTAATGCTTGTCACCGTTGTACTTGTGTTATATGTTTTTCCTATCGGTGGATGTTAGTACATGTTACCGTAGTACGTTTATATTGGTTTGTCCTGGCAGTGTATGTTAATGCTTGTCACCGTAGAACGTGTATATTGGTTTGTGCTTGCAGTGGATGTTAATGCCTGTCACCGTAGTACTTGTGTTATATGTTTTTCCTAGCGGTGGGTGTTAATGCATGTTACCGTAGTACGTGTATATTGGTTAGTCCTGGCAGTGGATGTTAATGCATGTCACAGTAGTATTTGTGTTTGATGTTTTTCCTAGCTGTGGATGGTTAATGAATGTTACCGTTGTACGTGTATATTGGTTTGTACTGGTGGTGGATGTTAATGCATGTTACCGTAGTACGTGTATATTGGTTTGACATGGCAGTGGATGTTAATGCATGTTACCGCAGTACGTGTGTTATATGTTTTTCCTAGCGGTGGATTGTAATGCATGTTACCGGTGAACGTGTATATTGGTTTGTCCTGGCAGTGGATGTTAATGCTTGTCACAGTAGTACTTGTGTTATATGTTTTCCCTAGCGGTGGATGTTAATGCTTGTCATCGTAATACTTGTGTTATATGTTTTTACTAGCGGTGGATGTTAATCCATGTTACCGTAGTACTTGTGTTATATGTTTTTCCTAGCGGTGGATTGTAATGCATGTTACCGGTGTACGTGTATATTGGTTTGTCCTGGCAGTGGATGTTAATGCTTGTCACCGTAATACTTGTGTTATATGTTTTTCCTAGCGGTGGATGTTAATGATTGTCACCGTAGTACTTGTGTTATATGTTTTTCCTAGCGGTGGATGTTAATGCATGTTATCGTAGTACGTGTATATTGGTTTGTCCTGGCGGTGTATTTTAATACTTGTCAACGTAGTACTTTTGTTATATGTTATTCCTAGCAGTGGTTGTTAATGCATGTTACCGTAGTACGTGTATATTGGTTTGTCCTGGTAGTGGATGTTAATGCCTGTCACCGTAGTACTTGTGTAATATGTATTTCCTAGCAGTGGATGTTAATGCATGTTACCGTAGTACGTGTATATTGGTTTGTCCTGGCGGTGTATGTTAATGCTTGTCACCGTACTACTTGTGTTATATGTTTTTCCTGTCGGTGAATGTTAGTGCATGTTACCAAAGTACGTGTATATTGGTTTGTCCTGGCGGTGTATGTTAATGCTTGTCACCGTAGTACGTTTATATTGGTTTGTCCTGGCAGTGTATGTTAATGCTTGTCACCGTAGTACGTGTATATTGGTTTGTCCTGGCGGTGGATGTTAATGCTTGTCACCGTAGTACGTGTATTTTGGTTTGTCCTGGCAGTTGATGTTAATGCTTGTCACCGTAGTACTTGTGTTATATGTTTTTCCTAGCGGTGGATGTTAGTGCATGTTACCATAGAACGTGTATATTGGTTTGTCCTGCCGGTGTATGTTAATGCTTGTCACCGTAGTACTTGTGTTATATGTTTTTCCTAGCGGTGGATGTTAATGCATGTTACCGTAGTACGTGTATATTGGTTTGTCCTGGCGGTGTATTTTAATGCTTGTCAACGTAGTACTTCTGTTATATGTTTTTCCTGGCGGTGGATGTTAATGCATGTTACCGTAGTACGTGTAAATTGGTTTGTCTTGGCAGTGTATGTTAATGCTTGTCACCGTAGTACTTGTGTTATATGTTTTTCCTAGCAGTGGATGTTAATGCATGTTACCGTAGTACGTGTATATTGGTTTGTCCTGGCAGTGGATGTTAATGCCTGTCACCGTAGTACTTGTGTTATGTTTTTCCTAGCAGTGGATGTTAATGCATGTTTCCGTAGTACGTGTATATTGGATTGTCCTGGCGGTGTATGTTAATGCTTGTCACCGTAGTACTTGTGTTATATGTTTTTCCTGGCGGTGGATGTTAGTGCATGTTACCATAGTACGTGTATATTGGTTTGTCCTGCCGGTGTATGTTAATGCTTGTCACCGTAGTACGTTTATATTGGTTTGTCCTGGCAGTGTATGTTAATGCTTGTTACCGTAGTACGTGTATATTGGTTTGTCCTGGCAGTGTATGTTAATCCTTGTCACGTAGTACGTGTATATTGGTTTATCCGCGCAGTGGATGTTAATGCTTGTCACCGTAGTACTTGTGTTATATGTTTTTCCTAGCGGTGGATGTTAGTGCATGTTACCATAGTACGTGTATATTAGTTTGTCCTGCCGGTGTATGTTAATGCTTGTCACCGTAGTACTTGTGTTATATGTTTTTTCTAGCGGTGGATGTTAATGCTTGTCACCGTAGTACTTGCATTATATGTCTTTCCTAGCGATGGATGTTAATGCATGTTACCGTAGTACGTGTATATTGGTTTGTCCTGGCGGTGTATGTTAATGCTTGTCACCGTAGTACTTGTGTAATCTGTTTTTCCTAGCGGTTGATGTTAATGCTTGTCACCGTAGTACTTGCATTAAATGACTTTACTAGCGATGGATGTTAATGCATGTTACCGTTGTACGTGTATATTGGTTTGTCCTGGCGGTGTATGTTAATGCTTGTCACCGTAGTACTTGTGTTATATGTTTTTCTGGCGGTGGATGTTAGTGCATGTTACCATAGTACGTGTATATTGGTTTGTCCTGGCGGTGTATGTTAATGCTTGTCACCGTAGTACTTGTGTTATATGTTTTTCTGGCGGTGGATGTTAGTGCATGTTACCATAGTACGTGTATATTGGTTTGTCCTGGCGGTGTATGTTAATGCTTGTCACCGTAGTACGTGTATCTTGGTTTGTCATGGCAGTGTATGTTAATGCTTGTCACCGTAGTACGTGTATATTGGTTTGTCCTGGCAGTGGATGTTAATGCTTGTCACCGTAGTACTTTTGTTATATGTTTTTCCTAACGGTGGATGTTAATGCATGTTACCGTAGTACGTGTAAATTGGTTTTTTCTGGCAGTGTATGTTAATGCTTGTCACCGTAGTACGTGTATATTGGTTTGTCCTGGCGGTGGATGTTAATGCTTGTCACCGTAGTACTTGTGTTATATGTCTTTCCTAGCGGTGGATGTTAGTGCATGTTACCATAGTACGTGTATATTGGTTTGTCCTGGCGGTGTATGTTAATGCTTGTCACCGTAGTACGTGTATATTGGTTTGTCCTGCAGTGTATGTTAATGCTTGTCACCGTAGTACTTGTATATTGGTTTGTCCTGTCAGTGTATGTTAATGTTTGTCACCGTAGTACGTGTATATTGGTTTGTCCTAGCGGTGGATGTTAATGCATATTACCGTAGTAAGTGTATATTGGTTTGTTCTAGCAGTGGATGTTAATGCATGTTACCGTAGTACGTGTATATTGGTTTGTCCTGGCAGTGTATGTTAATGCTTGTCACCGTAGAACGTGTATATTGGTTTGTGCTTGCAGTGGATGTTAATGCCTGTCACCGTAGTACTTGTGTTATATGTTTTTCCTAGCGGTGGGTGTTAATGCATGTTACCGTATTACGTGTATATTGGTTTGTCCTGGCGGTGTATGTTAATGAATGTGACCGTAGTACGTGTATGTTGGTTTGTCCTGGCGGTGAATGTTAATGCATGTCACCGTAGTACGTGTATATTGGTTTTTCCTGGCGGTGTTTGTTAATGCATGTTACCGTAGTACGTGTATATTGGTTAGTCCTGGCAGTGGATGTTAATGCATGTCACAGTAGTATTTGTGTTTGATGTTTTTCCTAGCTGTGGATGGTTAATGAATGTTACCGTTGTAGGTGTATATTGGTTTGTACTGGTGGTGGATGTTAATGCATGTTACCGTAGTACGTGTATATTGGTTTGACATGGCAGTGGATGTTAATGCATGTTACCGCAGTACGTGTGTTATATGTTTTTCCTAGCGGTGGATTGTAATGCATGTTACCGGTGAACGTGTATATTGGTTTGTCGTGGCAGTGGATGTTAATGCTTGTCACAGTAGTACTTGTGTTATATGTTTTCCCTAGCGGTGGATGTTAATGCTTGTCATCATAATTCTTGTGTTATATGTTTTTACTAGCGGTGGATGTTAATCCACGTTACCGTAGTACTTGTGTTATATGTTTTTCCTAGCGGTGGATTGGAATGCATGTTACCGGTGTACGTGTATATTGGTTTTTATCGCTATTTTTCAGTATTTTCCTTTGATCTTTATGTGCGATATTATTCCATCTCACTCTACTAGCGTGGGATGGGCCCATCTCAGCTCGCTGTCAAGACGTCGTTATGTAAACACTGTGACGTCACAATGTTACAAAACAGCGATAAACAGATTATTTACGTTTTTTTGAAACTCGATGCACTTTCTCGCCATCTCATCTCAGGGCTGTCGCCCTTCGATGAGATACGACGAGAAAATGCATCTCGTTTAAAAAAACGTAAATAATCTATAAGTCCTGGCAGTGGATGTTAATGCTTGTCACCGTAATACTTGTGTTATATGTTTTTCCTAGCGGTGGATGTTAATGATTGTCACCGTAGCACTTGTGTTATATGTTTTTCCTAGCGGTGGATGTTAATGCATGTTATCGTAGTACGTGTATATTGGTTTGTCCTGGCGGTGTATTTTAATACTTGTCAACGTAGTACTTTTGTTATATGTTATTCCTAGCAGTGGTTGTTAATGCATGTTACCGTAGTACGTGTATATTGGTTTGTCCTGGTAGTGGATGTTAATGCCTGTCACCGTAGTGCTTGTGTAATATGTATTTCCTAGCAGTGGATGTTAATGCATGTTACCGTAGTACGTGTATATTGGTTTGTCCTGGCGGTGTATGTTAATGCTTGTCACCGTACTACTTGTGTTATATGTTTTTCCTGTCGGTGAATGTTAGTGCATGTTACCAAAGTACGTGTATATTGGTTTGCCCTGGCGGTGTATGTTAATGCTTGTCACCGTAGTACGTTTATATTGGTTTGTCCTGGCAGTGTATGTTAATGCTTGTCACCGTAGTACGTGTATATTGGTTTGTCCTGGCGGTGGATGTTAATGCTTGTCACCGTAGTACGTGTATTTTGGTTTGTCCTGGCAGTTGATGTTAATGCTTGTCACCGTAGTACTTGTGTTATATGTTTTTCCTAGCGGTGGATGTTAGTGCATGTTACCATAGTACGTGTATATTGGTTTGTCCTGCCGGTGTATGTTAATGCTTGTCACCGTAGTACTTGTGTTATATGTTTTTCCTAGCGGTGGATGTTAATGCATGTTACCGTAGTACGTGTATATTGGTTTGTCCTGGCGGTGTATTTTAATGCTTGTCAACGTAGTACTTCTGTTATATGTTTTTCCTGGCGGTGGATGTTAATGCATGTTACCGTAGTACGTGTAAATTGGTTTGTCTTGGCAGTGTATGTTAATGCTTGTCACCGTAGTACTTGTGTTATATGTTTTTCCTAGCAGTGGATGTTAATGCATGTTACCGTAGTACGTGTATATTGGTTTGTCCTGGCAGTGGATGTTAATGCCTGTCACCGTAGTACTTGTGTTATGTTTTTCCTAGCAGTGGATGTTAATGCATGTTTCCGTAGTACGTGTATATTGGATTGTCCTGGCGGTGTATGTTAATGCTTGTCACCGTAGTACTTGTGTTATATGTTTTTCCTGGCGGTGGATGTTAGTGCATGTTACCATAGTACGTGTATATTGGTTTGTCCTGCCGGTGTATGTTAATGCTTGTCACCGTAGTACGTTTATATTGGTTTGTCCTGGCAGTGTATGTTAATGCTTGTTACCGTAGTACGTGTATATTGGTTTGACATGGCAGTGGATGTTAATGCATGTTACCGCAGTACGTGTGTTATATGTTTTTCCTAGCGGTGGATTGTAATGCATGTTACCGGTGAACGTGTATATTGGTTTGTCCTGGCAGTGGATGTTAATGCTTGTCACAGTAGTACTTGTGTTATAAGTTTTCCCTAGCGGTGGATGTTAATGCTTGTCATCGTAATTCTTGTGTTATATGTTTTAACTAGCGGTGGATGTTAATCCACGTTACCGTAGTACTTGTGTTATATGTTTTTCCTAGCGGTGGATTGTAATGCATGTTACCGGTGTACGTGTATATTGGTTTTTATCGCTATTTTGCAGTATTTTCCTTTGATCTTTATGTGCGATATTATTCCATCTCACTCTACTAGCGTGGGATGGGCCCATCTCAGCTCGCTGTCAAGACGTCGTTATGTAAACACTGTGACGTCACAATGTTACAAAACAGCGATAAACAGATTATTTACGTTTTTTTGAAACTCGATGCACTTTCTCGCCATCTCATCTCAGGGCTGTCGCCCTTCGATGAGATACGACGAGAAAATGCATCTCGTTTAAAAAAACGTAAATAATCTATAAGTCCTGGCAGTGGATGTTAATGCTTGTCACCGTAATACTTGTGTTATATGTTTTTCCTAGCGGTGGATGTTAATGATTGTCACCGTAGCACTTGTGTTATATGTTTTTCCTAGCGGTGGATGTTAATGCATGTTATCGTAGTACGTGTATATTGGTTTGTCCTGGCGGTGTATTTTAATACTTGTCAACGTAGTACTTTTGTTATATGTTATTCCTAGCAGTGGTTGTTAATGCATGTTACCGTAGTACGTGTATATTGGTTTGTCCTGGTAGTGGATGTTAATGCCTGTCACCGTAGTGCTTGTGTAATATGTATTTCCTAGCAGTGGATGTTAATGCATGTTACCGTAGTACGTGTATATTGGTTTGTCCTGGCGGTGTATGTTAATGCTTGTCACCGTACTACTTGTGTTATATGTTTTTCCTGTCGGTGAATGTTAGTGCATGTTACCAAAGTACGTGTATATTGGTTTGTCCTGGCGGTGTATGTTAATGCTTGTCACCGTAGTACGTTTATATTGGTTTGTCCTGGCAGTGTATGTTAATGCTTGTCACCGTAGTACGTGTATATTGGTTTGTCCTGGCGGTGGATGTTAATGCTTGTCACCGTAGTACGTGTATTTTGGTTTGTCCTGGCAGTTGATGTTAATGCTTGTCACCGTAGTACTTGTGTTATATGTTTTTCCTAGCGGTGGATGTTAGTGCATGTTACCATAGTACGTGTATATTGGTTTGTCCTGCCGGTGTATGTTAATGCTTGTCACCGTAGTACTTGTGTTATATGTTTTTCCTGGCGGTGGATGTTAATGCATGTTACCGTAGTACGTGTATATTGGTTTGTCCTGGCGGTGTATTTTAATGCTTGTCAACGTAGTACTTCTGTTATATGTTTTTCCTGGCGGTGGATGTTAATGCATGTTACCGTAGTACGTGTAAATTGGTTTGTCTTGGCAGTGTATGTTAATGCTTGTCACCGTAGTACTTGTGTTATATGTTTTTCCTAGCAGTGGATGTTAATGCATGTTACCGTAGTACGTGTATATTGGTTTGTCCTGGCAGTGGATGTTAATGCCTGTCACCGTAGTACTTGTGTTATGTTTTTCCTAGCAGTGGATGTTAATGCATGTTTCCGTAGTACGTGTATATTGGTTTGTCCTGGCGGTGTATGTTAATGCTTGTCACCGTAGTACTTGTGTTATATGTTTTTCCTGGCGGTGGATGTTAGTGCATGTTACCATAGTACGTGTATATTGGTTTGTCCTGCCGGTGTATGTTAATGCTTGTCACCGTAGTACGTTTATATTGGTTTGTCCTGGCAGTGTATGTTAATGCTTGTTACCGTAGTACGTGTATATTGGTTTGTCCTGGCAGTGTATGTTAATCCTTGTCACGTAGTACGTGTATATTGGTTTGTCCGCGCAGTGGATGTTAATGCTTGTCACCGTAGTACTTGTGTTATATGTTTTTCCTAGCGGTGGATGTTAGTGCATGTTACCATAGTACGTGTATATTAGTTTGTCCTGCCGGTGTATGTTAATGCTTGTCACCGTAGTACTTGTGTTATATGTTTTTTCTAGCGGTGGATGTTAATGCTTGTCACCGTAGTACTTGCATTATATGTCTTTCCTAGCGATGGATGTTAATGCATGTTACCGTAGTACGTGTATATTGGTTTGTCCTGGCGGTGTATGTTAATGCTTGTCACCGTAGTACTTGTGTAATCTGTTTTTCCTAGCGGTTGATGTTAATGCTTGTCACCGTAGTACTTGCATTAAATGACTTTACTAGCGATGGATGTTAATGCATGTTACCGTTGTACGTGTATATTGGTTTGTCCTGGCGGTGTATGTTAATGCTTGTCACCGTAGTACTTGTGTTATATGTTTTTCTGGCGGTGGATGTTAGTGCATGTTACCATAGTACGTGTATATTGGTTTGTCCTGGCGGTGTATGTTAATGCTTGTCACCGTAGTACTTGTGTTATATGTTTTTCTGGCGGTGGATGTTAGTGCATGTTACCATAGTACGTGTATATTGGTTTGTCCTGGCGGTGTATGTTAATGCTTGTCACCGTAGTACGTGTATATTGGTTTGTCCTGGCAGTGTATGTTAATGCTTGTCACCGTAGTACGTGTATATTGGTTTGTCCTGGCAGTGGATGTTAATGCTTGTCACCGTAGTACTTTTGTTATATGTTTTTCCTAACGGTGGATGTTAATGCATGTTACCGTAGTACGTGTAAATTGGTTTTTTCTGGCAGTGTATGTTAATGCTTGTCACCGTAGTACGTGTATATTGGTTTGTCCTGGCGGTGGATGTTAATGCTTGTCACCGTAGTACTTGTGTTATATGTCTTTCCTAGCGGTGGATGTTAGTGCATGTTACCATAGTACGTGTATATTGGTTTGTCCTGGCGGTGTATGTTAATGCTTGTCACCGTAGTACGTGTATATTGGTTTGTCCTGCAGTGTATGTTAATGCTTGTCACCGTAGTACTTGTATATTGGTTTGTCCTGTCAGTGTATGTTAATGTTTGTCACCGTAGTACGTGTATATTGGTTTGTCCTAGCGGTGGATGTTAATGCATATTACCGTAGTAAGTGTATATTGGTTTGTTCTAGCAGTGGATGTTAATGCATGTTACCGTAGTACGTGTATATTGATTTGTCCTAGCGGTGGATGTTAATGCATATTACCGTAGTAAGTGTATATTGGTTTGTCCTGGCAGTGGATGTTAATGCTTGTCACCGTAGTACTTTTCTTATATGTTTTTTCTAGCGGTGGATGTTAGTGCATGTTACCATAGTACGTGTATATTGGTTTGTCCTGGCGGTGTATGTTAATGCTTGTCACCGTAGTACTTGTGTTATATGTTTTTCCTAGCGGTGGATGTTAGTGCATGTTACCGTAGTACGTGTATATTGGTTTGTCCTGGCAGTGAATATTAATGCCTGTCAACGTAGTACTTGTGTTATATGTTTTCCCTAGCGGTTGATGTTAATGCTGGTCACCGTAGTACTTGTGTTATATGTTTTTACTAGCGGTGGATGTTAATCCATGTTACCGTAGTACTTGTGTTATATGTTTTTCCTAGCGCTGGATTTTAATGCATGTTACCGTAGTACGTGTATATTGGTTTGTCCTGGCAGTGGATGTTAAAGTTGTCACCGTAGCACTTGTGTTATATGTTTTTCCTAGCGGTGGATGTTAATGCTGGTCACCGTAGTACTTGTGTTATATGTTTTTTCTAGCGGTGGATGTTAATGCATGTTACCATAGTACGTGTATATTGGTTTGTCCTGGCCGTGTATGTTATTGCTTGTCACCGTATTAATTGTGTTATATGTTTTTCCTGGCGGTGAATGTTAATGCATGTTACCGTAGTACGTGTATATTGGTTTGTCCTTGCGGTGTATGTTAATGCATGTTACCGTAGTACGTGTATATTGGTTTGTCCTGGCGTTGAATGTTAATGCATGTTACCGTAGTACGTGTATATTGATTTGTCCTGGCGGTGTATGTTAATGCATGTTACCTTAGTACGTGTATATTGGTTTGTCCTGGCAGTGGATGTTAATGCTTGTCACCGTAGTATTTGTGTTTGATGTTTTTCCTAGCGGTGGTTGTTAATGAATGTTACCGTTGTACGTGTATATTGGATTGTCCTGGTTGTGGATGTTAATGCATGTTACTGTAGTACGTGTATATTGGTTTGACATGGCAGTGGATGTTAATGCATGTTAACGTAGTACTTGTGTTATATGTTTTTCCTAGCGGTGGATTTTAATGCATGTTACCGTTGTACGTGTTTATTGGTTTGTCCTGGCAGTGGATGTTAATGCTTGTCACCGTAGTACTTGTGTTATATGTTTTTCCTAGCGGTGGATGTTAATCCTTGTCACAGTAGTACTTGTGTTAAATGTTTTTTCATAGCGGTGGATGTTAATGATTGTCAGCGTAGTACTTATGTTATATGTTTTTCCTAGCGGTGGATGTTAATGCATGTTACCGTAGTACTTGTGTTATATGTTTTTCCTGGCGGTGAATGTTAATGCATGTTACCGTAGTACGTGTATATTGGTTTGTCCTGGCGGTGAATGTTAATGCATGTTACCGTAGTACGTGTATATTGGTTTGTATGGCGGTGGATGTTAAGGCAGGTTACCGTAGTACGTGTATATTGGTTTGACATGGCAGTGGATGTTAATGCATGTTACCGTTGTACGTGTATATTGGTTTGTCCTGGCGGTGGATGTTAAGGCATGTCACCGTAGTACGTGTATATTGGTTTGTCCTGGCAGTGGATGTTAAGGCATGTCACCGTAGTACGTGTATATTGGTTTGTCCTAGCAGTGGATGTTAAGGCATGTCACCGTAGTACGTGTATATTAGTTTGTCCTGGCAGTGGATGTTAAGGCATGTTACCGTAGTACGTGTATATTGGTTGGTCCTGGCGGTGGATGTTAAGGCAGGTTACCGTAGTACGTGTTTATTGGTTTGTCCTGGCAGTGGATGTTGAGGCATGTTACCGTAGTACGTGTATATTGGTTTGTCCTGGCAGTGGATGTTAAGGCATGTTACCATAGTACGTGTATATAGGTTTGTCCTGGCAGTGGATACTAAGGCATGTTACCGTAGTACGTGTATATAGGTTTGTCCTGGCAGTGGATGTTAAGGCATATTACCGTAGTACGTGTATATTGGTTTGTCCTAGCAGTGGATGTTAATGCTTGTCACCGTAGTACGTGTATATTGGTTTGTCCTAGCAGTGGATGCTAATGCATGTTACCGTAGTACGTGTATATTGGTTTGTCCTGGCAGTGGATGTTAATGCTTGTCACCGTAGTACGTGTATATTGGTTTGTCCTGGCGGTGGATGTTAAGCCATGTTACCGTAGTACGTGTATATTGGTTTGTCCTGGCAGTGGATGTTAATGCATGTTACCGTAGTACGTGTATATTGGTTTGTCCTGGCAGTGGATGTTAAGGCATGTTACCGTAGTACGTGTATATTGGTTTGTCCTGGCAGTGGATGTTAAGGCATGTTACCGTAGTACGTGTATATTGGTTTGTCCTGGCAGTGGATGTTAAGGCATGTTACCGTAGTACGTGTATATTGGTTTGTCCTGGCAGTGGATGTTAAGGCATGTTACCGTAGTACGTGTATATTGGTTTGTCCTGGCAGTGGATGTTAATGCATGTTACCGTAGTACGTGTATATTAGTTTGTCCTGGCAGTGGATGTTAAGGCAGGTTACCGTAGTACGTGTATACTGGTTTGTCCTGGCAGTGGATGTTAAGGCATATCATTGTAGTACGTTTATATAGGTTCGTCCTGGTGGTAAATATTAATTTATATCACCGTCCTACGTGTATATGGGTTTGTCCGGGTGGTGGAAGTTAATGAATGTAATTGTAATAGGTGTATATTTGTTTGTCCCGGTGGTGGATCTTAATGCGCGTTACTGTAGTACGTGTATATTGGTTTGTCCCGGCGGTGGATCTTAATGCATGTTACCGTAGTACGTGTATATTGGTTTGTCCTGGGATTGGATGTTAATGCTTGTCACCGTAGTACTTCTGTTATATGTTTTTCCTAGCGGTGGATGTTAATGCATGTTACCGTAGTACGTGTATATTGGTTTGTCCTGGCAGTGGATGTTAACGGATTTCACTGTAGTGCATGTATATTAGTTTATCCTTTCGGTGGATGTTTATGTATGTAACTGTAGTACGTGAATATAAATTTGTCTTGAAGTCTGACGTTATAGCATGTCAACGTAGTACTAGATTGGTTTGTCCTGGTGTTGATGTTAGTGCATGTCACCGTAATAAATGTATATGGGTTTCTCAGGAGATTTTCGTATTATATAAGTCCCTGTGCGATAAATTACGTTGCCTTGTGTTAATTGTTTGTTACAAGACCTTTTATTTTATTAAATTCATAAAACCCTAACATCGGAGGGAAAAGACAGAAAATTTATTGTGCCTCTGACGACGGCTGATACGGGAAGTGATACTGATATTGCCAATTCTCATTGTTTGAATGATACGAATAGTAAACCCTTCTCCCCCACCCATCCAAAATAAAGCAATAGTACAATCATTTTTTTATATCTTTTATTTGCTTTTTGTATGACTGAATATCAAATATCAAACCCACTGATAACTTCACATCATATACAGACCGCATGGTATAGAATGTACTGTATATATCTGCAGGATGTGATATAAACAGACCATATGGTATGGAATGTACTGTATGTATCTGCTGGATTTGATATAAACAGCCCTTATATAGGATGCACTGTACTGTACAGTAGTTAGGTATGCAGGATGTTATACAGACTGTACATATTGTGAAGGATGAAGTTTATGTACATGCATGTTATGCAAACCATTGATATAGTATGAATGTACTGTATTTATATATTATAGTGATACTAACTGGCTGATTCTGTATTAGTCATGGTATTGATTCCAGTTCAGCTGTATTTCTCCCCAGACTGGTAATGAAGACCAAGAATCAACACAAGGCTCAAACAGAATCAGCCAATTTTCTAAACAGTCCATAGGCCTGGTCTGTATAAACAGTCAGAATTTACTGTTGGTCCATATGGAAATCAGGGCAATATGACTTAGTATTGCCCTTCTGACTTTTAACAGGATAGACTTTAACATTAATTCAGTAATCAAGACATTGATCATGCTGAGTTTAGCATATTAGGATGGAATATTTAAGTATTACTTAACAAAAGATGTTAAAAGACTGTTTGTACTAATGGTAGGATACTATACAGACAGATATCTGGTATATTATTAGACGAATTGCATTTGTATCATGTAGAATGTTATTTAAACCTTGTGTATGGTATTTTACCTACTTAATGTATATGATTAGTAGGAAGTCATCTGAACTATTAAAATCTGTCTTTTTTTGTATGGTATCACCACTGCATTGTATCCATTTTTCATGCGACTTATGTCCCTGTCCATTATGGAATCACGGAATCGAATCTCATGATTGTAAAAACAGGTTTACTTTCAGTTTGAATACTTTAATTACAAAATAATAAATAAAATAAATTTCTTATTGCTATGTGGATGCAGATAAAACTAATAATGGTTCTTTTACAGTTTATCTTTGAAGACATCTTTGTGTTGTTCGAGTGCAAAACAATGGAAGAAGAACAATGCAGAAAACTTAATGTTAAAATCTGACATAATTCTAGTTCCAGTGAATTTGCATTTACCAGTCATGGCTGTGCTTTATATATTGATGATAAAACACATCTGTAATAAAGAAAAGAACACTTATTTATGAATGTACATAGAATGTCAATTCTTCCGTAAATGGCCGATTTCTGGTACAAATGACCCAGTACAGATGAGCTCATGCCCACACATCTGTACTTGCTGCGTCATCTAATCAAAACGCCAGAAACAAGAACGTTGTTATGGAAGCATAACAATGTTCTTCTTTGACGTTCTTGTTTCCGGCGTTCTGATTGGACATCAGAGACAATGGAGTCTACAACAATGGAGAGTCTATAGGATAGCGATGTGAAAGTTGTTGGTTTGCTGAAGAAATAGGTACTTTCATGCGCTTTTGGGAAAGCCCATGTGATCTTTCACTCGTGATAGAAAAATTTATGCCTTTTGGCGCGTTCTGCTGCGCTCCACGCGCGAAAGGACATAAAATTTCTATCACTCATGAAAGATCAACCGGTCTTTCCCAAAAACGTATGAAAGAACCTATTATTTATTTTTTCTCAACATTTGAGATAAAGTGCTAAGCCAGATACAATACATTACAAAATGCACAAAACAAGTCGGCTTCATGACAATGGTAAGACATGCACTGGAATCATGTACATGTATGTATTCAGTGTGGGATTATATCAAACCAACACAAATCAAATCACTTAAGCAAGAATGGAAAAGAACACCAAATTATGGGCAATATGTTTATAGATTTAACACTTGGCTATGTCACAAATCATTAAAATTAGGAAAGCATTAATGAATGAAGGCAACAATAATTTAAAAAATCCGTGTGTTACTTGCTGTCAAACTACACTGCATGGGGTCGCCCCTCGTCATCACCAGGTATAAACATCGAAGGGCCCTACAAGTGTCCCAAGGCAGATATTAAGTGTTAATTACCATTTGACAAGTTGATACCAATTTTGTTTACATTACAGAAAGTAGACTTACAATTATCACATTAATACCTATTATCCGTGATTAGGACCACCTTAATCAATTTACTAGTTATACATGCAACTTTTACATGTACTTACTCATATGTAAGTAAGATATGCTTTTATCATACTCTGTATTTCTTACGAAATAAAGAGGACTATTTTAATTATTATTTACAGCTGGACTACTGTATAATATGTTTACAAACAAAAATGCAAGCTGAAATATTTCATTGTGTCCAACTTTCTGTTTTAATTAATTGCCATTATACAAGAGTAAGCCGAGTGGGAACTTTCACAACTCCAACATGTCAAAAAATTCTGAAATCATCCCATTCCTTGTGAATTATATATGGTAATCCTTCAATCATCAAAGATATTATATATTTTAATATTGTTGTTCAACATTTAAAAACATTCTAAAAATATCTCTTAACAAGGAAGTAAAATTTAAGTACTAATTACAAAAAATGATGATGTTCTTACAAAGTGCATATATATATAATTGTATACTTTTACTTTTTAGACTCCTGAAATAATTATCCCTGGATGTTAAGCAAACATTTTAAATTTTATTATAAAACTAAATTAAGAAACTATATAACTTTCATGGTTACCCTACCAGTTTAAAACAGTACATCACAAATTACAACTTTCCTCAAAATCTAGTCATGCTAGTGTAAAGCTTAGACACAATTGATGACAGGAATTAAATGTTGCTTTAAATGCACTCTTCTAAACTTCTAGAGTGTGTTAAAATGAAAGGCCCATATGAATCAGTAAAGGTGTATGATGATCTTCAAAAACCTTTTTTTATTTTGTTTCAAATGTGCCATTTATATACTGCAATACAAGAAAAGAAATACTCATCCCACAAATTCAATAACTAAACATCCTACAGTTACAGTGTAAAGCAAAAAACTTCAACCCACCCATCCGATCCCCACCCACTTTCTAACCTGAAATTGAATGTCACACATTACAACCCCATATATCCATGTTTTTGTACATAATTATACAGCTTTGCTGATGTTTTCTAACAAATGAACATGTCACTGCTACTGGTATTAAATACATTTACCCCACACATAATAAATTTAACCCCCTATTATTCGATTTTTTGTAGTAAAGTCGATATTACAGATCCATGTGGTCCAAACAACCAAGACTGGACATTATGGCATACAATACCCTTCAATCTTACAATATAAAATTCTTATGCAACTCTCAACTATTTAAACTATATCTGCACACAATTTTTATACATAACTTCGATCATCTTTAGATTAGACTGATATTGCGAGCGAATGTTAACGTACGATCGATCCCTTTAATAACGACAACCAGTTTGACCTTTAAGTCACATGATTCGAGTTATCTGAAATGCGCTTTGACATAGGCGTTTTCTATCTTAATGTCTATCGCCTCCCTGTAATTCTTAGCAATACTCACAATAAAAAATGTCTGTAAAAAGCCTTTAACTAAGTCTCTTAAGAGATGGAGTTCAAAAGTGTTGTCCAGCCAAGGCCCTACCGCCATCTTGTTACGGTGTTCTCGGATGTTTACGTTTACTTCCCATTTACAAACAACTTAACCTGTCAATATCTTTTATACAACCAACCAGATTTTATTGTAATTTGATAGGTACCTTACAGAGTTTATATTTTGTGTGAAAAATAAATATCTTAAATATCATTTTCTCTTCAAAATTTCTCCAACCAAAAATTTACTGAAAAATTAGAAAAACTCATTTTACAATAAAAAAAATCATTCCCGTTGAAACATAAACCTAAAATAAGAAACATTTATGCGAATTTTACAATTTCCACATATCTATTAAATTTTGAATATTTCGAATATAACGGGTTCAAACTTTGAGCTCGGATATCTCGAAAACGACTGAACCAATACGGCCGAACCAAAGACATTTTTAAAGTTCAAAGCTTACCCTATTTCCAGTTAACTTGGTTAAGGTCAGCCTTACCTCTAACTTGTTGGAATAAGCTTTCAAAATTTTTGGGCGAAACGATTTTTTCACCCATTTAGATTTTTCTCCCAAAACCACAAAAAATATGTATGTATTTTCACCCAACCAAATAATCCGCGGATATATATATATATATATATATATATATATATATATATATATATATATATATATATAAGTCTAGAGAATTATGCAACGATACAAATATAAAGATGTTTCTACTATAAAATAGTTATATTAATAAATATGACAAAATTTTCGACCAACTGATGGCCTTCTTCAGTGTCAATATATATATATATATATATATATATATATATATATATATATAAATCGTTTAAAGAAATAGTCAACAATTGTTCGTACGGGATGTTGGATCGTTACGGTAGATAACGATGCTGTACAGACTAAAATAATAATACATTCGTTTAAAAATATGTACAACAACATCTAGATACATAATTAAAGCGAAAACAAAGTTTTACACTTTAAAAAATTGCACAAATATTTCGCCTGACCAACAGGCTTCGTCAG
Organism: Limnoperna fortunei; assembly: GCA_944474755.1. Taxonomy (NCBI): domain Eukaryota; kingdom Metazoa; phylum Mollusca; class Bivalvia; order Mytilida; family Modiolidae; genus Limnoperna; species Limnoperna fortunei. The sequence continues at coordinate 6,328,078 of OX104119.1, forward strand.
TGTTTTTACAACGAATGTCAATAACAGGTAAAAAGTTTATATATATATGTCATCCTATATAATATATACAAAAATGCTGAATTAGATTACTGTCAGATTAATACGTATTGGTTACGAAAATTCCATCGTCACACGCTAGTACACATGTACTATGTCTATGTCTATGATTCACCCCGGTTAATGAAGCTATATTTTTATATAGCGGATTTGGCCGAGGGGTCTAGACCGCTGGACATAGTGCAGGCGAATTGGTGCCACAGTGTCACAACGGTGTGAGTTCGAATCCCGCTGAGGGAAAGCAAAATTTGACAGTGTTAAAAATCTAATTCAAACAGTGTTGGGCTTAATTTGTAGACGTATATATAAATATTTGATATTAACCCTGTATTTCTGATGTTTCAGAAATCCGCTGGATAGATATATTATATGGTTGTCACAATACTTAGACGTTTGTATATAATTTACTTACTGTGACTGTATGACGAGTAACTTTGTCATCCTATATAATATATACAAAAATGCTGAATTAGATTACTGTCAGATTAATACGTATTGGTTACGAAAATTCCATCGTCACACGCTAGTACACATGTACTATGTCTATATCTATGATTCACCCCGGTTAATGAAGCTATATTTTTATATAGCGGATTTGGCCGAGGGGTCTAGACTGCTGGACATAGTGCAGGCGAATTGGTGCCACAGTGTCACAACGGTGTGAGTTCGAATCCCGCTGAGGGAAAGCAAAAATTTGACAGTGTTAAAAATCTAATTCAAACAGTGTTGGGCTTAATTTGTAGACGTATATATAAATATTTGATATTAACCCTGTATTTCTGATGTTTCAGAAATCCGCTGGATAGATATATTATATGGTTGTCACAATACTTAGACGTTTGTATATAATTTACTTACTGTGACTGTATGACGAGTAACTTTGTCATCCTATATAATATATACAAAAATGCTGAATTAGATTACTGTCAGATTAATACGTATTGGTTACGAAAATTCCATCGTCACACGCTAGTACACATGTACTATGTCTATGTCTATGATTCACACCGGTTAATGAAGCTATATTTTTATATAGCGGATTTGGCCGAGGGGTCTAGACCGCTGGACATAGTGCAGGCGAATTGGTGCCACAGTGTCACAACGGTGTGAGTTCAAATCCCGCTGAGGGAAAGCAAAAATTTGACAGTGTTAAAAATCTAATTCAAACAGTGCTGGGCTTAATTTGTAGACGTATATATAAATATTTGATATTAACCCTGTATTTCTGATGTTTCAGAAATCCGCTGGATAGATATATTATATTGTTGTCACAATACTTAGACGTTTGTATATAATTTACTTACTGTGACTGTATGACGAGTAACTTTGTCATCCTATATAATATATACAAAAATGCTGAATTAGATTACTGTCAGATTAATACGTATTGGTTACGAAAATTCCATCGTCACACGCTAGTACACATGTACTATGTCTATGTCTATGATTCACCCCGGTTAATGAAGCTATATTTTTATATAGCGGATTTGGCCGAGGGGTCTAGACCGCTGGACATAGTGCAGGCGAATTGGTGCCACAGTGTCACAACGGTGTGAGTTCGAATCCCGCTGAGGGAAAGCAAAAATTTGACAGTGTTAAAAATCTAATTCAAACAGTGTTGGGCTTAATTTGTAGACGTATATATAAATATTTGATGTTAACCCTGTATTTCTGATGTTTCAGAAATCCGCTGGATAGATATATTATATGGTTGTCACAATACTTAGACGTTTGTATATAATTTACTTACTGTGACTGTATGACGAGTAACTTTGTCATCCTATATAATATATACAAAAATGCTGAATTAGATTACTGTCAGATTAATACGTATTGGTTAGGAAAATTCCATCGTCACACGCTAGTACACATGTACTATGTCTATGTCTATGATTCACCCCGGTTAATGAAGCTATATTTTTATATAGCGGATTTGGCCGAGGGGTCTAGACCGCTGGACATAGTGCAGGCGAATTGGTGCCACAGTGTCACAACGGTGTGAGTTCGAATCCCGCTGAGGGAAAGCAAAAATTTGACAGTGTTAAAAATCTAATTCAAACAGTGTTGGGCTTAATTTGTAGACGTATATATAAATATTTGATATTAACCCAGTATTTCTGATGTTTCAGAAATCCGCTGGATAGATATATTATATTGTTGTCACAATACTTAGACGTTTGTATATAATTTACTTACTGTGACTGTATGACGAGTAACTTTGTCATCCTATATAATATATACAAAAATGCTGAATTAGATTACTGTCAGATTAATACGTATTGGTTACGAAAATTCCATCGTCACACGCTAGTACACATGTACTATGTCTATGGCTATGATTCACCCCGGTTAATGAAGCTATATTTTTATATAGCGGATTTGGCCGAGGGGTCTAGACTGCTGGACATAGTGCAGGCGAATTGGTGCCACAGTGTCACAACGGTGTGAGTTCGAATCCCGCCGAGGGAAAGCAAAAATTTGACAGTGTTAAAAATCTAATTCAAACAGTGTTGATCTTAATTTGTAGACGTATATATAAATATTTGATATTAACCCTGTATTTCTGATGTTTCAGAAATCCGCTGGATAGATAAATTATATGGTTGTCACAATACTTAGACGTTTGTATATAATTTACTTACTGTGACTGTATGACGAGTAACTTTGTCATCCTATATAATATATACAAAAATGCTGAATTAGATTACTGTCAGATTAATACGTATTGGTTACGAAAATTCCATCGTCACACGCTAGTACACATGTACTATGTCTATGTCTATGATTCACTCCGGTTAATGAAGCTATATTTTTATATAGCGGATTTGGCCGAGGGGTCTAGACCGCTGGACATAGTGCAGGCGAATTGGTGCCACAGTGTCACAACGGTGTGAGTTCGAATCCCGCTGAGGGAAAGCAAAAATTTGACAGTGTTAAAAATCTAATTCAAACAGTGTTGGGCTTAATTTGTAGACGTATATATACATATTTGATATTAACCCTGTATTTCTGATGTTTCAGAAATCCGCTGGATAGATATATTATATGGTTGTCACAATACTTAGACGTTTGTATATAATTTACTTACTGTGACTGTATGACGAGTAACTTTGTCATCCTATATAATATATACAAAAATGCTGAATTAGATTACTGTCAGATTAATACGTATTGGTTACGAAAATTCCATCGTCACACGCTAGTACACATGTACTATGTCTATGTCTATGATTCACCACGGTTAATGAAGCTATATTTTTATATAGCGGATTTGGCCGAGGGGTCTAGACCGCTGGACATAGTGCAGGCGAATTGGTGCCACAGTGTCACAACGGTGTGAGTTCGAATCCCGCTGAGGGAAAGCAAAAATTTGACAGTGTTAAAAATCTAATTCAAACAGTGTTGGGCTTAATTTGTAGACGTATATATAAATATTTGATATAAACCCTGTATTTCTGATGTTTCAGAAATCCGCTGGATAGATATATTATATGGTTGTCACAATACTTAGACGTTTGTATATAATTTACTTACTGTGACTGTATGACGAGTAACTTTGTCATCCTATATAATATATACAAAAATGCTGAATTAGATTACTGTCAGATTAATACGTATTGGTTACGAAAATTCCATCGTCACACGCTAGTACACATGTACTATGTCTATGCCTATAATTCACCCCGGTTAATGAAGCTATATTTTTATATAGCGGATTTGGCCGAGGGGTCTAGACCGCTGGACATAGTGCAGGCGAATTGGTGCCACAGTGTCACAACGGTGTGAGTTCGAATCCCGCTGAGGGAAAGCAAAAATTTGACAGTGTTAAAAATCTAATTCAAACAGTGTTGGGCTTAATTTGTAGACGTATATATATAAATATTTGATATTAACCCAGTATTTCTGATGTTTCAGAAATCCGCTGGATAGATATATTATATTGTTGTCACAATACTTAGACGTTTGTATATAATTTACTTACTGTGACTGTATGACGAGTAACTTTGTCATCCTATATAATATATACAAAAATGCTGAATTAGATTACTGTCAGATTAATACGTATTGGTTACGAAAATTCCATCGTCACACGCTAGTACACATGTACTATGTCTATGGCTATGATTCACCCCGGTTAATGAAGCTATATTTTTATATAGCGGATTTGGCCGAGGGGTCTAGACCGCTGGACATAGTGCAGGCGAATTGGTGCCACAGTGTCACAACGGTGTGAGTTCGAATCCCGCCGAGGGAAAGCAAAAATTTGACAGTGTTAAAAATCTAATTCAAACAGTGTTGGGCTTAATTTGTAGACGTATATATAAATATTTGATATTAACCCTGTATTTCTGATGTTTCAGAAATCCGCTGGATAGATAAATTATATGGTTGTCACAATACTTAGACATTTGTATATAATTTACAAACTGTGACTGTATGACGAGTAATTTTGTCATCCTATATAATATATACAAAAATGCTGAATTAGATTACTGTCAGATTAATACGTATTGGTTACAAAAATTCCATCGTCACACGCTAGTACACATGTACTATGTCTATGTCTATGATTCACCCCGGTTAATGAAGCTATATTTTTATATAGCGGATTTGGCCGAGGGGTCTAGACCGCTGGACATAGTGCAGGCGAATTGGTGCCACAGTGTCACAACGGTGTGAGTTCGAATCCCGCTGAGGGAAAGCAAAAATTTGACTGTGTTAAAAATCTAATTCAAACAGTGTTGGGCTTAATTTGTATACGTATATATAAATATTTGATATTAACCCTGTATTTCTGATGTTTCAGAAATCCGCTGGAAAGATATATTATATGGTTGTCACAATACTTAGACGTTTGCATATAATTTACTTACTGTGACTGTATGACGAGTAACTTTGTCATCCTATATAATATATACAAAAATGCTGAATTAGATTACTGTCAGATTAATACGTATTGGTTACGAAAATTCCATCGTCACACGCTAGTACACATGTACTATGTCTATGTCTATGATTCACCCCGGTTAATGAAGCTATATTTTTATATAGCGGATTTGGCCGAGGGGTCTAGACCGCTGGACATAGTGCAGGCGAATTGGTGCCACAGTGTCACAACGGTGTGAGTTCGAATCCCGCTGAGGGAAAGCAAAAATTTGACAGTGTTAAAAATCTAATTCAAACAGTGTTGGGCTTAATTTGTAGACGTATATATAAATATTTGATATTAACACTGTATTTCTGATGTTTCAGAAATCCGCTGGATAGATATATTATATGGTTGTCACAATACTTAGACGTTTGTATATAATTTACTTACTGTGACTGTATGACGAGTAACTTTGTCATCCTATATAATATATACAAAAATGCTGAATTAGATAACTGTAAGATTAATACGTATTGGTTACGAAAATTCCATCGTCACACGCTAGTACACATGTAATATGTCTATGTCTATGATTCACCCCGGTTAATGAAGCTATATTTTTATATAGCGGATTTGGCCGAGGGGTCTAGACCGCTGGACATAGTGCAGGCGAATTGGTGCCACAGTGTCACAACGGTGTGAGTTCGAATCCCTCTGAGGGAAAGCAAAAATTTGACAGTGTTAAAAATCTAATTCAAACAGTGTTGGGCTTAATTTGTAGACGTATATATAAATATTTGATATTAACCCTGTATTTCTGATGTTTCAGAAATCCGCTGGATAGATATATTATATGGTTGTCACAATACTTAGACGTTTGTATATAATTTACTTACTGTGACTGTATGACGAGTAACTTTGTCATCCTATATAATATATACAAAAATGCTGAATTAGATTACTGTCAGATTAATACGTATTGGTTACGAAAATTCCATCGTCACACGCTAGTACACATGTACTATGTCTATGTCTATGATTCACCACGGTTAATGAAGCTATATTTTTATATAGCGGATTTGGCCGAGGGGTCTAGACCGCTGGACATAGTGCCTGCGAATTGGTACCACAGGGTTACAACGGTGTGAGTTCGAATCCCGCTGAGGGAAAGCAAAAATTTGACAGTGTTAAAAATCTTATTCAAACAGTGTTGGGCTTAATTTGTAGACGTATATATAAATATTTGATATTAACCCTGTATTTCTGATGTTTCAGAAATCCGCTGGATATATATATTATATGGTTGTCACAATACTTAGACGTTTGTATATAATTTACTTACTGTGACTGTATGACGAGTAACTTTGTCATCCTATATAATATATACAAAAATGCTGAATTAGATTACTGTCAGATTAATACGTATTGGTTACGAAAATTCCATCGTCACACGCTAGTACACATGTACTATATCTATGTCTATGATTCACCCCGGTTAATGAAGCTATATTTTTATATAGCGGATTTGGCCGAGGGGTCTAGACCGCTGGACATAGTGCAGGCGAATTGGTGCCACAGTGTGACAACGGTGTGAGTTCGAATCCCGCTGAGGGAAAGCAAAAATTTGACAATGTTAAAAATCTAATTCAAACAGTGTTGGGCTTAATTTGTAGACGTATATATAAATATTTGATATTAACCCTGTATTTCTGATGTTTCAGAAATCCGCTGGATAGATATATTATATGGTTGTCACAATACTTAGACGTTTGTATATAATTTACTTACTGTGACTGTATGACGAGTAACTTTGTCATCCTATATAATATATAGAAAAATGCTGAATAAGATTACTGTCAGATTAATACGTATTGGTTACGAAAATTCCATCGTCACACGCTAGTACACATGTACTATGTCTATGTCTATGATTCACCCCGGTTAATGAAGCTATATTTTTATATAGCGGATTTGGCCGAGGGGTCTAGACCGCTGGACATAGTGCAGGCGAATTGGTGCCACAGTGTCACAACGGTGTGAGTTCGAATCCCTCTGAGGGAAAGCAAAAATTTGACAGTGTTAAAAATCTAATTCAAACAGTGTTGGGCTTAATTTGTAGACGTATATATAAATATTTGATATTAACCCTGTATTTCTGATGTTTCAGAAATCCGCTGGATAGATATATTATATGGTTGTCACAATACTTAGACGTTTGTATATAATTTACTGATGGTCAATAGCCACAAATAACTAACAACATGAACTGGTCTACCAAATGGTCAATAACCACATAGAACAAACAACATGAAATGGTATACCAAACTGATGGTCAATAGCCACAAAGAACAAACAACATGAACTGGTTTACCAACCTAATGGTCAATAACCATATAGAACTAACAACATGAACTGGTATACCAAACTGATGGTCAATAACCACTTAGAACTAACAACATGAACTGGTATACCAACCTGATGGTCAACAGCTACATGGAACAAAACACATGAACTGGTATACCAAACTGATGGTCAATAGCCACAAAGAACAAACAACATGAACTGGTATACCAAACTATGGTCAATAACCACATAGAACAAATAACATGAACTGGTATACCAAACTGATGGTCAACAGCCACATAGAACAGACAACATGAACTGGTATACCAAACTGATGGTCAATAACCACATAGAACTAACAATATGAACTGGTATACCAAACTGATGGTCAATAGCCACAAAGAATTAACAACATGAACTGGTATACCAAACTATGGTCAATAGCCACGAAGAACAAACAACATGAACTGGTATAGCAAACTGATGGTCAACAACCACATAGAACAAACAACATGAAGTGGTATACCAACCTGATGGTCAATAACCACAAAGAACTAACAACATGAACTGGTATACCAAACTGATGGTCAATAACCAAAAAGAACTAACAACATGAACTGGTATACCAAACTGATGGTCAATAACCACATAGAACAAACAACATGAACTGGTATACCAAACTGATGGTCAATAACCACATAGAACAAACAACATGAACTGGTATACCAAAGTGATGGTCAATAACCACATAGAACAAACAACATGAACTGGTATACCAACCTGATGGTCAATAGCCACATAGAACTAACAACATGAACTGGTATACCAAACTGATGGTCAATAACCACATAGAACTAACAACATGAACTGGTATACCAAACTGATGGTCAATAACCACATAGAGCTAACAACATGAACTGGTATACCAAACTGATGGTCAATAGCCACAAAGAACAAACAACATGAAGTGGTATACCAACCTGATGGTCAACAGTGCCACATGGAACAGACTACATGAACTGGTATACCAAACTGATGGTCAACAGTGCCACATGGAACAGACTACATGAACCGGTATACCAAACTGATGGTCAATAACCACAAAGAACAAACAACATGAAGTGGTATACCATCCTGATGGTCAACAGTGCCACATGGAACAGACTACATGAACTGGTATACCAAACTGATGGTCAATAACCACATAGAACTAACAACATGAAGCGGTATACCAAACTGATGGTCAATAACCACATAGAAACAGACAACATGAACTGGTATACCAAACTGATGGTCAATAAACACAAAGAAAAACGACAGGAAGTGGTATACCAACCTGATGGTCAACAGCTACATGGAACAGACAACATGAACTGGTATACCAAACTGATGGTCAATAGCCACAAACTGGTATACCAAACTGATGGTCAATAACCACATAGAACTAACTACATGAAGTGATCTACCAACCTGATGGTCAACAGCCACATAGAACAGACAACATGAACTGGTATACCAAACTGATGGTCAATAACCACATAGAAACAGACAACATGAACTGGTATACCAAACTGATGGTCAATAAACACAAAGAACAAACAACAGGAAGTGGTATACCAACCTGATGGTCAACAGCTACATGGAACAGACAACATGAACTGGTATACCAAACTGATGGTCAATAGCCACATAGAACAAATAACATGAACTGCTATACCAAACCGATGGTCAATAGCCGCAAAGAACAAACAACATGAAGTGATATACCAACCTGTTGGTCAACAGCTAAATGGAACAGACAACATAAACTGGTATACCGAACTGATGGTTAATAACCACATAGAAAAAACAACATGTACTGGTATACCAACCTGATGGTCAATAGCCACAAAGAACAAACAACATGAACTGGTATACCAAACTGATGGTCAATAGCCACAAAGAACAAACAACATGAAGTGGTGTACCAACCTGTTTGTCAACAGTGCAACATGGAATAGACTACATGAACTTATATACCAAACTGATGGTCAATAACCACATAAAACAGACAACATGAACTGGTATACAAAACTAATGATCAACAGCCACATAAAACAGACAACATGAACTGGTATACCAACCTGATGGTCAACAGCTACATGGAACAGACAAAATTAACTGGTATACCAACCTGATGGTCAATAGCCACAAAGAACAAAGAACATGAAGTGGTATACCAAACTGATGGTCAACAGCCACATAGAACAGACAACATGAACTGGTAAACCAAACTGATTGTCAATAGCCACATAGAACAAACTACATGTACTGGTATACCAACCTGATGGTCAATAGCCACAAAGAACAAACAACATGAAGTGGTATACCAACCTGATGGTCAATAACCACATAGAACAGACTACATGTACTGGTATACCAACCTGATGGTCATTAGCCACAAAGAACTAACAATATGAACTGGTATACCAAACTGATGGTCAATAACCACATAGAAACAGACAACATGAACTAGTATACCAAAGTGATGGTCAATAGATACATAGAACAAACAACATGAACTGGTATACCAAACTGATGGTAAATAAGCACATAGAAACAGACAACATGAACTGGTATACCAAAGTGATGGTCAATAGCCACAAAGAACAAACAACATGAACTGGTTTACCAACCTAATGGTCAATAAACATATAGAACTAACAACATGAACTGGTATACCAACCTGATGGTCAATAGCCCCATAGAACAAATAACATGAACTGGTAAACCAAACTGATGTTCAATAGCCGCAAAGAACAAACAACATGAAGTGATATACCAACCTGTTGGTCAACAGCTAAATGGAACAGACAACATGAACTGGTATACCAAACTGATGGTCAATAACCACAAAGAACAAACAACATTAAGTGGTATACCAACCTGATGGTCAACAGCTAAATGGAACAGACATCATGAACTGGTATACCAAACTGATGGTCAGAAGCCACATAGAACAAACTACATGAAGTGATATACCAACCTGATGGTCAACAGCCACATAGAACAGTCAACATGAACTGGTATACCAAACTGATGGTCAATAACCACATAGAACTAACAACATGAACTGGTATTCCAAACTGATGGTCAATAACAACAAAGAACAAACAACATGAACTGCTATACAAAACTGATGGTCAATAACCACATAGAACAAAGAACATGAACTTGTATACCAAACTGATGGTCAATAGCCACAAAGAACAAACAACATGAACTGGTATTCCAACCAGATGGTCAATAACCACAAAGAACAAACAACATGAAGTGGTATACCAACCTGATGGTCAATAGCCACAAAGAACAAACAACATGAAATGGTATACCAACCTGATGGTCAATAGCCACATAGAATTAACTACATGAAGTGATATACCAACGTGATGGTCAACAGCCACATAGAACAAACAACATGAACTGGTATACCAAACTGATGGTCAATAACCACATAGAAACAGACAACATGAACTGGTATACCAAACTGATGGTCATTAACCACATAGAACTAAAAACATGAACTGGTATACCAAACTGATGGTCAATAGCCACAAATAACTAACAACATGAACTGGTCTACCAAATGGTCAATAACCACATAGAACAAACAACATTAACTGGTATACCAAACTGATGGTCAATAGCCACAAAGAACAAACAACATAAACTGGTTTACCAACCTAATGGTCAATAACCATATAGAACTAACAACATGAACTGGTATACCAAACTGATGGTCAATAACCACTTAGAACTAACAACATGAACTGGCATACCAACCTGATGGTCAACAGCTACATGGAACAAAACACATGAACTGGTATACCAAACTGATGGTCAATAGCCACAAAGAACAAACAACATGAACTGGTATACCAAACTGATGGTCAATAACCACATAGAACAAACAACATGAACTGGTATACCAAACTGATGGTCAACAGCCACATAGAACAGACAACATGAACTGGTATTCCAAACTGAGGGTCAATAACCACATAGAATGAGACAACATGAACTGGTATACCAAATTGATGGTCAATAACCACATAGAACTAACAACATGAACTGGTATACCAAACTGATGGTCAATAGCCACAAAGAATTAACAACATGAACTGGTATACCAAACTTATCGTCAATAGCCACGAAGAACAAACAACATGAACTGGTATAGCAAACTGATGGTCAACAACCACATAGAACAAACAACATGAAGTGGTATACCAACCTGATGGTCAATAGCCACAAAGAACTAACAACATGAACTGGTATACCAAACTGATGGTCAATAACCACATAGAACAAACAACATGAACTGGTATACCAAAGTGATGGTCAATAACCACATAGAACAAACAACATGAACTGGTATACCAACCTTATGGTCAATAGCCACATAGAACTAACAACATGAATTGGTATACCAAACTGATGGTCAATAACCACATAGAACTAACAACATGAACTGGTATACCAAACTGATGGTCAATAACCACATAGAGCTAACAACATGAACTCGTATACCAAACTGATGGTCAATAGCCACAAAGAACAAACAACATGAAGTGGTATACCAACCTGATGGTCAACAGTGCCACATGGAACAGACTACATGAACTGGTATACCAAACTGATGGTCAATAACCACAAAGAACAAACAACATAAAGTGGTATACCATCCTGATGGTCAACAGTGCCACATGGAACAGACTACATGAACTGGTATACCAAACTGATGGTCAATAACCACAAAGAACAAACAACATGAAGTGGTATACCAACCTGATGGTCAACAGCTACATAGAACTAACAACATGAAGCGGTATACCAAACTGATGGTCAATAACCACATAGAAACAGACAACATGAACTGGTATACCAAACTGATGGTCAATAAACACAAAGAACAAACGACTGGAAGTGGTATACCAACCTGATGGTCAACAGCTACATGGAACAGACAACATGAACTGGTATACCAAACTGATGGTCAATAGCCACAAACTGGTATACCAAACTGATGGTCAATAACCACATAGAACTAACTACATGAAGTGATATACCAACCTGATGGTCAACAGCCACATAGAACAGACAACATGAACTGGTATACCAAAATGATGGTCAATAACAACATAGAAACAGACAACATGAACTGGTATACCAAACTGATGGTCAATAAACACAAAGAACAAACAACAGGAAGTAGTATACCAACCTGATGGTCAACAGCTACATGGAACAGACAACATGAACTGGTATACCAAACTGATGGTCAATAGCCACATAGAACAAATAACATGAACTGGTATACCAAACCGATGGTCAATAGCCGCAAAGAACAAACAACATGAAGTGATATACCAACCTGTTGGTCAACAGCTAAATGGAACATACAACATAAACTGGTATACCAAACTGATGGTTAATAACCACATATAAAAAACAACATGTACTGGTATACCAACCTGATGGTCAATAGCCACAAAGAACAAACAACATGAACTGGTATACCAAACTGATGGTCAATAGCCACAAAGAACAAACAACATGAACTGGTATACCAAACTGATGGTCAATAGCCACAAAGAACAAACAACATGAAGTGGTATACCAACCTGATGGTCAACAGGTACATGGAACAGACAAAATTAACTGGTATACCAACCTGATGGTCTATAGCCACAAAGAACAAACAACATGAAGTGGTATACCAAACTGATGGTCAACAGCCACATAGAACAGACTACATGTACTGGTATACCAACCTGATGGTCATTAGCCACAAAGAACTAACAATATGAACTGGTATACCAAACTGATGGTCAATAACCACATATAAACAGACAACATTAACTAGTATACCAAAGTGATGGTCAATAGCCACATAGAACAAACAACATGAACTTGTATACCAAACTGATGGTAAATAAGCACATAGAAACAGACAACATGAACTGGTATACCAAAGTGATGGTCAATAGCCACAAAGAACAAACAACATGAACTGGTATACCAACCTGATTGTCAATAGCCACATAGAACAAATAACATGAACTGGAATACCAAACTGATGTTCAATAGCCGCAAAGAACAAACAACATGAAGTGATATACCAACCTGTTGGTCAACAGCTAAATGGAACAGACAACATGAACTGGTATACCAAACTGATGGTCAATAACCACAAAAACAAACAACATGAAGTGGTATACCAACCTGATGGTCAACAGCTACATGGAACAGACAACATGAACTGGTATACCAAACTGATGGTCAAAAGCAACATAGAACAAACTACATGAAGTGATATACCAACCTGATGGTCAACAGCCACATGGAACAGACAACATGAACTGGTATACCAAACTGATGGTCAATAACCACATAGAACTAACAACATGAAATGGTATACCAAACTGATGGTCAATAGCCACAAAGAACTAACAACATGAACTGGTCAACCAAACTGATGGTCAATAACCACAAAGAACAAACAACATGAACTGCTATACAAAACTGATGGTCAATAACCACATAGAACAAACAACATGAACTGGTATACCAAACTGATGGTCAATAGCCACAAAGAACAAACAACATGAACTGGTATATATCCCAACCAGATGGTCAATAACCACAAAGAACAAACAACATGAAGTGGTATACCAACCTGATGGTCAACAGCTACATGGAACAAAACACATGAAGTGGTATACCAACCTGATGGTCAATAGCCACAAAGAACAAACAACATGAAGTGGTATACCAACCTGATGGTCAATAGCCACATAGAACTAACTACATGAAGTGATATACCAACCTGATGGTCAACAGTCACATAGAACAGACAACATGAACTGGTATACCAAACTGATGGTCAATAACCACATAGAAACAGACAACATGAACTGGTATACCAAACTGATGGTCAATAACCACATAGAACTAACAACATGAACTGGTATACCAAACGGATGTTCAATAGCCACAAAGAACAAACAACATGAACTGGTCTACCAAATGGTCAATAACCACATAGAACAAACAACATGAACTGGTATACCAAACTGATGGTCAATAGCCACAAAGAACAAAGAACATGAACTGGTTTACCAACCTAATGGTCAATAACCATATAGAACTAACAACATGAACTGGTATACCAAACTGATGGTCAATAACCACTTAGAACTAACAACATGAACTGGTATACCAACCTGATGGTCAACAGCTATATGGAACAAAACACATGAACTGGTATACCAAACTGATGGTCAATAGCCACAAAGAACAAACAACATGAACTGGTATAGCAAACTGATGGCCAATAGCCACATAGAACAAACAACATGAACTGGTATACCAACCTGATGGTCAACAGCCACATAGAACAGACAACATGAACTGGTATACCAAACTGATGGTCAATAACCACATAGAAAGAGACAACATGAACTGGTATACCAAACTGATGGTCAATAACCACATGGAACTAACAACATGAACTGGTATACCAAACTGATGGTCAATAGCCACAAAGAATTAACAACATGAACTGGTATACCAAACTGATGGTCAATAGCCACAATGAACAAACAACATGGACTGGTATAGCAAACTGATGGTCAACAACCACATAGAACAAACAACATGAAGTGGTCTACCAACCTGATGGTCAATAGCCACAAAGAATTAACAACATGAACTGGTATACCAAACTGATGGTCAATAGCCACAAAGAACAAACAACATGAAGTGGTATACCAACCTGATGGTCAATAGCCACAAAGAATTAACAACATGAACTGGTATACCAAACTGATGGTTAATAGCCACAAAGAACAAACAACATGAAGTGGTATACCAACCTGATGGTCAATAGCCACAAAGAACTAACAACATGAACTGGTATACCAACCTGATGGTCAATAGCCACAAAGAACTAACAACATGAACTGGTATACCAAACTGATGGTCAATAACCACATAGAACAAACAACATGAACTGGTATACCAAAGTGATGGTCAATAACCACATAGAACAAACAACATGAACTGGTATACCAACCTGATGGTCAATAGCCACATAGAACTAACAACATGAACTGGTATACCAAACTGATGGTCAATAACCACATAGAACTAACAACATGAACTGGTATACAAAACTGATGGTCAATAACCACATAGAGCTAACAACATGAACTGGTATACCAAACTGATGGTCAATAGCCACAAAGTACAAACAACATGAAGTGGTATACCAACCTGATGGTCAACAGTGCCACATGGAACAGACTTCATGAACTGGTATACCAAACTGATGGTCAATAACCACAAAGAACAAACAGCATGAACTGGTATACCAACCTGATGGTCAACAGTGCCACATGGAACAGACTACATGAACTGGTATACCAAACTGATGGTCAATAACCACAAAGAACAAACAACATGAAGTGGTATACCAACCTGATGGTCAACAGATACATAGAACTAACAACATGAAGCGGTATACCAAACTGATGGTCAATAGCCAGATAGCACAAACTACATGAAGTGATATACCAACCTGATGGTCAACAGCCACATAGAACAGACAACATGAACTGGTATACCAAACTGATGGTCAATAACCACATAGAAACAGACAACATGAACTGGTATACCAAACTGATGGTCAATAACCACAAAGAACAAACAACAGGAAGTGGTATACCAACCTGATGGTCAACAGCTACATGGAACAGACAACATGAACTGGTATGCCAAACTGATGGTCAATAGCCACATAGAACAAATAACATGAACTGGTATACCAAACTGATGGTCGATAGCCGCAAAGAACAAACAACATGAAGTGATATACCAACCTGTTGGTCAACAGCTAAATGGAACAGACAACATGAACTGGTATACCAAACTGATGGTTAATAACCACACAGAACAAACAACATGTACTGGTATACCAACCTGATGGTCAATAGCCACAAAGAACAAACAACATGAACTGGTATACCAAACTGATGGTCAATAGCCACAAAGAACAAACAACATGAACTGGTATACCAAACTGATGGTCAATAGCCACAAAGAACAAACAGCATGAAGTGGTACACAAACCTGATGGTCAACAGCTACATGGAACAGACAAAATTAACTGGTATACCAACCTGATGGTCAATAGCCACAAAGAACACACAACATGAAGTGGTATACCAAACTGATGGTCAACAGCCACATAGAACAGACAACATGAACTGGTAAACCAAACTGATTGTCAATAGCCGCATAGAACAAACAACATGTACTGGTATACCAACCTGATGGTCAATAGCCACAAAGAACAAACAACATGAAGTGGTATACCAACCTGATGGTCAATAACCACATAGAACAGACTACATGTACTGGTATACCAACCTGATGGTCATTAGCCACAAAGAACTAACAATATGAACTGGTATACCAAACTGATGGTCAATAACCACATAGAAACAGACAACATGAACTAGTATACCAAAGTGATGGTCAATAGCCACATAGAACAAACAACATGAACTTGTATACCAAACTGATGGTAAATAAGCTCATAGAAACAGACAACATGAACTAGTATACCAAAGTCATGGTCAATAGCCACAAAGAACAAAAAACATGAACTGTATACCAACCTGATGGTCAATAGCAACATAGAACAAATAACATGAACTGGTATACCAAACTGATGGCCAATAGCCGCAAAGAACAAACAACATGAAGTGATATACCAACCTGTTGGTCAACAGCTAAATGGAACAGACAACATGAACTGGTATACCAAACTGATGGTCAATAACCACAAAGAACAAACAACAGGAAGTGGTATACCAACCTGATGGTCAACAGCTACATGGAACAGACAACATGAACTGGTATACCAAACTGATGGTCAATAGCCACATAGAACAAACAACATGAACTGGTATACCAAACTGATGGTCAATAGCCACAAAGAACAAACAACATGAAGTGATATACCAACCTGTTGGTCAACAGCTAAATGGAACAGACAACATGAACTGGTATACCAAACTGATGGTTAATAACCACATAGAACAAACAACATGTACTGGTATACCAACCTGATGGTCAATAGCCACAAAGAACAAACAACATGAAGTGATATACCAACCTGTTGGTCAACAGCTAAATGGAACAGACAACATGAACTGGTATACCAAACTGATGGTCAATAGCCACAAAGAACAAACAACATGAAGTGGTATACCAACCTGATGGTCAACAGTGCCACATGGAAAAGACCACATGAAATGGTATACCAAACTGATCGACAATAACCACATCGAACAAACTACATGTATTGGTATACCAAACTGATGGTCAATAGCCACAAAGAACAAACTACATGTTCTGGTACACCAACCTGATGGTCAATAGCCACATAGAACACACAACATGAAGTGATATACCAACCTGTTGGTCAACAGCTAAATGGAACAGACAACATGAACTGGTATACCAAACTGATGGTCAATAACCACAAAGTACAAACAACATGAAGTGGTATACCAAACTGATGGTCAACAGCCACATAAAACAGACAACATAAACTGGTATACCAAACTGATGGTTAATAACCACATAAAACAAACAACATGTACTGGTATACCAACCAGATGGTCAATAGCCACAAAGAACAAACAACATGAACTTTTATACCAAACTGATGGTCAATAGCCACAAAGAACAAACAACATGAACTGGTATACCAAACTGATGGTCAATAGCCACAAAGAACAAACAACATGAAGTGGTATACCAACCTGATGGTCAACAGTGCCACATGGAAAAGACTACATGAAATGGTATACCAAACTTATCGACAATAACCACATAGAACAAACTACATGTATTGGTATACCAAACTGATGGTCAATAGCCACATAGAACAAACTACATGTTCTGGTACACCAACCTGATGGTCAATAGCCACAAAGAAAAGACAACATGAACTGGTATACCAAACAGATGGTCAATAGCCACAAAGAACAAACAACATGAAGTGGTATACCAAACAGATGGTAAATAGCCACAAAGAACAGACAACATGAACTGGTATACAAAACTGATGGTCATTAGCCACAAAGAACAAACAACATGAAGTGGCATACCAAACTGATCGACAATAACCACATAGAACAAACTACATGTATTGGTATACCAAACTGATGGTCAATAGCCACATAGAACACACTACATGCTCTGGTACACCAAACTGATGGTCAATAGCCACAAAGAACAAACAACCTGCACTGGTATACCAAACTAATGGTCAATAGCCACATAGAACACACAACCTGAACTGGTATACCAAACTAATGGTCAATAGCCACATAGAACACACAACCTGCACTGGTATACCAAACTAATGGTCAATAGCCACATAGAACACACAACCTGAACTGGTATACCAAACTAATGGTCAATAGCCACATAGAACAGACTAAATGAACTGGTATACCAAACTAATGGTCAATAGCCACATAGAACACACAACCTGAACTGGTATACCAAACTAATGGTCAATAGCCACATAGAACAGACTAAATGAACTGGTATACCAAACTGATAATCAATAGCCACATAGAAAACACAACCTGAACTGGTATACCAAACTGATGGTCAATAACCACATAGAACAAACAACATGAACTGGTATACAAACCTGATGGTCAATAGCCATATAGAACTAACAACATGAACTGGTATACCAAACTGATGGTCAATAACCACATAGAACAAACAACATGAACTGGTATACCAACCTGATGGTCAATAGCCACAAAGAATTAACAACATGAACTGGTATACCAAACTGATGGTCAATAGCCACAAAGAACAAACAACATGAAGTGGTATACCAACCTGATGGTCAATAGCCACAAAGAATTAACAACATGAACTGGTATACCAAACTGATGGTTAATAGCCACAAAGAACAAACAACATGAAGTGGTATACCAACCTGATGGTCAATAGCCACAAAGAACTAACAACATGAACTGGTATACCAACCTGATGGTCAATAGCCACAAAGAACTAACAACATGAACTGGTATACCAAACTGATGGTCAATAACCACATAGAACAAACAACATGAACTGGTATACCAAAGTGATGGTCAATAACCACATAGAACAAACAACATGAACTGGTATACCAACCTGATGGTCAATAGCCACATAGAACTAACAACATGAACTGGTATACCAAACTGATGGTCAATAACCACATAGAACTAACAACATGAACTGGTATACAAAACTGATGGTCAATAACCACATAGAGCTAACAACATGAACTGGTATACCAAACTGATGGTCAATAGCCACAAAGTACAAACAACATGAAGTGGTATACCAACCTGATGGTCAACAGTGCCACATGGAACAGACTTCATGAACTGGTATACCAAACTGATGGTCAATAACCACAAAGAACAAACAACATGAACTGGTATACCAACCTGATGGTCAACAGTGCCACATGGAACAGACTACATGAACTGGTATACCAAACTGATGGTCAATAACCACAAAGAACAAACAACATGAAGTGGTATACCAACCTGATGGTCAACAGATACATAGAACTAACAACATGAAGCGGTATACCAAACTGATGGTCAATAGCCAGATAGCACAAACTACATGAAGTGATATACCAACCTGATGGTCAACAGCCACATAGAACAGACAACATGAACTGGTATACCAAACTGATGGTCAATAACCACATAGAAACAGACAACATGAACTGGTATACCAAACTGATGGTCAATAACCACAAAGAACAAACAACAGGAAGTGGTATACCAACCTGATGGTCAACAGCTACATGGAACAGACAACATGAACTGGTATGCCAAACTGATGGTCAATAGCCACATAGAACAAATAACATGAACTGGTATACCAAACTGATGGTCGATAGCCGCAAAGAACAAACAACATGAAGTGATATACCAACCTGTTGGTCAACAGCTAAATGGAACAGACAACATGAACTGGTATACCAAACTGATGGTTAATAACCACACAGAACAAACAACATGTACTGGTATACCAACCTGATGGTCAATAGCCACAAAGAACAAACAACATGAACTGGTATACCAAACTGATGGTCAATAGCCACAAAGAACAAACAACATGAACTGGTATACCAAACTGATGGTCAATAGCCACAAAGAACAAACAGCATGAAGTGGTACACAAACCTGATGGTCAACAGCTACATGGAACAGACAAAATTAACTGGTATACCAACCTGATGGTCAATAGCCACAAAGAACACACAACATGAAGTGGTATACCAAACTGATGGTCAACAGCCACATAGAACAGACAACATGAACTGGTAAACCAAACTGATTGTCAATAGCCGCATAGAACAAACAACATGTACTGGTATACCAACCTGATGGTCAATAGCCACAAAGAACAAACAACATGAAGTGGTATACCAACCTGATGGTCAATAACCACATAGAACAGACTACATGTACTGGTATACCAACCTGATGGTCATTAGCCACAAAGAACTAACAATATGAACTGGTATACCAAACTGATGGTCAATAACCACATAGAAACAGACAACATGAACTAGTATACCAAAGTGATGGTCAATAGCCACATAGAACAAACAACATGAACTTGTATACCAAACTGATGGTAAATAAGCTCATAGAAACAGTCAACATGAACTGGTATACCAAAGTCATGGTCAATAGCCACAAAGAACAAAAAACATGAACTGTATACCAACCTGATGGTCAATAGCAACATAGAACAAATAACATGAACTGGTATACCAAACTGATGGCCAATAGCCGCAAAGAACAAACAACATGAAGTGATATACCAACCTGTTGGTCAACAGCTAAATGGAACAGACAACATGAACTGGTATACCAAACTGATGGTCAATAACCACAAAGAACAAACAACAGGAAGTGGTATACCAACCTGATGGTCAACAGCTACATGGAACAGACAACATGAACTGGTATACCAAACTGATGGTCAATAGCCACATAGAACAAATAACATGAACTGGTATACCAAACTGATGGTCAATAGCCGCAAAGAACAAACAACATGAAGTGATATACCAACCTGTTGGTCAACAGCTAAATGGAACAGACAACATGAACTGGTATACCAAACTGATGGTTAATAACCACATAGAACAAACAACATGTACTGGTATACCAACCTGATGGTCAATAGCCACAAAGAACAAACAACATGAAGTGATATACCAACCTGTTGGTCAACAGCTAAATGGAACAGACAACATGAACTGGTATACCAAACTGATGGTCAATAGCCACAAAGAACAAACAACATGAAGTGGTATACCAACCTGATGGTCAACAGTGCCACATGGAAAAGACCACATGAAATGGTATACCAAACTGATCGACAATAACCACATCGAACAAACTACATGTATTGGTATACCAAACTGATGGTCAATAGCCACAAAGAACAAACTACATGTTCTGGTACACCAACCTGATGGTCAATAGCCACATAGAACACACAACATGAAGTGATATACCAACCTGTTGGTCAACAGCTAAATGGAACAGACAACATGAACTGGTATACCAAACTGATGGTCAATAACCACAAAGTACAAACAACATGAAGTGGTATACCAAACTGATGGTCAACAGCCACATAAAACAGACAACATAAACTGGTATACCAAACTGATGGTTAATAACCACATAAAACAAACAACATGTACTGGTATACCAACCAGATGGTCAATAGCCACAAAGAACAAACAACATGAACTTTTATACCAAACTGATGGTCAATAGCCACAAAGAACAAACAACATGAACTGGTATACCAAACTGATGGTCAATAGCCACAAAGAACAAACAACATGAAGTGGTATACCAACCTGATGGTCAACAGTGCCACATGGAAAAGACTACATGAAATGGTATACCAAACTTATCGACAATAACCACATAGAACAAACTACATGTATTGGTATACCAAACTGATGGTCAATAGCCACATAGAACAAACTACATGTTCTGGTACACCAACCTGATGGTCAATAGCCACAAAGAAAAGACAACATGAACTGGTATACCAAACAGATGGTCAATAGCCACAAAGAACAAACAACATGAAGTGGTATACCAAACAGATGGTAAATAGCCACAAAGAACAGACAACATGAACTGGTATACAAAACTGATGGTCATTAGCCACAAAGAACAAACAACATGAAGTGGCATACCAAACTGATCGACAATAACCACATAGAACAAACTACATGTATTGGTATACCAAACTGATGGTCAATAGCCACATAGAACACACTACATGCTCTGGTACACCAAACTGATGGTCAATAGCCACAAAGAACAAACAACCTGCACTGGTATACCAAACTAATGGTCAATAGCCACATAGAACACACAACCTGAACTGGTATACCAAACTAATGGTCAATAGCCACATAGAACACACAACCTGCACTGGTATACCAAACTAATGGTCAATAGCCACATAGAACACACAACCTGAACTGGTATACCAAACTAATGGTCAATAGCCACATAGAACAGACTAAATGAACTGGTATACCAAACTAATGGTCAATAGCCACATAGAACACACAACCTGAACTGGTATACCAAACTAATGGTCAATAGCCACATAGAACAGACTAAATGAACTGGTATACCAAACTGATAATCAATAGCCACATAGAAAACACAACCTGAACTG
Source organism: Limnoperna fortunei (assembly GCA_944474755.1). NCBI lineage: Eukaryota > Metazoa > Mollusca > Bivalvia > Mytilida > Modiolidae > Limnoperna > Limnoperna fortunei. The sequence continues at coordinate 6,351,224 of OX104119.1, forward strand.
GTATACCAAACTGATGGTCAATAACCACATAGAACAAACAACATGAACTGGTATACAAACCTGATGGTCAATAGCCATATAGAACTAACAACATGAACTGGTATACCAAACTGATGGTCAATAACCACATAGAACAAACAACATGAACTGGTATACCAACCTGATGGTCAATAGCCACAAAGAACAAGCTACATGAAGTGATATACGAACATGATGGTCAAGAGCCACATAGAACAAACAACATGAACTGGTATACCAACCTGATGGTCAATAGCAACAAAGAACAAACAACATGAACTTTTATACCAAACTGATGGTCAATAGCCACAAAGAACAAACAACATGAACTGGTATACCAAACTGATGGTCAATAGCCACAAAGAACAAACAACATGAAGTGGTATACCAACCTGATGGTCAACAGTGCCACATGGAAAAGACTACATGAAATGGTATACCAAACTTATGGTCAACAGCCACATAGAACAAACTACATGTTCTGGTACACCAACCTGATGGTCAATAGCCACAAAGAACACACAACATGAAGTGGTATACCAAACAGATGGTAAATAGCCACAAAGAACAGACAACATGAACTGGTATACCAAACTGATGGTCATTAGCCACAAAGAACAAACAACATGAAGTGGCATACCAAACTGATCGACAATAACCACATAGAACAAACTACATGTATTGGTATACCAAACTGATGGTCATTAGCCACAAAGAACAAACAACATGAAGTGGCATACCAAACTGATCGACAATAACCACATAGAACAAACTACATGTATTGGTATACCAAACTAATGGTCAATAGCCACAAAGAACAAACAACATGAAGTGGCATACCAAACTGATCGACAATAACCACATAGAACAAACTACATGTATTGGTATACCAAACTAATGGTCAATAGCCACAAAGAACAAACAACATGAAGTGGCATACCAAACTGATCGACAATAACCACATAGAACAAACTACATGTATTGGTATACCAAACTGATGGTCATTAGCCACAAAGAACAAACAACATGAAGTGGCATACCAAACTGATCGACAATAACCACATAGAACAAACTACATGTATTGGTATACCAAACTAATGGTCAATAGCCACAAAGAACAAACAACATGAAGTGGCATACCAAACTGATCGACAATAACCACATAGAACAAACTACATGTTCTGGTACACCAACCTGATGGTCAATAGCCACAAAGAACAAACAACATAGAACAGACAACATGAACTGGTATACCAAACTGATGGTCAATAACCACATAGAAAGAGACAACATTAACTGGTATACCAAACTGATGGTCAATAATCACATAGAACTAACAACATGAACTGGTATACCAAACTGATGGTCAATAGCCACAAAGAATTAACAACATGAACTGGTATACCAAACTGATGGTCAATAGCCACAATGAACAAACAACATGAACTGGTATAGCAAACTGATGGTCAATAACCACATAGAACAAACAACATGAAGTGGTATACCAACCTGATGGTCAATAGCCACAAAGAATTAACAACATGAACTGGTATACCAAACTGATGGTCAATAGCCACAAAGAACAAACAACATAAACTTGTATACCAAACTGATGGTCAATAGCCACAAAGAACAAACAGCATGAAGTGGTATACAAACCTGATGGTCAACAGCTACATGGAACAGACAAAATTAACTGGTATACCAACCTGATGGTCAATAGCCACAAAGAACAAACAACATGAAGTGGTATACCAAACTGATGGTCAACAGCCACATAGAACAGACAACATGAACTGGTAAACCAAACTGACTGTCAATAGCCACATAGAACTAACAACATGTACTGGTATACCAACCTGATGGTCAATAGCCACAAAGAACAAACAACATGAAGTGGTATACCAACCTGATGGTCAATAACCACATAGAACAGACTACATGTACTGGTATACCAACCTGATGGTCATTAGCCACAAAGAACTAACAATATGAACTGGAATACCAAACTGATGGTCAATAACCACATAGAAACAGACAACATGAACTAGTATACCAAAGTGATGGTCAGTAGCCACATAGAACAAACAACATGAACTTGTATACCAAACTGATGGTAAATAAGCTCATAGAAAGAGACAACATGAACTGGTATACCAAAGTGATGGTCAATAGCCACAAAGAACAAACAACATGAACCGTATACCAACCTGATGGTCAATAGCAACATAGAACAAATAACATGAACTGGTATACCAAACTGATGGTCAATAGCCGCAAAGAACAAACAACATGAAGTGATATACCAACCTGTTGGTCAACAGCTAAATGGAACAGACAACATGAACTGGTATACCAAACTGATGGTTAATAACCACATAGAACAAACAACATGTACTGGTATACCAACCTGATGGTCAATAGCCACAAAGAACAAACAACATGAACTGGTATACCAAACTGATGGTCAATAGCCACAAAGAACAAACAACATGAACTGGTATACCAAACTGATGGTCAATAGCCACAAAGAACAAACAGCATGAAGTGGTACACAAACCTGATGGTCAACAGCTACATGGAACAGACAAAATTAACTGGTATACCAACCTGATGGTCAATAGCCACAAAGAACAAACAACATGAAGTGGTATACCAAACTGATGGTCAACAGCCACATAGAACAGACAACATGAACTGGTAAACCAAACTGATTGTCAATAGCCGCATAGAACAAACAACATGTACTGGTATACCAACCTGATGGTCAATAGCCACAAAGAACAAACAACATGAAGTGGTATACCAACCTGATGGTCAATAACCACATAGAACAGACTACATGTACTGGTATACCAACCTGATGGTCATTAGCCACAAAGAACTAACAATATGAACTGGTATACCAAACTGATGGTCAATAACCACATAGAAACAGACAACATGAACTAGTATACCAAAGTGATGGTCAATAGCCACATAGAACAAACAACATGAACTTGTATACCAAACTGATGGTAAATAAGCTCATAGAAACAGTCAACATGAACTGGTATACCAAAGTCATGGTCAATAGCCACAAAGAACAAATAACATGAACTGGTATACCAAACTGATGGCCAATAGCCGCAAAGAACAAACAACATGAAGTGATATACCAACCTGTTGGTCAACAGCTAAATGGAACAGACAACATTAACTGGTATACCAAACTGATGGTCAATAACCACAAAGAACAAACAACAGGAAGTGGTATACCAACCTGATGGTCAACAGCTACATGGAACAGACAACATGAACTGGTATACCAAACTGATGGTCAATAGCCACATAGAACAAATAACATGAACTGGTATACCAAACTGATGGTCAATAGCCGCAAAGAACAAACAACATGAAGTGATATACCAACCTGTTGGTCAACAGCTAAATGGAACAGACAACATGAACTGGTATACCAAACTGATGGTTAATAACCACATAGAACAAACAACATGTACTGGTATACCAACCTGATGGTCAATAGCCACAAAGAACAAACAACATGAAGTGATATACCAACCTGTTGGTCAACAGCTAAATGGAACAGACAACATGAACTGGTATACCAAACTGATGGTCAATAGCCACAAAGAACAAACAACATGAAGTGGTATACCAACCTGATGGTCAACAGTGCCACATGGAAAAGACCACATGAAATGGTATACCAAACTGATCGACAATAACCACATCGAACAAACTACATGTATTGGTATACCAAACTGATGGTCAATAGCCACAAAGAACAAACTACATGTTCTGGTACACCAACCTGATGGTCAATAGCCACATAGAACACACAACATGAAGTGATATACCAACCTGTTGGTCAACAGCTAAATGGAACAGACAACATGAACTGGTATACCAAACTGATGGTCAATAACCACAAAGTACATACAACATGAAGTGGTATACCAAACTGATGGTCAACAGCCACATAAAACAGACAACATGAACTGGTATACCAAACTGATGGTTAATAACCACATAAAACAAACAACATGTACTGGTATACCAACCAGATGGTCAATAGCCACAAAGAACAAACAACATGAACTTTTATACCAAACTGATGGTCAATAGCCACAAAGAACAAACAACATGAACTGGTATACCAAACTGATGGTCAATAGCCACAAAGAACAAACAACATGAAGTGGTATACCAACCTGATGGTCAACAGTGCCACATGGAAAAGACTACATGAAATGGTATACCAAACTTATCGACAATAACCACATAGAACAAACTACATGTATTGGTATACCAAACTGATGGTCAATAGCCACATAGAACAAACTACATGTTCTGGTACACCAACCTGATGGTCAATAGCCACAAAGAACAGACAACATGAACTGGTATACCAAACAGATGGTCAATAGCCACAAAGAACAAACAACATGAAGTGGTATACCAAACAGATGGTAAATAGCCACAAAGAACAGACAACATGAACTGGTATACAAAACTGATGGTCATTAGCCACAAAGAACAAACAACATGAAGTGGCATACCAAACTGATCGACAATAACCACATAGAACAAACTACATGTATTGGTATACCAAACTGATGGTCAATAGCCACAAAGAACAAACAACCTGCACTGGTATACCAAACTAATGGTCAATAGCCACATAGAACACACAACCTGAACTGGTATACCAAACTAATGGTCAATAGCCACATAGAACAGACTAAATGAACTGGTATACCAAACTAATGGTCAATAGCCACATAGAACACACAACCTGAACTGGTATACCAAACTAATGGTCAATAGCCACATAGAACAGACTAAATGAACTGGTATACCAAACTGATAATCAATAGCCACATAGAAAACACAACCTGAACTGGTATACCAAACTGATGGTCAATAACCACATAGAACAAACAACATGAACTGGTATACAAACCTGATGGTCAATAGCCATATAGAACTAACAACATGAACTGGTATACCAAACTGATGGTCAATAACCACATAGAACAAACAACATGAACTGGTATACCAACCTGATGGTCAATAGCCACAAAGAACAAGCAACATGAAGTGATATACGAACATGATGGTCAAGAGCCACATAGAACAAACAACATGAACTGGTATACCAACCTGATGGTCAATAGCAACAAAGAACAAACAACATGAACTTTTATACCAAACTGATGGTCAATAGCCACAAAGAACAAACAACATGAACTGGTATACCAAACTGATGGTCAATAGCCACAAAGAACAAACAACATGAAGTGGTATACCAACCTGATGGTCAACAGTGCCACATGGAAAAGACTACATGAAATGGTATACCAAACTTATGGTCAACAGCCACATAGAACAAACTACATGTTCTGGTACACCAACCTGATGGTCAATAGCCACAAAGAACACACAACATGAAGTGGTATACCAAACAGATGGTAAATAGCCACAAAGAACAGACAACATGAACTGGTATACCAAACTGATGGTCATTAGCCACAAAGAACAAACAACATGAAGTGGCATACCAAACTGATCGACAATAACCACATAGAACAAACTACATGTATTGGTATACCAAACTGATGGTCATTAGCCACAAAGAACAAACAACATGAAGTGGCATACCAAACTGATCGACAATAACCACATAGAACAAACTACATGTATTGGTATACCAAACTAATGGTCAATAGCCACAAAGAACAAACAACATGAAGTGGCATACCAAACTGATCGACAATAACCACATAGAACAAACTACATGTATTGGTATACCAAACTAATGGTCAATAGCCACAAAGAACAAACAACATGAAGTGGCATACCAAACTGATCGACAATAACCACATAGAACAAACTACATGTATTGGTATACAAAACTGATGGTCATTAGCCACAAGAACAAACAACATGAAGTGGCATACCAAACTGATTGACAATAACCACATAGAACAAACTACATGTATTGGTATACCAAACTAATGGTCAATAGCCACAAAGAACAAACAACATGAAGTGGCATACCAAACTGATCGACAATAACCACATAGAACAAACTACATGTTCTGGTACACCAACCTGATGGTCAATAGCCACAAAGAACAAACAACATAGAACAGACAACATGAACTGGTATACCAAACTGATGGTCAATAACCACATAGAAAGAGACAACATTAACTGGTATACCAAACTGATGGTCAATAATCACATAGAACTAACAACATGAACTGGTATACCAAACTTATGGTCAATAGCCACAAAGAATTAACAACATGAACTGGTATACCAAACTGATGGTCAATAGCCACAATGAACAAACAACATGAACTGGTATAGCAAACTGATGGTCAATAACCACATAGAACAAACAACATGAAGTGGTATACCAACCTGATGGTCAATAGCCACAAAGAATTAACAACATGAACTGGTATACCAAACTGATGGTCAATAGCCACAAAGAACAAACAACATAAACTTGTATACCAAACTGATGGTCAATAGCCACAAAGAACAAACTGCATGAAGTGGTATACAAACCTGATGGTCAACAGCTACATGGAACAGACAAAATTAACTGGTATACCAACCTGATGGTCAATAGCCACAAAGAACAAACAACATGAAGTGGTATACCAAACTGATGGTCAACAGCCACATAGAACAGACAACATGAACTGGTAAACCAAACTGACTGTCAATAGCCACATAGAACAAACAACATGTACTGGTATACCAACCTGATGGTCAATAGCCACAAAGAACAAACAACATGAAGTGGTATACCAACCTGATGGTCAATAACCACATAGAACAGACTACATGTACTGGTATACCAACCTGATGGTCATTAGCCACAAAGAACAATATGAACTGGTATACCAAACTGATGGTCAATAACCACATAGAAACAGACAACATGAACTGGTATACCAAAGTGATGGTCAATAGCCACAAAGAACAAACAACATGAACCGTATACCAACCTGATGGTCAATAGCAACATAGAACAAATAACATGAACTGGTATACCAAACTGATGGTCAATAGCCGCAAAGAACAAACAACATGAAGTGATATACCAACCTGTTGGTCAACAGCTAAATGGAACAGACAACATGAACTGGTATACCAAACTGATGGTCAATAACCACAAAGAACAAACAACAGGAAGGGGTATACCAACCTGATGGTCAACAGCTACATGGAACAGACAACATGAACTGGTATACCAAACTGATGGTCAATAGCCACATAGAACAAATAACATGAACTGGTATACCAAACTGATGGTCAATAGCCGCAAAGAACAAACAACATGAAGTGATATACCAACCTGTTGGTCAACAGCTAAATGGAACAGACAACATGAACTGGTATACCAAACTGATGGTTAATAACCACATAGAACAAACAACATGTACTGGTATACCAACCTGATGGTCAATAGCCACAAAGAACAAACAACATGAACTGGTATACCAAACTGATGGTCAATAGCCACGAAGAAGAAACAACATGAACTGGTATACCAAACTGATGGTCAATAGCCACAAAGAACAAACAACATGAAGTGGTATACCAACCTGATGGTCAACAGTGCCACATGGAAAAGACCACATGAAATGGTATACCAAACTGATCGACAATAGCCACATAGAACACACAACCTGAACTGGTATACCAAACTAATGGTCAATAGCCACATAGAACAGACTAAATGAACTGGTATACCAAACTAATGGTCAATAGCCACATAGAACACACAACCTGAACTGGTATACCAAACTAATGGTCAATAGCCACATAGAACAGACTAAATGAACTGGTATACCAAACTGATAATCAATAGCCACATAGAAAATACAACCTGAACTGGTATACCAAACTGATGGTCAATAACCACATAGAACAAACAACATGAAATGGTATACCAAACTGATGGTCAATAACCACATAGAACAAACAACATGAACTGGTATACAAGCCTGATGGTCAATAGCCACATAGAACTAACACCATGAACTGATATACCAAACTGATGGTCAATAACCACATAGAACAAACAACATGAACTGGTATACCAACCTGATGGTCAATAGCCACAAAGAACAAGCAACATGAAGTGATATACCAACCTGTTGGTCAACAGCTAAATGGAACAGACAACATGAACTGGTATACCAAACTGATGGTCAATAACCACAAAGTACAAACAACATGAAGTGGTATACCAAACTGATGGTCAACAGCCACATAAAACAGGCAACATGAACTGGTATACCAAACTGATGGTTAATAACCACATAAAACAAACAACATGTACTGGTATACCAACCTGATGGTCAATAGCCACAAAGAACAAACAACATGAACTTTTATATCAAACTGATGGTCAATAGCCACAAAGAACAAACAACATGAAGTGATATACCAACCTGTTGGTCAACAGCTAAATGGAACAGACAACACGAACTGGTATACCAAACTGATGGTTAATAACCACATAGAACAAACAACATGTACTGGTATACCAACCTGATGGTCAATAGCCACAAAGAACAAACAGCATGAACTGGTATACCAAACTGATGGTCAATAGCCACAAAGAACAAACAACATGAACTGGCATACCAAACTGATGGTCAATAGCCACAAAGAACAAACAACATGAAGTGGTATACCAACCTGATGGTCAACAGTGCCACATGGAAAAGACCACATGAAATGGTATACCAAACTGATCGACAATAACCACATCGAACAAACTACATGTATTGGTATACCAAACTGATGGTCAATAGCCACATAGAACAAACTACATGTTCTGGTACACCAACCTGATGGTCAATAGCCACAAAGAACAGACAACATGAAGTGATAAACCAACCTGATGGTCAACAACTAAATGGAACAGACAACATGAACTGGTATACCAAACTGATGGTCAATAACCACAAAGTACAAACAACATGAAGTGGTATGCCAAACTGATGGTCAACAGCCACATAAAACAGACAACATGAACTGGTATACCAAACTGATGGTTAATAACCACATAAAACAAACAACATGTACTGGTATACCAACCTGATGGTCAATAGCCACAAAGAACAAACAACATGAACTGGTATACCAAACTGATGGCAATAGCCACAAAGAACAAACAACGTGAACTGGCATACCAAACTGATGGTCAATAGCCACAAAGAACAAACAACATGAAGTGGTATACCAACCTGATGGTCAACAGTGCCACATGGAAAAGACCACATGAAATGGTATACCAAACTGATCGACATTAACCACATCGAACAAACAACATGTACTGGTATACCAACCTGATTGTCAATAGCCACAAAGAACAAACAACATGAACTTTTATACCAAACTGATGGTCAATAGCCACAAAGAACAAACAACATGAACTGGTATACCAAACTGATGGTCAATAGCCACAAAGAACAAACAACATGAAGTGGTATACCAACCTGATGGTCAACAGTGCCACATGGAAAAGACTACATGAAATGGTATACCAAACTGATCGACAATAACCACATAGAACAAACTACATGTATTGGTATACCAAACTGATGGTCAATAACCACATAGAACAAACTACATGTTCTGGTACACCAACCTGATGGTCAATAGCCACAAAGAACAGACAACATGAAGTGGTATCCCAAACAGATGGTAAATAGCCACAAAGAACAGACAACATGAACTGGTATACAAAACTGATGGTCATTAGCCACAAAGAACAAACAACATGAAGTGGCATACCAAACTGATCGACAATAACCACATAGAACAAACTACATGTATTGGTATACCAAACTGATGGTCAATAGCCACAAAGAACAAACAACATGAACTTTTATACCAAACTGATGGTCAATAGCCACAAAGAACAAACAACATGAAGTGGTATACCAACCTAATGGTCAATAGCCACATAGAACACACAACCTGCACTGGTATACCAAACTAATGGTCAATAGCCACATAGAACACACAACCTGCACTGGTATACCAAACTAATGGTCAATAGCCACATAGAACACACTACATGTTCTGGTATACCAAACTGATGGTCAATAGCCACATAGAACACACAACCTGCACTGGTATACCAAACTAATGGTCAATAGCCACATAGAACACACAACCTGAACTGGTATACCAAACTAATGGTCAATAGCCACATAGAACAGACTAAATGAACTGGTATACCAAACTAATGGTCAATAGCCACATAGAACACACAACCTGAACTGGTATACCAAACTAATGGTCAATAGCCACATAGAACACACAACCTGAACTGGTATACCAAACTAATGGTCAATAGCCACATAGAACAGACTAAATGAACTGGTATACCAAACTAATGGTCAATAGCCACATAGAACACACAACCTGAACTGGTATACCAAACTAATGGTCAATAGCCACATAGAACAGACTAAATGAACTGGTATACCAAACTAATGGTCAATAGCCACATAGAACACACAACCTGCACTGGTATACCAAACTGATGGTCAATAGCCACATAGAACACACAACCTGAACTGGTATACCAAACTAATGGTCAATAGCCACATAGAACAGACTAAATGAACTGGTATACCAAACTAATGGTCAATAGCCACATAGAACACACAACCTGAACTGGTATACCAAACTAATGGTCAATAGCCACATAGAACAGACTAAATGAACTGGTATACCAAACTGATAATCAATAGCCACATAGAAAACACAACCTGAACTGGTATACCAAACTGATGGTCAATAGCCACATAGAACAAACAACATGAACTGGTATACCAAACTGATAATCAATAGCCACATAGAACACACAACCTGAACTGGTATACCAAACTAATGGTCAATAGCCACATAGAACAGACTAAATGAACTGGTATACCAAACTGATAATCAATAGCCACATAGAAAACACAACCTGAACTGGTATACCAAACTGATGGTCAATAGCCACATAGAACAAACAACATGAACTGGTATACAAACCTGATGGTCAATAGCCACATAGAACTAACAACATGAACTGGTATACCAAACTGATGGTCAATAGCCACATAGAACAAACAACATGAACTGGTATACAAACCTGATGGTCAATAACCACATAGAACAAACAACCTGAAATGGTATACCAAACTGATGGTCAATAGCCACAAAGAACAAGCAACTTGAAGTGATATACGAACATGATGGTCAAGAGCCACATAGAACAAACAACATGAACTTGTATACCAACCTGATGGTCAATAGCCACAAAGAACAAACAACATGAACTTTTATACCAAACTGATGGTCAATAGCCACAAAGAACAAACAACATGAACTGGTATACCAAACTGATGGTCAATAGCCACAAAGAACAAACAACATGAAGTGGTATACCAACCTGATGGTCAACAGTGCCACATGGAAAAGACTACATGAAATGGTATACCAAACTGATCGACAATAACCACATAGAACAAACTACATGTATTGGTATACCAAACTGATGGTCAATAGCCACAAAGAACAGACAACATGAACTGGTATACCAAACAGATGGTCAATAGCCACAAAGAACAAACAACATGAAGCGGTATACCAAACAGATGGTAAATAGCCACAAAGAACAGACAACATGAACTGGTACACCAAACTGATGGTTAATAGCCACAAAGAACAAACAACATGAAGTGGTATACCAAACAGATGGTAAATAGCCACAAAGAACAGACAACATGAACTGGTATACCAAACAGATGGTAAATAGCAACAAAGAACAAACAACATGAAGTGGTATACCAAACAGATGGTAAATAGCCACAAAGAACAAACAACATGAAGTGGCATACCAAACTGATCGACAATAACCACATAGAACAAACTACATGTATTGGTATACCAAACTGATGGTCAATAGCCACAAAGAACAAACAACATGAAGTGGTATACCAACCTGATGGTCAACAGTGCCACATGGAAAAGACTACATGAAATGGTATACCAAACTTATCGACAATAACCACATAGAACAAACTACATGTATTGGTATACCAACCTAATGGTCAATAGCCACATAGAACACACAACCTGAACTGGTATACCAAACTAATGATCAATAGCCACATAGAACAGACTAAATGAAGTGGCATACCAAACTGATGGTCAATAGCCACATAGAACAAACTACATGTTCTGGTACACCAACCTAATGGTCAATAGCCACAAAGAACAAACAACATGAACTGGTATACCAACCTGATGGTCAATAGCCACAAAGAACAAACAACATGAACTGGTACACCAACCTGATGGTCAATAGCCACATAGAACAGACTAATTGAAGTGACATACCAAACTGATGGTCAATAGCCACATAGAACAAAGAACCTGAACTGGTATACAAACCTGATGGTCAATAGCCACATAGAACAGAATAAATGAAGTGGCATACCAAACTGATGGTCAATAGCCACATAGAACAAACTACATGTTCTGGTATACCAAACATATGGTCAATAGCCACAAAGAACAATCAACATGTTCTGGTACACAAACCTGATGGTCAATAGCCACATAGAACAGAATAAATGAACTGGTATACCAAACTGATGGTCAATAGCCACATAGAAAACACAACCTGAACTGGTATACCAAACTGATGGTCAATAGCCACATAGAACAGACTAAATGAACTGGTATACCAAACTGATGGTCAATAACCACATAGAACAAACAACATGAACTGGTATACCAAACTGATGGTCAATAGCCACATAGAAAACACAACCTGAACTGGTATACCAAACTGATGGTCAATAGCCACATAGAACAGACTAAATGAACTGGTATACCAAACTGATGGTCAATAACCACATAGAACAAACAACATGAACTGTTATACCAAACTGATGGTCAATAACCACATAGAACAAACAACATGAACTGTTATATCAACCTGATGGTCAATAGCCACAAAGAACAAGCAACATGAAGTGATATACGAACATGATGGTCAATAGCCACATAGAACAAACAACATGAACTGGTATACCAACCTGATGGTCAATAGCCACAAAGAAATAGCAACATGAAGTGATACGAACATGATGGTCAATATCCACAAAGAACAAACAACATGAAGTGGTATACCAAACTGATGGTCAATAGCCACAAAGAACAAACAACATGTATTGGTATACCAACCTGATGGTCAATAGCCACAAAGAACAGACAACATGAACTGGTATACCAAACAGATGGTCAATAGCCACAAAGAACAAACTACATGTATTGGTATACCAACCTGATGGTCAATAGCCACAAAGAACAAACAACATGAACTTGTACACCAACCTGATGGTCAATAGCCACATAGAACAGACTAAATGAAGTGACATACCAAACTGATGGTCAATAGCCACATAGAACAAAGAACCTGAACTGGTATACAAACCTGATGGTCAATAGCCACATAGAACAGAATAAATGAAGTGGCATACCAAACTGATGGTCAATAGCCACATAGAACAAACTACATGTTCTGGTATACCAAACATATGGTCAATAGCCACAAAGAACAATCAACATGTTCTGGTACACAAACCTGATGGTCAATAGCCACATAGAACAGAATAAATGAACTGGTATACCAAACTGATGGTCAATAGCCACATAGAAAACACAACCTGAACTGGTATACCAAACTGATGGTCAATAGCCACATAGAACAGACTAAATGAACTGGTATACCAAACTGATGGTCAATAACCACATAGAACAAACAACATGAACTGTTATACCAAACTGATGGTCAATAACCACATAGAACAAACAACATGAACTGTTATATCAACCTGATGGTCAATAGCCACAAAGAACAAGCAACATGAAGTGATATACGAACATGATGGTCAATAGCCACATAGAACAAACAACATGAACTGGTATACCAACCTGATGGTCAATAGCCACAAAGAAATAGCAACATGAAGTGATACGAACATGATGGTCAATATCCACAAAGAACAAACAACATGAAGTGGTATACCAAACTGATGGTCAATAGCCACAAAGAACAAACAACATGTATTGGTATACCAAACTGATGGTCAATAGCCACAAAGAACAGACAACATGAACTGGTATACCAAACAGATGGTCAATAGCCACAAAGAACAAACTACATGTATTGGTATACCAAACTGATGGTCAATAGCCACAAAGAACAAACAACATGAAGTAATATACCAACCTGTTGGTCAACAGCTAAATGGAACAGACAAGATGAACTGGTATACCAAACTGATGGTAAATAACCACAAAGTACAAACAACATGAAGTGGTATACCAAACTGATGGTCAACAGCCACATAAAACAGACAATATGAACTGGTATACCAAACTGATGGTTAATAACCACATAGAACAAACAACATGTACTGGTATACCAACCTGATGGTCAATAGCCACATAGAACAGAATAATTGAAGTGACATACCAAACTGATGGTCAATAGCCACATAGAACAAAGAACCTGAACTGGTATACAAACCTGATGGTCAATAGCCACATAGAACAGAATAAATGAAGTGGCATACCAAACTGATGGTCAATAGCCACATAGAACAAACTACATTTTCTGGTATACCAAACATATGGTCAATAGCCACAAAGAACAATCAACATGTTCTGGTACACAAACCTGATGGTCAATAGCCACATAGAACAGAATAAATGAACTGGTATACCAAACTGATGGTCAATAGCCACATAGAAAACACAACCTGAACTGGTATACCAAACTGATGGTCAATAGCCACATAGAACAGACTAAATGAACTGGTATACCAAACTGATGGTCAATAACCACATAGAACAAACAACATGAACTGGTATACCAAACTGATGGTCAATAGCCACATAGAAAACACAACCTGAACTGGTATACCAAACTGATGGTCAATAGCCACATAGAACAGACTAAATGAACTGGTATACCAAACTGATGGTCAATAACCACATAGAACAAACAACATGAACTGTTATACCAAACTGATGGTCAATAACCACATAGAACAAACAACATGAACTGTTATATCAACCTGATGGTCAATAGCCACAAAGAACAAGCAACCTGAAGTGATATACGAACATGATGGTCAATAGCCACAAAGAAATAGCAACATGAAGTGATACGAACATGATGGTCAATATCCACAAAGAACAAACAACATGAAGTGGTATACCAAACTGATGGTCAATAGCCACAAGGAACAAACAACATGTATTGGTATACCAAACTGATGGTCAATAGCCACAAAGAACAGACAACATGAACTGGTATACCAAACAGATGGTCAATAGCCACAAAGAACAAACTACATGTATTGGTATACCAAACTGATGGTCAATAGCCACAAAGAACAAACAACATGAAGTAATATACCAACCTGTTGGTCAACAGCTAAATGGAACAGACAAGATGAACTGGTATACCAAACTGATGGTAAATAACCACAAAGTACAAACAACATGAAGTGGTATACCAAACTGATGGTCAACAGCCACATAAAACAGACAATATGAACTGGTATACCAAACTGATGGTTAATAACCACAAAGAACAAACAACATGTACTGGTATACCAACCTGATGGTCAATAGCCACAAAGAACAAACAACATGAACTGGTATACCAAACTGATGGTCAATAGCCACAAAGAACAAACAACATGAACTGGTATACCAAACTGATGGTCAATAGCCACAAAGAACAAACAACATGAAGTGGTATACCAAAGAGATGGCCAATAGCCACAAAGAACAGACAACATGAACTGGTATACCAAACTGATGGTCATTAGCCACAAAGAACAAACAAGATGAAGTGGCATTCCAAACTGATCGACAATAACCACATAGAACAAACTACATGTATTGGTATACCAAACTGATGGTCAATAGCCACATAGAACAAACTACATGTTCTGGTACCCCAACCTGATGGTCAATAGCCACATAAAACTAAGAACCTGAACTGGTATACAAACCTGATGGTCAATAGCCACATAGAACAGACTAAATGAACTGGTATACCAAACTGATGGTAATAGCCACATAGAAAACACAACCTGAACTGGTATACCAAACTGATGGTCAATAGCCACATAGAACAGACTAAATGAACTGGTATACCAAACTGATGGTCAATAACCACATAGAACAAACAACATGAACTGGTATACAAACCTGATGGTCAATAGCCACATAGAACAAACAACATGAACTGGTATACCAACCTGATGGTCAATAGCCACAAAGAACAAGCAACATGAAGTGATATACGAACATGATGGTCAACAGCTACATAGAACAAACAACATGAACTGGTATACAAACCTGATGGTCAATAGCCACAAAGAAACAGACAACATGAACTGGTATACCAAAGTGATGGTCAATAGCCACAAAGAACAAACAACATGAGTTGGTATACCAACTTGATGGTCAATAGCCTCAAAGAACAAACAACATGAAGTGATATACCAACCTGTTGGTCAAGAGCTACATGGAACAGACAACATGAACTGGTATACCAAACTGATGGTCAATAACCACATAAAACAAACACATGAACTGATACACCAAACTGATGGTCAATAGCCACAAAGAACAAACAACATGAACTGGTATACCAACCTGATGGTCAATAACCACATAAAACAAACACATGAACTGATACACCAAATTGATGGTCAATAACCACATAGAACAAACAACATGAACTGGTATACCAAACTGATGGTCAATAACCACATAAAACAAACACATGAACTGATACACCAAACTGATGGTCAATAACCACATAGAACAAACAACATGAACTGGTATACCAACCTGATGGTCAATAGCCACAAAGAACAAGCAACATGAAGTGATATACGAACATGATGGTCAATAGCCACATAGAACAAACAACATGAACTGGTATACAAACCTGATGGTCAATAGCCACAAAGAAACAGACAACATGAACTGGTAAACCAAAGTGATGGTCAATAGCCACAAAGAACAAACAACATGAGTTGGTATACCAACTTGATGGTCAATAGCCTCAAAGAACAAACAACATGAAGTGATATACCAACCTGTTGGTCAAGAGCTACATGGAACAGACAACATGAACTGGTATACCAAACTGATGGTCAATAACCACATAAAACAAACACATGAACTGATACACCAAACTGATGGTCAATAGCCACAAAGAACAAGCAACATGAAGTGATATACCAAACTGATGGTCAATAACACAAAGAACAAACAACAGGAAGTTGTATACCAACCTGATGGTCAACAGCTACATAGAACAGACAACATGAACTGGTATACCAAACGGATGGTCAATAACCACAAAGAACAAACAACATGAAGTGGTATACCAAACTGATGGCCAACAGCCACATAGAACAAACAACATGAACTGGTATACCAAACTGTTGGTCAATAGCCACAAAGAACAAACAACATGAAGTGGTATACCAAACTGATGGTCAACAGCCACATAGAACAGACAACATGGACTGGTATACCAACCTGATGGTCAACAGGTACATGGAACTAACAACATGAAGTGGTATACCAAACTGATGGCCAACAGCTACATGGAACAGACAACATGGACTGGTATACCAAACTGATGGTCAATAACCACAAAGAACAAACAACATGAAGTGGTATACCAAACTGATGGTTAATAGCCACAAAGAACAAACAACATGAAGTGTTCTACCAAACTGATGGTCAATAGCCACAAAGAAGAAACAATATGAACTGGTATACCAAACTGATGGTCAATAACCACAAAGAACAAACAACATGTACTGGTACACCAACCTGATGGTCAATAGCCACAAAGATCAAACAACATGAAGTGGTATATCAACCTGATGGTCAACACCTCCATGGAACAGACAACATGAACTGGTATACCAAACTGATGGTCAATAACTACATCAAACAAACATATGAACTGGTATACCAAATTGATGGTCAATAGCCACAAATAACAAACAACATGAAATGATATACCAAACTGATGGTCAACAGCTACATAGAACCGACAACATGAACTGGTATACCAAACTGATGGTCAACAACCACAAAGAACAAACAACATGAAGTGGTATACCAACCTGATGGTCAACAGCTACATAGAACAGACAACATGAACTGGTATACCAAACTGATGGTCAATAACCACAAAGAACAAACAACATGAAGTGGTATACCAAACTGATTGTCAACAGTGCCACATGGAACAGACTACATGAACTGGTATACCAAACTGATGGTCAACAGCCACATAGAACAGACAACATGGACTGGTATACCAACCAGATGGTCAACATGCTACATGGAACTAACAACGTGAACTGGTCTACCAAACTGATGGTCAATAGCCACAAAGAACAGACAACATGGACTGGTATACCAAACTGATGGTCAACAGCCACAAAGAACAAATCACATGAACTGGTATACCAAACTGATGGTTAATAGCCACAAAGAACAAACAACATGAACTGTTCTACCAAACTGATGGTCAATAGCAACAAATAACAAACAACATGAACTGGCATACCAACCTGATGGTCAATAGCCACATAGAACTAACAACATGAACGGGTATACCAAACTGATGGTCAATAACACATAGAAGTAACAACATGAACTGGTATACCAAACTAAGGTCAATAGCCACAAAGAACAAACAACATGCTACATGGAACTAACAACGTGAACTGGTCTACCAAACTGATGGTCAATAACCACAAAGAACAAATAACATGAACTGGTATACCAAACTGATAGTCAACAGCCACAAAGAACAAACAACATGAACTGGTCTACCAACTTGATGGTCAACAGCTACATGGAACAGACAACATGGACTGGTATACCAAACTGATAGTCAACAGCCACAAAGAACAAACAACATGAAGTGGTATACCAACTTGATGGTCAACAGCTACATGGAACAGACAACATGGACTGGTATACCAAACTGATGGTCAATAACCACAAAGAACAAATCACATGAACTGGTATACCAAACTGATGGTTAATAGCCACAAAGAACAAACAACATGAACTGTTCTACCAAACTGATGGTCAATAGCAACAAATAACAAACAACATGAACTGGCATACCAACCTGATGGTCAATAGCCACATAGAACTAACAACATGAACTGGTATACCAAACTGATGGTCAATAACACATAGAAGTAACAACATGAACTGGTATACCAAACTAAGGTCAATAGCCACAAAGAACAAACAACATGTATTGGTATACCAAACTCATGGTCAATAGCCACAAAGAACAAACAAAATGAAGTGGTATACCAACCTGATGGTCAATAGCCATATCGAACTAACAACATGAACTGGTATACCAAACTGATGGTCAATAACCACAAAGAACAAACAACAGGAAGTTGTATACCAACCTGATGGTCAACAGCTACATAGAACAGACAACATGAACTGGTATACCAAACTGATGGTCAATAACCACAAAGAACAAACAACATGAAGTGGTATACCAAACTGATTGTCAACAGTGCCACATGGAACAGACTACATGAACTGGTATACCAAACTGATGGTCAACAGCCACATAGAACAGACAACATGGACTGGTATACCAACCAGATGGCCAACAGCTACATGGAACTAACAACATGAACTGGTCTACCAAACTGATGGTCAATAGCCACAAAGAACAAACAACATGAAGTGGTATACCAACCTGATGTTCAACAGCTACATGGAACAGACAACATGGACTGGTATACCAAACTGATGGTCAATAACCACAAAGAACAAATAACATGAACTGGTATACCAAACTGATGGTTAATCGCCATAAAGAACAAACAACATGAACTGTTCTACCAAACTGATGGTCAATAGAAACAAAGAACAAACAACATGAACTGGTCTACCAAAGTGATTATCAATAACCACAAAGAACAAACAACATGGACTGGTCTACCAAACTGATGGTGAATAGCTACAAAGAACAAACAACATGGACTGGTATACCAACCTGATGGTCAATAGCTACATGGAACAGACAACATGAACTGGTATACCAAACTGATTGTCAATAGCCACAAAGATCAAACAACATGAAGTGGTATATCAACCTGATGGTCAACACCTACATGGAACAGACAACATGAACTGGTATACCAAACTGATGGTCAATAACCACAAATAACAAACAACATGAACTGGCATACCAAACTGATGGTCAATAACACATAGAAATAACAACATGAACTGGTAAACCAAACTAAGGTCAATAGCCACAAAGAACAAACAACATGTATTGGTATACCAAACTGATGGTCAATAGCCACAAAGAACAAACAAAATGAAGTGGTATACCAACCTGATGGTCAATAGCCATATCGAACTAACAACATGAACTGGTATACCAAACTGATGGTCAATAACCACAAAGAACAAATAACATGAACTGGTATACCAAGCTGATGGTCAATAACCACATAGAACTAACAACATGAACTGGTATACCAAACTGATGGTCAATAACCACATAGAACTAACAACATGAACTGGTATACCAAACTGATGGTCAATAGCCACATAGAACTAACAACATGAACTGATATACCAAACTGATGGTCAATAGCCACAAAGAACAAACAACATGAACTGGTATGCCAAACTGATGGTCAATAGCCACATAGAACTAACAACATGAACTGGTATACCAAACTGATGGTCAATAACCACATGAAACAAAAATATGAACTGGTATACCAACCTGATGGTCAATAGCCAGATAGAACTAACAACATGAATTGGTATACCAAACTGAAGGTCAATAACCACATAGAACTAACAACATGAACTGGTATGCCAAACTGATGGTCAATAGCCACATAGAACTAACAACATGAACTGGTATACCAAACTGATGGTCAATAACCACATGAAACAAAAATATGACCTGGTATACCAACCTGATGGTCAATAGCCCCATAGAACTAACAACATGAACTGGTATGCCAAACTGATGGTCAATAACCACATAGAACTAACAACATGAACTGGTATACCAAACTGAAGGTCAATAACCACATAGAACTAACAACATGAACTGGTATGCCAAACTGATGGTCAATAACCACATAGAACTAACAACATGAACTGGTATACCAAACTGAAGGTCAATAACCACATAGAACTAACAACATGAACTGGTTTGCCAAACTGATGGTCAATAGCCACATAGAACTAACAACATGAACTGGTATACCAAACTGATGGTCAATAACCACATGAAACAAAAATATGAACTGGTATACCAACCTGATGGTCAATAGCCACATAGAACTAACAACATGAATTGGTTTACCAAACTGATTGTCAATAACACATAGAACTAACAACATGAACTGGTATACCAAACTAAGGTCAAACGCCACAAAGAACAAACTACATGTATTTGTATACCAAACTGATTGTCAATAGCCACAAAGAACAAACAACATGAAGTGGTATACCAACCTGATGGTCAATAGCCACATCGAACTAACAAAATGAACTGGTATACCAAACTGATGGTCAATAACCACAAAGAACAAATAACATGAACTGGTATACCAAGCTGATGGTCAATAACCACATAGAACTAAGAACATGAACTGGTATACCAAACTGATTGTCAATAACCACATAGAACTAACAACATGAACTGATATACCAAACTGATGGTCAATAGCCACATAGAACTAACAACATGAACTGGTATACCAAACTGATGGTCAATAGCCACAAAGAACAAACAACATGAACTGGTCTACCAAACTGATGGTCAACAGCCACATATAACAGACTACATGAACTGGTATACCAAACTGATGGTCAATAACCACATAGAACTAACAACATGAACTGGTCTACCAAATGGTCAATAACCACATAGAACAAACAACATGGACTGGTCTACCAAACTGATGGTTAACAGCCACATATAACAGACTACATGAACTGGTATACCAAACTGATGGTCAATAACCACATAGAACTAACAACATGAACTGGTATACCAAACTGATGTTCAATAGCCACAAAGAACAAACAACATGAACTGGTCTACCAAACTGATGGTCAAAAGCCACATAGGACAGACAACGTGAAGTGGTATACAAAATTGATGGTCAATAACCACATAGAAACAGACAACATTAACTGGAATACCAAAGTGATGGTCAATAGCCACAAAGAGCAAACAACATGAAGTGGTATACCAACCTGATGGTCAAAAGCCACATAGAATAAACAACATGAATTGGTATACCAAACTGATGGTCAACAGCTACATGGAACAGACAACATGAACTGGTATACCAAACTGATGGTGAATAACCACATAAAACAAACATATGAACTGGTATACCAAATTGTTGGTCAATAGCCACAAAGAACAAACAACATGAACTGGTATACCAACCTGATGGTCAATAGCCACATAGAACAAACAACATGGACTGGTCTACCAAACTGATGGTGAATAGCTACAAAGAACAAACAACATGGACTGGTATACCAACCTGATGGTCATTAGCCACAAAGAACAAACAACATGAAGTGGTATACCAACCTGATGGTCAACACCTACATGGAACAGACAACATGAACTGGTATACCAAACTGATGGTCAATAGCCACAAATAACAAACAACATGAACTGGCATACCAAACTGATGGTCAATAGCCACAAATAACAAACAACATGAACTGGCATACCAAACTTATGGTCAATAGCCACAAAGAATTAACAACATGAAGTGGTATATCAACCTGATGGTCAACACCTACATGGAACAGACAACATGAACTGGTATACCAAACTGATGGTCAATAGCCACAAAGATCAAACAACATGAAGTGGTATATCAACCTGATGGTCAACACCTACATGGAACAGACAACATGAACTGGTATACCAAACTGATGGTCAATAACCACAAATAACAAACAACATGAACTGGCATACCAAACTGATGGTCAATAACACATAGAAATAACAACATGAACTGGTATACCAAACTAAGGTCAATAGCCACAAAGAACAAACAACATGTATTGGTATACCAAACTGATGGTCAATAGCCACAAAGAACAAACAAAATGAAGTGGTATACCAACCTGATGGTCAATAGCCATATCGAACTAACAACATGAACTGGTATACCAAACTGATGGTCAATAACCACAAAGAACAAATAACATGAACTGGTATACCAAGCTGATGGTCAATAACCACATAGAACTAACAACATGAACTGGTATACCAAACTGATGGTCAATAACCACATAGAACTAACAACATGAATTGGTATACCAAACTGAAGGTCAATAACCACATAGAACTAACAACATGAACTGGTATGCCAAACTGATGGTCAATAGCCACATAGAACTAACAACATGAACTGGTATACCAAACTGATGGTCAATAACCACATGAAACAAAAATATGAACTGGTATACCAACCTGGTGGTCAATAGCCACATAGAACTAACAACATGAACTGGCATGCCAAACTGATGGTCAATAACCACATAGAACTAACAACATGAACTGGTATACCAAACTGAAGGTCAATAACCACATAGAACTAACAACATGAACTGGTATGCCAAACTGATGGTCAATAACCACATAGAACTAACAACATGAACTGGTATACCAAACTGAAGGTCAATAACCACATAGAAGTAACAACATGAACTGGTATGCCAAACTGATGGTCAATAGCCACATAGAACTAACAACATGAACTGGTATACCAAACTGATGGTCAATAACCACATGAAACAAAAATATGAACTGGTATACCAACCTGATGGTCAATAGCCACATAGAACTAACAACATGAATTGGTTTACCAAACTGATTGTCAATAACACATAGAACTAACAACATGAACTGGTATACCAAACTAAGGTCAAACGCCACAAAGAACAAACTACATGTATTTGTATACCAAACTGATTGTAAATAGCCACAAAGAACAAACAACATGAAGTGGTATACCAACCTGATGGTCAATAGCCACATCGAACTAACAAAATGAACTGGTATACCAAACTGATGGTCAATAACCACAAAGAACAAATAACATGAACTGGTATACCAAGCTGATGGTCAATAACCACATAGAACTAAGAACATGAACTGGTATACCAAACTGATGGTCAATAACCACATAGAACTAACAACATGAACTGATATACCAAACTGATGGTCAATAGCCACATAGAACTAACAACATGAACTGGTATACCAAACTGATGGTCAATAGCCACAAAGAACAAACAACATGAACTGGTCTACCAAACTGATGGTCAACAGCCACATATAACAGACTACATGAACTGGTATACCAAACTGATGGTCAATAACCACATAGAACTAACAACATGAACTGGTCTACCAAATGGTCAATAACCACATAGAACAAACAACATGGACTGGTCTACCAAACTGATGGTTAACAGCCACATATAACAGACTACATGAACTGGTATACCAAACTGATGGTCAATAACCACATAGAACTAACAACATGAACTGGTATACCAAACTGATGTTCAATAGCCACAAAGAACAAACAACATGAACTGGTCTACCAAACTGATGGTCAAAAGCCACATAGGACAGACAACGTGAAGTGGTATACAAAATTGATGGTCAATAACCACATAGAAACAGACAACATTAACTGGAATACCAAAGTGATGGTCAATAGCCACAAAGAGCAAACAACATGAAGTGGTATACCAACCTGATGGTCAAAAGCCACATAGAATAAACAACATGAATTGGTATACCAAACTGATGGTCAACAGCTACATGGAACAGACAACATGAACTGGTATACCAAACTGATGGTGAATAACCACATAAAACAAACATATGAACTGGTATACCAAACTGTTGGTCAATAGCCACAAAGAACAAACAACATGAACTGGTATACCAACCTGATGGTCAATAGCCACATAGAACAAACAACATGGACTGGTCTACCAAACTGATGGTGAATAGCTACAAAGAACAAACAACATGGACTGGTATACCAACCTGATGGTCATTAGCCATAAAGAACAAACAACATGAAGTGGTATACCAACCTGATGGTCAACACCTACATGGAACAGACAACATGAACTGGTATACCAAACTGATGGTCAATAGCCACAAATAACAAACAACATGAACTGGCATACCAAACTGATGGTCAATAGCCACAAATAACAAACAACATGAACTGGCATACCAAACTTATGGTGAATAGCCACAAAGAATTAACAACATGAAGTGGTATATCAACCTGATGGTCAACACCTACATGGAACAGACAACATGAACTGGTATACCAAACTGATGGTCAATAGCCACAAAGATCAAACAACATGAAGTGGTATATCAACCTGATGGTCAACACCTACATGGAACAGACAACATGAACTGGTATACCAAACTGATGGTCAATAACCACAAATAACAAACAACATGAACTGGCATACCAAACTGATGGTCAATAACACATAGAAATAACAACATGAACTGGTATACCAAACTAAGGTCAATAGCCACAAAGAACAAACAACATGTATTGGTATACCAAACTGATGGTCAATAGCCACAAAGAACAAACAAAATGAAGTGGTATACCAACCTGATGGTCAATAGCCATATCGAACTAACAACATGAACTGGTATACCAAACTGATGGTCAATAACCACATAGAACTAACAACATGAACTGGTATACCAAACTGATGGTCAATAGCCACATAGAACTAACAACATGAACTGATATACCAAACTGATGGTCAATAGCCACAAAGAACAAACAACATGAACTGGTCTACCAAACTGATGGTCAACAGCCACATATAACAGACTACATGAACTGGTATACCAAACTGAAGGTCAATAACCACATAGAACTAACAACATGAACTGGTATGCCAAACTGATGGTCAATAGCCACATAGAACTAACAACATGAACTGGTATACCAAACTGATGGTCAACAGCTACATGGAACAGACAACATGAACTGGTATACCAAACTGATGGTCAATAACCACATAAAACAAAAATATGAACTGGTATACCAACCTGATGGTCAATAGCCACATAGAACTAACAACATGAATTGGTTTACCAAACTGATTGTCAATAACACATAGAACTAACAACATGAACTGGTATACCAAACTAAGGTCAAACGCCACAAAGAACAAACTACATGTATTTGTATACCAAACTGATTGTCAATAGCCACAAAGAACAAACAACATGAAGTGGTATACCAACCTGATGGTCAATAACCACAAAGAACAAATAACATCAACTGGTATACCAAGCTGATGGTCAATAACCACATAGAACTAAGAACATGAACTGGTATACCAAACTGATGGTCAATAGCCACAAAGAATTAACAACATGAACTGATATACCAAACTGATGGTCAACAGCCACATATAACAGACTACATGAACTGATATACCAAACTGATGGTCAATAACCACATAGAACTAACAAAATGAACTGGTCTACCAAATGGTCAATAACCACATAGAACAAACAACATGGACTGGTCTACCAAACTGATGGTTAACAGCCACATATAACAGACTACATGAACTGGTATACCAAACTGATGGTCAATAACCACATAGAACTAACAACATGAACTGGTATACCAAACTGATGTTCAATAGCCACAAAGAACAAACAACATGAACTGGTATACCAAACTGATAATCAATAGCCACAAAGAACAAACAACATGTACTGGTATACCAACCTGATGGTCAATAGCCAGAAAGATCAAACAACATGAAGTGGTATACCAACCTGATGGTCAACACCTACATGGAACAGACAACATGAACTGGTATACCAAACTGATGGTGAATAACCACATAAAACAAACATATGAACTGGTATACCAAACTGATGGTCAATAGCCACAAAGAACAAACAACATGAACTGGTATACCAACCTGATGGTCAATAGCCACATAGAACTAACAACATGAACTGGTATACCAAACTGATGGTCAATAGCCACAAAGAACAAACAACATGTATTGGTATACCAAACTGATGGTCAATAGCCACAAAGAACAAACAACATGAAGTGGTATACCAACCTGATGGTCAATAGCTACATGGAACTAACAACATGAACTGGTATACCAAACTGACGGTCAATAGCCACAAAGAACAAACAACATGTATTGGTATACCAAACTGATGGTCAATAGCCACAAAGAACAAACAACATGAAGTGATATACCAACCTGATGGTGAATAGCCACATAGAACTAACAACATGAACTGGTATGCCAAACTGATGGTCAATAGCCACAAAGAACAAACAACATGAACTGGTCTACCAAATTGATGGTCAACAGCTACATGGAACAGACAACATGAACTGGTATAACAAACTGATGGTCAATAGCCACAAAGAACAAACAACATGAACTGGTATACCAAACTGATGGTCAATAGCCACGAAGAACAAACAACATGATTTTGCATGTGTAATATGGTTTTTAATCGTATTGTTAGGGTCTTAGGAGTGATTTTATATATGTAATATAGTTTTTAATTGTATCGCAAAGGTCTTAAGAGTGATTTTATATGTGTAATATGGTTTTAAATTGTATCGCAAAGGTCTCAGAAGTGATTTTATGTGTGAAATATGGTTTTTAATTGTATTGCAAAGGTCTCAGGGGGGATTTTATATGTGTAATATGGTTTTTAATTGTATCGCAATGGTCTCAGGAGTGCTTTTATAGGCGAAATATTGTTTTTAATTGTATCGCAAAGGTCTCAGGGGTGATTTTATATGAGAAATATAGTTTTTAATTGTATTTCTAGGGTCTTAGGAGTGATTTTGTACGTGAAATATGGTTTTAAATTGTATTGCTAGGGTCTCAGGACTGATTTTATATGTGTAATATGGTTTTTAATTGTATTGCTAAGGTCTCAGGAGTGATTTTGTATGTGAAATATGGTTTTTAATTGTATTGCTAAGGTCTCAGTAGTGAAATTGTATGTGTTATATGGTATTTAATTGCATAGCTAAGGTCTCATGATTTATTTTATATTTGTATTATGGTTTTTGATTGCATTTCTTATGTATCAGGAGTGGTTTTATATATTTCATTTTGTTTTTAATTGTTTCTCGAAGGTCTCAATAGTTTTTTTTATGTTAAATATGGTTTTTAATATTCTTGCAAAGGTCTCGCGAGTGAATTTACAAATGTGATTTTAAATGTGTTATTTGAAAACCACCTTGACATTTTCCAATAGAGAATTTTTGTAATAAATTACCCCTTAATTTATGAAACTATAAGGTTTAACAAATATATAACACATAATAAATATACAGTTGGTTAGTACATTTCATTATATGCAATAAAGATTAATTATAAAAGCTTCTTCGGGAATGTGTAATAATTACTGTTAGTAATCAAAATAAAATGGACGACTAAGACTAAGCTCGTTTCTTTTTACACTGTGATAAAAAATATGTATAGGTCCATTATTAAAACATTTCCATGTTTAGCCCAAATTACGAACATGAATATTTAATAAAAATACTCAACCCCACAAATTTTCTCGTATGCATGTTATGTTATCACGTTTTATATGTGTGTATTACCTGTTTGAGCTGTCACAAATCATTTAAATGATGATTAAATGAAAATAAAGTAATTATTTTATTATTTATTCCTTTTCTATTTTTTATTTGTTTACTATAAACCAGCTTGATTCTCAAGATTTTATTTAAAATGACAGAACGTTTCTTGATTTTTACAAAGCACGATAGGCGTCTCCATTCGTTTTCCCACATACGAACAATTGAAGCGTATAGCTTGTCTCTGATTGGTTAATTTTGAAATGGTTCGTCTGGACGATAAGAGCGTTCGTTCGTTCTTCGTCCGTTCGTATGTCGTTTTTGGTTCGTCCGTTTAACGTTCGTACGGGAACGTTTTACGTTTCAGGGGGTGTAAATTGGTGTGATTCTGGGATTTGCAAACTTATTCAAACTCATCACAACAATTCACCATATTGATAAAAAGCATTTAACAGAAAATACAAAGAAAACCAAGAAAGGTAATTTACTGACTTCTAATAAGTCAAATAAAATTTATGTGATGGGGTTGAAAAATTTCTCAAATTTTTACCCTTATTTTTTTGACAGGCAGAATTGTATTATGGTTAAATAATTGATAAAAAGTCATTTACAGAAATAACACTCATAATTATAGTTAAGCTTACTAAGAAACCAGTACTGAAATAATTTAGATGTTAGGAGCAATAACATTTTTTCTCGCTCAAAACTACATTTGGGCACAATACTAGTAACTGTCTGGCAAGTTGACAAAATAACTAGTTATCTATTTGACATCTCATATTGCAATGAATTTGAAATCAGAAAAAAAATAGTTACTTGTTTGACATGCAAAAGTGTTCCAAATTTAAGAGTTACTCAGTTACCATCATAATATTCAGGTGTTCTTTTTTGTGTTTAGTTCTGTAATATAATACAGTTATTGGCTTTAATTGACTTCAATCAGATATTAATAAAAAATAATTAAATCTATGGACCTCTGAACAATAACCCTTTTTTGATTTAATGATTATGGATATTACCTTCGCTAAAGGCCATAATTGTATATAACTACATTTTACAAAAAAGACACAACATAATAACTAGAAATAACTTTACTGAGGTAAATATTGATTCACCCCTCTCCATCTTCTTTCCAAACTGATGAATATCTTAAGATTTTCAACGAAATGTACAGTTTGGATTAGAATGAGTTGTGAATACTACATTGGACAAAGAACAAAGACAAGAAACATAAAGGGAATGTTTGTGGATGGTACAGTTGACAAATAACACAGGGAATGTTTGTGGATGGTACAGTTGACAAAGAACACAGGGAATGTTTGTGGATGGTACAGTTGACAAAGAACATATGGAATGTTTGTGGATGGTACAGTTGACAAAGAACAAAGGGAATGTTTGTGGATGGTACAGTTGACAAAGAACACAGGGAATGTTTGTGGATGGTACAGTTGACAAAGAACACAGGGAATGTTTGTGGATGGTACAGTTGACAAAGAACACAGGGAATGTTTGTGGATGGTACAGTTGACAAAGAACATATGGAATCTTTGTGGATGGTACAGTTGACAAAGAACATATGGAATGTTTGTGGATGGTACAGTTGACCAAGAACACAGGGAATGTTTGTGGATGGTATAGTTAACAAGAACAAGGGGAATGTTTGAGGATGCTACAGTTGATAAAGAACACGGGGAATGTTTGTGGATGGTACAGTTGACAAAGAACACAGGGAATTTTTGTGGATGGTAAAGTTGACAAAGAACACAGTGAATGTTTGTGGATGGTACAGTTGACAAAGAACATATGGAATGTTTGTGGATGGTACAGTTGACAAAGAACATATGGAATCTTTGTGGATGGTACAGTTGACAAATAACACATGGAATGTTTGTGGATGGTACAGTTGACAAAGATCACAGGGAATATTTGTGGTTGGTACAGTTAACAAGAACAAGGGGAATGTTTGAGGATGCTACAGTTGATAAAGAACACGGGGAATGTTTGTGGACGGTACAGTTGACAAAGAACACAGGGAATGTTTGTGGATGGTACAGTTGACAAAGAACACAGGGAATGTTTGTGGATGGTACAGTTGACAAAGAACACAGGGAATGTTTGTGGATGGTACAGTTGACAAAGAACACTGGGAATGTTTGTGGATGGTACAGTTGACAAAGAACATATGGAATCTTTGTGGATGGTACAGTTGACAAAGAACATATGGAATGTTTGTAAATGGTACAGTTGACAAAGAACACAGGGGATGTTTGTGGATGGTACAGTTAAGAAGAAAAAGGGGAATGTTTGAGGATGCTACAGTTGAAAAAGAACACGGGGAATGTTTGTGGATGGTACAGTTGACAAAGAACACAGAGAATGTTTGTGGATGGTACAGTTGACAAAGAACACAAATGGAATGTTTGTGGATGGTACAGTTGACAAAGAACACAGGGAATGTTTGTGGATGGTACAGTTGACAAAGAACACAGGGAATGTTTGTGGATGGTACAGTTGACAAAGAACACAGGGAATGATTGTGGATGGTACAGTTGTCAAAGAACACAAGGAATGTTTGTGGATGGTACAGTTGACAAAGAACACAGGGAATGTTTGTGGATGGTACAGTTTACAAAGAACACAGGGAATGTTTGTGGATGGTACAGTTGACAAAGAACATATGGAATGTTTGTGGATGGTACAGTTGACAAAGAACATATGGAATGTTTGTGGATGGTACAGTTGACAAAGAACACAGGGAATGTTTGTGGATGGTACAGTTAACAAGAACAAGGGGAATGTTGAGGATGCTACAGTTTACAAAGAACACAGGGAATGTTTGTGGATGGTACAGTTGACACAGAACATATGGAATGTTTGTGGATGGTACAGTTGACAAAGAACATATGGAATGTTTGTGGATGGTACAGTTGACAAAGAACACGGGGAATGTTTGTGGATGGTACAGTTGACAAATAACACAGGGAATGTTTGTGGATGGCACAGTTGACAAATAACACAGGGAATGTTTGTGGATGGCACAGTTGACAAAGAACACAGGGAATGTTTGTGGATGGTACAGTTGACAAAGAACACAGGGAATGATTGTGGATGGTACAGTTGACAAAGAACATATGGAATGTTTGTGGATGGTACAGTTGACAAAGAACACAGGGAATGTTTGTGGATGGTACAGTTGACAAAGAACACAGAGAATGTTTGAGGATGCTACAGTTGATAAAGAACACGGGGAATGTTTGTCGATTGTACAGTTGATAAAGAACACGGGGAATGTTTGTCGATGGTACAGTTGACAAAGAACACAAGGTGTTTGTGGATGGTACAGTTGACAAAGAACACAGGGAATGTTTGAGGATGCTACAGTTGATAAAGAACACGAGGAATGTTTGTGGATGGTACAGTTGACAAAGAACACACGGAATGTTTGTGGATGGTACAGTTGACAAAGAACACAGGTAATGTTTGTGGATGGTACAGTTGACAAAGAACACAGGGAATGTTTGTGGATGGTACAGTTGACAAAGAACACAGGGAATGTTTGTGGATGGTACAGTTAACAAGAACAAGGGGAATGTTTGAGGATGCTACAGTTGATAAAGAACACGGGGAATGTTTGTCGATGGTACAGTTGACAAAGAACACAAGGTGTTTGTGGATGGTACAGTTGACAAAGAACACAGGGAATGTTTGAGGATGCTACAGTTGATAAAGAACACGGGGGAATGTTTGTGGATGGTACAGTTGACAAAGAACACAGGGAATGTTTGTGGATGGTACAGTTGACAAAGAACACAGGGAATGTTTGTGGATGGTACAGTTGACAAAGAACACAAGGAATGTTTGTGGATGGTACAGTTGACAACGAACACAGGGAATGTTTGTGGATGGTACAGTTGACATAGAACACAGAGAATGTTTGTGGATGTGAATGGTACAGTTGACAAAGAATCAAGGAATGTTTGTGGATGGTACATTGTACAAAAAACACAGGAAGTGACATAATGAATACAAAGTTGTGACCTTACATCTGAATTTAAATCAGATTCTGCCAAGCTATTTTAGAGAAGATGTTTAAATGTTTGTTATTTATTTGATGTTTAATGCCACTTTCAGCAATTTTTCAGCTATATCATTGCGTCCAGGTTTTATGGGGGATGGAAGCCAGAGTAGCCGAAAAAACCCAGACCTTTACTTGGAAAACAGGCAATCATTGTCAATTAAGATTGGAGTTGAGATAACATACTGCCTATGGCGAGATTGTTTATCCTACATGTAAATGTTGATAAAAAACTAGATTTTAATAACCCATTAAGTTAACATGGGAGTTTAAGCCACAATCATACATTTTTCAGCTATATAACACAGTTTTGGCATAAAAAGCAAACTCGTGGTAAAAGTAGTAAATATTTATGCCACAATAAATTATGTATTATAATAATGCATGTGGCATTCAATTCCATTCAGACAATCAAACAATAATAGAAATATTTCACTGTAAACCATGTATATTGCTGTTTAAAACAGTTCTGAAAAATCTTACTCTGCCCTTTCTGACACATGTAAGATTAGATTTTGTTTTTAATTCACATGTATACCATGTGCAAAAACATGATAACATACTGAAAATTTACAGTTCACATGTCTGTCTGGCACCACTGTGATATTTTTGGATACAAACGCTGAGTTCACATTGTAAGCTGGGTGGTAAGGTAAATAAAATACCAGTATTGAATGTAATGATATTAAATTTTTAAGTTCACATGTATATACCATGTGCAACAACACGATTAAATACTGACAATTTACAGTTCACATGTCTGTCTAGCACCACTGTGATATTCATGGATACAAATGCTGATAAATTTATATTGTTTTCTTTGATGTTAAGGTGGGAAAGTAAATAAAATATTGAATTTGCATGAGTAAAATTTTACTTAAACATAATAAGAATCCATTCCAATTTTAGATGGAAGAAATTAAATGAAATAATACAAACCTTCGTGTCTGTCTTTATAAGGGTGCCACAAGTTTGTGTGGTTCTGTGCCACACCAGTCTGTGAATCAAGGAAGGGAAGCCTCATCTTTCTCTATATACATAACTTGGTGTTGATGCTTGCAGCATTCTCTACAGCCTCAACGAAAGATTGTTCACTTCCACTAATACTTTGCAAATAAATACAAATTTATTACAGCAATTTGATGATAGAAAATATATTGCAAGCATAAAAAATATGCACAAACTATACCATTTAAACATAATGAAAGAATATTCATCAGCTATTTTTACAAACTCTGACAAATGGTTTTTCATACACGTACTAGTATGTACATGTACACAACACCTTGTATGTAGACTGTAGTGAACTGAATTATACATATGTCTCTCTTTAAGATGGTCTGCATGGCATATTGTCTTCTGATGTTGCAGTCTTGCTTGCAACATTTGTGTAGCTGTAGTCTTAGGGGTCATCCATAATTGTCAACATTTTTCACAAGTTTGCAAAGAGCACTCTTTTTGAAAACCCCCTCCCTCCCTCCAAAAGAGTACGTCAACATTTTTTTCAAGTCTGCACATCCACATTACCGGAAGTTAAAGAACGTACCGAAAAAATGTTGAAATTGAAACCCCCTCCCCCCTATAGTGCTCTTTGCAAACTCGTGAAAAATTTTGACAATTATGGATGACCCCTTACATGCAAAATTCATATGCCTACACATACACATATGTTGAAACATAATGATGCATACCAAATTTCAAGAGAATGTGATTAGTAGTTGTTGAGTAAATGTTACGAAAATTTTTTCCAGCCCGCTCGTCTAACATTCGCAATACTATAACCCCGATTTTCACTCTGAAATTCAGGCCAAAAAGCAATAAATAAATTTCACATTAAGGTAAATTGGTCAGGATAAAGACAGATAAAAACAAAAAAATACACCCTTTTGTGATAATGCACTAACTACATGTGAAATGTTATACATGTGAATGTATATAGCCCTTGCTTTATACTTATACATGTACATTTAGGTCAAACCTTTAAAAAAATCTCCTTAAGCATACACAAACAAGTAAAAAAAATCTATAATTTCACACTTGATGTTATTTGCAAAGTAAAGGAAAATGACAGCTCTAACAGCTGGCATCTGTCAAATCACTCTGTTTTAAAGTTGATAGTTTATGTCGGTAGCCAAAATCAAGTAAAAAGAAGGGAAAGTGGTTGTGACATATAGAACAAATCAAAAGTTATTTCTGATACAAATATTCTGTAATGGTCAACTTTTAGTCATCATGGAGACTGTCAAATATCTGACACAAATATTTACCTTTGGCATTGAAGTCAAAGATGAAGCTCTGGATTTGTCACAAAACCAAAAAACCCGGAGAAGACTGTATAAGATAATTATTAACATCAACAACAAGAAAAAATTATACTTAAACAGAACATCTATTCCATAAATGAAGAATGAGACATTACAACAGATAGTCTAAAAATTTCACTTTCCTGTCATGATCAGTGTTCATATGTCTGCCAGACAAGGATTACATAAATGTATGCCAGATGGACACTGGGTAATAGTTAGATGTCACCAAACTATTAGTATAAGACACAAACGTTATTCCTACTCTAAAAGAAAAAGTCTTTGAACTATATTTCACCCATGGTACAATTTCACCTAGTTGTCTTAACTCAAACTGATTCTGGCACTACATCTAGTAATCATATTTTTTAATTTCCTTTTAATATTCAACAGCTGAGCAAGATTGTCCATTTTGTATAACCTAAACTTGCTATACCAGCATGTGACTGATTGTTGACGTCATAATTATAAGTATTGGTGATGTCGACTATATATGGATTCTTCCGCAAACATTTAACAACAAGTGACGACACAAAGAATTGTGAATTGCAAATATAAATATACTACTTGTAAAATATTGCTTGTGTTATTTCTTTTCATCGTATTGAATTTAAAATATAAACCGACCCAAAGTCGTCTATATCCAATAATCTAACCAGCAATTGAAAACAATCCTTAAATAAAACTATCCCCCCAAAAACTGTGACTATCATGACAATTTTTATGACTGTACTAATATTCTTCATAATTTTAAAGCATTAATAACACATTTGTGGGTTCCTTTCTGTTGTAAAATATATATACTAGGAAACTAAATTCAATTCTCATTTATACAAAGACAATATAAAATAAAAGTAGTAACAATCTATGACCCAGCTGATATTGAGCCATTTATCCTATATGCAAAATCTGATGAGAAAACAAGGTTGGGAGTCATGTCATGTTTAGAACATACATGAAACCATGAAAGACATTTACCTATGAACTGATTTCAAACTAATTGATTACAGGTAAATAAAATAACCATCCCCACAAACCAAGCCTCCAATGTGTGTTGACATTGTAGTCCGATATTAGGCCTTTAGTGACAGTCAGGTGACAGAAAGGTTACTGTGGTTGGTCATTTACTATTTATCACATGCTGTCAACACTGAGGATACATGTTCCAATTTTACCGTGGGCTGGGTATGCTCGACTACATGTACAATCTTAATTGAAAAAAGAGAAGATACAGCAATTACAAACCTAACAACGCAAGTGTAATTGAAAGATAGAACAAATTACTAAACATTGATGAAAAATAACCGACAATCAAATATGACAGCATTTACTAGCAGACATGTATGCTAACATTCAAATGTTTTTTTTTCAGTTTTTCAACAAATGCAATTTAAGTCTCTACATGCCGCTACATGTATGTCCTGCCTGATCTGTGAATTGGTAATTTTAAACAGCAACAAAAAGGATTGCTTTATTTGTATCACAATAATTAAAAACAACTTGTTCCACAAAATGCCAGTCAAACATCTTATAAATATTTGAAAAATTTAACAGAAGGTGTGTACATTTATTTAGTTGCAGGAATCCTTATAACTCAAATGAATTTGATAACCAGCCAATTTAATGCCAAATAAATTTGAGGTATTTGACGAGGTGTCAATTATATCAAAGGAACCATGTACAACTAATACATTATAATCGATTTGATAACCACCCACATTAATAGTTTCAGGGCATTTAAATCAACTTGATAACCAGCCAATTTAATACCTTAGACACCAACAATTCCTTAAACATTTATGACGATCAATGAAGAACTATTTCACTAAGAGCAGCGACCAATTTGGCACTTTTTCTTAAAATTATTTATATATTATTTATGTATAACATGTATAAAGGGCCATAACTATGAAGTGCCAAAAGCTGTCTGACTGGTTATCAAACTTAGTTGAGATATTATGCCCTTAAACATTTTCCCTTAGTTTCATGAAGATCAGACAACCACTATTTGAGATAGATAGCAGATAAGGTGAATTTGTATTTTTTTTAGAAATAAAGGGCCATAACTCTAAAGTGGCTGAAGCCATTTGCTTGGTTATCGAACTTGGCTGAGATACTAGTATTATGCCCATAAACATTTTTTCCAAGTTTCATGAAAAATGGACAACAACTGTTTGATTTAGAGAGTGGGCAAGGCAAATTTGTCATTTTTTGTAAAGGCAATAACCTTGCAGTGGCTGAAGTGTTTTGACTTATTATCAAACTTTGCCTAGTTTCATGAAGATCATACAACAACTGTTTGAGATAGAGAGTGGAAACCTATGTGGGCGCCAGCCACCATGGGTGTTCCCATAACATGATATGTCTTTGATTAGCATATAAAAATTTAAAAATAAAGATAATTTAATTTTCACAGAATTATTCTCTTTAATTCAGCCTGAATCTCTTGTTAATACTTTATATTTATGGATGTACAGACCATTTTTATTTATGGTGTCTATTACCATTACAAAGAATTATCTATGCATAAACTGGTAATTATAATTTGTAGTACTCGTAATCAGCTGGGATGATAACATTTTTAAAGTAATGACTAAGGTAATTTCATCTGTAATCAGTCACTTCTTTAAATTACAAGTACTAGGCCATTTAATTGTTATTTATCAGTTACATTGATTTTGTCCCTGTATAAATCATGATTACATGTTGGATGAGACTGAATTCGTCTCTATGGTGTAAATATTTCAGTTTTCATTTTCGTTTACCATCTGGACTTTTTTTCCCTTTATAAAAAAAGAAATACATGTAGTATATGAAAATGAAAAGAGAGGGAGGGAATTCGCTCTCACATCAGATTACATTTAAATTTCCCTATATGACATGACTTGTTTGTCTTCACTAATTTATGTAATGTAAATACCTGTATATTGTCTTCTCCTTATGTAAATGTGTTGCAGCTGGTACTTTTTAAATTTAACGGGCACTAAGCATTTTTAAATTATAAAAACCTTATACATAAACAGTTGACAAAGAACACAGGGAATGTTGTGGAATGTTTGTGGATGGTACATTGTACAAAAAACACAGGAAGTGACATAATGAATACAAACTTGTTACCTTACATCTGAATTTAAATCAGATTCTGCCAAGCTATTGTAGAGAAGATGTTTAAATGTTTGTTATTTATTTGATGTTTAATGCCACTTTCAGCAATTTTTCAGCTATATCATTGCGTCCAGGTTTTATGGGGGAAGGAAGCCAGAGTAGCCGAAAAAACCTAGACCTTAACTTGGAAAACAGGCAATCATTGTCAATTAAGATTGGAGTTGAGATAACACACTGCCTATGGCGAGATTGTTTATCCTACATGTAAATGTTGATACAAAACTAGATTTTAGTAACCCATCAAGTTAACATGGGAGTTTAAGCCACAATCATACATTTTTCAGCTATATAACACAGTTTTGGCATAAAAAGCAAACTCGTGGTAAAATCAGTATGTATTTATGCCACAATAAATTATGTATTATAATAATGCATGTGGCATTCAATACCATTCAGACAATCAAACAATGATAGAAATATTTCACTGTAAACCATGTATATTGCTGTTTAAAACAGTTCTGAAAAATCTTACTCTGCCCTTTCTGACACATGTAAGATTGGATTTTTTTTTTAAATTCACATGTATACCATGTGCAAATCATGATAACATACTGAAAATTTACAGTTCACATGTCTGTCTGGCACCACTGTGATATTGTTTGATACAAACGCTGAGTTCACATTGTAAGCTGGGTGGTAAGGTAAATAAAATACCGGTATTGAATGTAATGATATTAAATTTTTAAGTTCACATGTATATACCATGTGCAACAACACGATTACATACTGAAAATTTACAGTTCACATGTCTGTCTAGCACCACTGTGATATTCATGGATACAAATGCTGATAAATTTATATTGTTTGCTTTGATGTTAAGGTGGGAAAGTAAATAAAATATTGAATTTGCATGAGTAAAAATTTTACTTAAACATAATAAGAATCCATTCCAATTTTAGATTGAAGAAATTAAATGAAATAATACAAACCTTCGTGTCTGTCTTTATAAGGGTGCTACAAGTTTGTGTGGTTCTGTGCCACACCAGTCTGTGAATCAAGGAAGGGAAGCCTCATCTTTCTCTCTATACATAACTTGGTGTTGATGCTTGCAGCATTCTCTACAGCCTCAACGAAAGATTGTTCACTTACACTAATACTTTGCAAATAAATACAAATTTATTACAGCAATTTGATGATAGAAAATATATTGCAAGCATAAAAAATATGCACAAACTATACCATTTAAACATAATGAAAGAATATTCATCAGCTATTTTTACAAACTCTGACAAATGGTTTTTCATACACGTACTGGTACTAGTATGTACATGTACACAACACCTTGTATGTAGACTGTAGTGAACTGAATTATACATATGTCTCTCTTTAAGATGGTCTGCATGGCATATTGTCTTCTGATGTTGCAGTCTTGCTTGCAACATTTTTGTAGCTGTAGTCTTAGGGGTCATCCATAATTGTCAACATTTTTCACAAGTTTGCAAAGAGCACTCTTTTTGAAAACCCCCTCCCTCCCTCCAAAAGAGTACGTCAACATTTTTTTCAAGTCTGCACATCCACATTACCGGAAGTTAAAGAACGTACCGAAAACATGTTAAAATTGAA
Source organism: Limnoperna fortunei (assembly GCA_944474755.1). Classification (NCBI taxonomy): domain Eukaryota; kingdom Metazoa; phylum Mollusca; class Bivalvia; order Mytilida; family Modiolidae; genus Limnoperna; species Limnoperna fortunei. Next base: position 6,391,216 of record OX104119.1, read on the forward strand.
ACCCCCTCCCCCCTATAGTGCTCTTTGCAAACTCGTGAAAAATTTTGACAATTATGGATGACCCCTTACATGCAAAATTCATATGCCTACACATACACATATGTTGAAACATAATGATGCATACCAAATTTCAAGAGAATGTGATTAGTAGTTGTTGAGTAAATGTTACGAAAATTTGTTCCAGCCCGCTCGTCTAACATTCGCAATACTATAACCCCGATTTTCACTCTGAAATTCAGGCCAAAAAGCAATAAATAAATTTCACATTAAGGTAAATTGGTCAGGATAAAGACAGATAAAAACAAAAAAAATACACCCTTTTGTGATAATGCACTAACTACATGTGAAATGTTATACATGTACATGTATATAGCCCTTGCTTTATACTTGTACATGTACATTTAGGTCAAACCTTTAAAAAAATCTCCTTAAGCATACACAAACAAGTAAAAAAAATCTATAATTTCACACTTGATGTTATTTGCAAGGTAAAGGAAAATGACAGCTCTAACAGCTGGCATCTGTCAAATCACTCTGTTTTAAAGTTGATAGTTTATGTCGGTAGCCAAAATCAAGTAAAAAGAAGGGAAAGTGGTTGTGACATATAGAACAAATCAAAAGTTATTTCTGATACAAATATTCTGTAATGGTCAACTTTTAGTCATCATGGAGACTGTCAAATATCTGACACAAATATTTACCTTTGGCATTGAGATCAAAGATGAAGCTCTGGATTTGTCACAAAACCAAAAAACCCGGAGAAGACTGTATAAGATAATTATTAACATCAACAACGAGAAAAAATTATACTTAAACAGAACATCTATTCCATAAATGAAGAATGAGACATTACAACCGATAGTCTAAAAATTTCACTTTCCTGTCATGATCAGTGTTCATATGTCTGCCAGACAAGGATTACATAAATGTATGCCAGATGGACACTGGGTAATAGTTAGATGTCACCAAACTATTAGTATAAAGACACAAACGTTATTCCTACTCTAAAAGAAAAAGTCTTTGAACTATATTTCACCCATGGTACAATTTCACCCAGTTGTCTTAACTGATTCTGGCACTACATCTAGTAATCATATTTTTTAATTTCCTTTTAATATTCAACAGCTGAGCAAGATTGTCCATTTTGTATAACCTAAACTTGCTATACCAGCATGTGACTGATTGTTGACGTCATAATTATAAGTATTGATGATGTTGACTATATATGGATTCTTCCGCAAACATTTAACAACAAGTGACGACACAAAGAATTGTGAATTGCAAAAATTAATATACTACTTGTAAAATATTGTTTGTGTTATTTCTTTTCAACGTATTGAATTTAAAATATAAACCGACCCAAAGTCGTCTATATCCAGTAATCTAACCAGCAATTGAAAACAATCCTTAAATAAAACTATCCCCCCAAAAACTGTGACTATCATGACAATTTTTATGACTGTACTAATATTCTTCATAATTTTAAAGCATTAATAACACATTTGTGGGTTCCTTTCTGTTGCAAAATATATATACTAGGAAACTAAATTCAATTCTCATTTATACAAAGACAATATAAAATAAAAGTAGTAACAATCTATGACCCAGCTGATATTGAGCCATTTATCCTATATGCAAAATCTGATGAGAAAACAAGGTTGGGAGTCATGTCATGTTTAGGACATACATGAAACCATGAAAGACATTTACCTATGAACTGATTTCAAACTAATTGATTACAGGTAAATAAAATAACCATCCCCACAAACCAAGCCTCCAATGTGTGTTGACATTGTAGTCCGATATTAGGCCTTTAGGGACAGTCAGGTGACAGAAAGGTAACTGTGGTTGGTCATTTACTATTTATCACATGCTGTCAACACTGAGGATACATGTTCCAATTTTACCGTGGGCTGGGTATGCTCGACTACATGTACAATCTTAATTGAAAAGAGAGGAGATACAGCAATTACAAACCTAACAACACAAGTGTAATTGAAAGATAGAACAAATTACTAAACATTGATGAAAAATAACCGACAATCAAATATGACAGCATTTACTAGCAGACATGTATGCTAACATTCAAATGTTTTTTTTTTCAGTTTTTCAACAAATGCAATTTAAGTCTCTACATGCCGCTACATGTATGCCCTGCCTGATCTGTGAATTGGTAATTTTAAACAGCAACAAAAAGGATTGCTTTATTTGTATCACAATAATTAAAAACAACTTGTTCCACAAAATGCCAGTCAAACATCTTTATAAATATTTGAAAAATTTAACAGAAGGTGTGTACATTTATTTAGTTGCAGGAATCCTTATAACTCAAATGAATTTGATAACTAGCCAATTTAATGCCAAATAAATTTGAGGTATTTGACGTGGTGTCAATTATATCAAAGGAACCATGTACAACTAATACACTATAATCTATTTGATAACCACCCACATTAATAGTTTCAGGGCATTTAAATCAACTTGATAACCAGCCAATTTAATACCTTAGACACCAACAATTCCTTAAACATTTATGACGATCAATGAAGAACTATTTCACTAAGAGCAGCGACCAATTTGGCACTTTTTCTTAAAATTATTTATATATTATTTATGTATAACATGTATAAAGGGCCATAACTATGAAGTGCCAAAAGCTGTCTGACTGGTTATCAAACTTGGTTGAGATATTATGCCCTTAAACATTTTCCCTTAGTTTCATGAAGATCAGACAACCACTTTTTGAGATAGATAGCAGATAAGGTGAATTTGTATTTTTTTTTAGAAATAAAGGGCCATAACTCTAAAGTGGCTGAAGCCATTTGCTTGGTTATGATAACATTTTTAAAGTAATGACTAAGGTAATTTCATCTGTAATCAGTCACTTCTTTAAATTACAAGTACTAGGCCATTTAATTGTTATTTATCAGTTACATTGATTTTGTCCCTGTATAAATCATGATTACATGTTGGATGAGACTGAATTCGTCTCTATGGTGTAAATATTTCAGTTTTCATTTTCGTTTACCATCTGGACTTTTTTTCCCTTTATAAAAAAAGAAATACATGTAGTATATGAAAATGAAAAGAGAGGGAGGGAATTCGCTCTCACATCAGATTACATTTAAATTTCCCTATATGACTTGACTTGTTTGTCTTCACTAATTTATGTAATGTAAATACCTGTATATTGTCTTCTCCTTATGTAAATGTGTTGCAGCTGGTACTTTTTAAATTTAACGGGCACTAAGCATTTTTAAATTATAAAAACCTTATACATAAACAGTTCCAAGACAAAAAGTAGAATTATGGAAAGATGAATCAGTTGAATTGAGGATAGGATAGTGAAGGGACAATCGCGAAAACTATAATTTTATGATGAAAGTGTCATGGGTTTTTCCTAATTTTTTTAGTTGTTCTTTCAAGTAGGCTTTATTGTGTGCCTTTCTCTGAATTACTGTATAAATTATTGGGGATACAGTATCAGTCAACTCTGTCTTGAATATAAATTTACTGTCTTTACATACATATTTCCATGACAATTAAAACTAGAAAAAAAAAATTTTTTTTGTAAAAATTTGAACGTTTCTTTGTAAACGGGTTACTGCAACTTGGCCTCTTAAGGAATTCCTCCATCATCAATAGGCTTCTTAATAACCTGATATGTAATAATATTCTAAAGTTTCATTCAAATCAAATGCAAACTTTTTGAGTTATTGTAAGGAATCGATAGGCTTCTGATCAACTTGACTTAATGTGAAACTCTACCCCAAAGTTTCATTGAGATTAAATGGAAACTTTTTGAATAATTGTCAAGAAACATCTGTCATAAAATATTCAAACATTTGTTTGGCAAGTGATGGATTTACTCAAAAATCGATAGGCTTCTAACTCACCTAATATGCAAGTATATCCCAAATTTTCATTGACATGGAATGCAAGATTTGCTAAGATTACTTCACCGGTTTCAAAAGGTGTTTTTAAACTTTTTTCCCCATAGGATCTTATGTTAAACTACTAGTAAGTTCTGAGGTAATTGCCACATTTCAAAACAACATTTTAGCAAGTATCTTTGAATGACCAATTCAGGTTAACACATTTTTTTAAAATCTACAAATGAATTCATAAGAAAGCGTATGGCTACAGAAGGAGATTTTAGTGTGCGTGTGTGTGTGGCTAAATTTTATGTTCTGGTCACTTTTTGATGGTTCTTGTCGCTAATTAGTGAGACTGGTACTGCAAGAATGAATAACCTAAAACATTCAATAAATGCAATTTTAATGAGAAACTTTGAGCCAGACATTCGGTCACATGAATGAACAACTACCTGACAAGCAAAATTGCATCTTTTGTCATGTGCCACATTTCATGACTGTTGAAAGACAACACTCACACATCATTAAATAGTACAGATAGGTATCACGTCACTTCAGTACATGGTCACTTTGGTACTGACATATACTAGGTGTTGGTCACTTCAGACCTGTTTAATTTTTGGTACTTTGTTTATGTGTTTGTCAATAAAACAAAAAAAATGAGTTGTGTACAAATTAATAACTTTATTTGTTTTGTTATGAACATTTACTAGTTTCACTATTTATAATTAACTAATTAATGACAATTAATTAATGATCCTATGTTTTAATAATTGGCTTTGTTCGAAAAATCATCAAAGTTAATTAACAAAACTAATTTCTTTTAATCATACATCTCTTGTTGCGACTTAAAAAAAATCGGTAATTGAAAGGTGAAATTAATTTGAGAAATATTGCAAAAATATATGCCAGGCTAAGAGAAGGAATAAGTAATGGGACAATCACAATCCAATTTCAAACCACTGAATGAGTGAGTTTCCATGTATACAGTGTAAAACAAAAGGTGCGACCTAGACATAAGGCTGTGTTCCAATACAGCACTGGCAGAACAGGACCTGTGACACTGGCATTTCTAGAGCCAACTACAGACGAGCTGTAAACGCCAATCTAGATCTGCAGCGGAGATGTAATGAATGCACACAACCAAAAGCACCAGAACCTGAACTACAGATTGCCCAAGAAGAGCCCACGCAAAATGCATTGGATCAAGCAGAACAAATAGTTAACAACTCTATAGTGGATGAAATCTCTTTCCTCATTCCCAACCCAATAGAAGAGAATTCAATTCAAGTAGAGCCCATTGCTGGTGCTCCAATAAATACCAACCCAGTCAAATAGTATCATTTGGTAGACTCCAGTACAATACATGGAAAAAGAAAGCTTATAGCGCTATAGAATAACATGTAGGAACCAAAAAGACTGCCATAGTCATACATTATGGAGATGTGTCAAAAGATCAAAGACCACCAACTGGGTGTGCATTCACCCTGCAGATTCAATATTTATCTCGCTTTGAAATAAATATAAAACATAAAAATATAATAGAATATATCCAAAGATATGTAAGTAAGTTAGCTTTATTTAAAGTCAAGTAACAGAAAAACAAGCTCTGCGGAGCTTTACTAGTACATAATTACATATTGTCACACAAATAACTTTATTCACGAACGTAATAAAAAGGAAAGCATGCAAGACAAATTATTTTACAATATACGACTCTAAGAATAAGCACAATAACTAAAAAGCAAGATGACTGAAAAATGAAACATTAAACAAGCACATATGGAAGCTCAACAATAAGAGGATAGAGATTAAAATCAAACATCAGACAAGCGCATTTGGAAGCACAGGCATAAAGGCTAAAAAGTTAAAAACAAGACATAAAAATCAAAACATGAGACAAGCACATTAGATGCAATAGTAAAAGCACGAAGAAGCATAAAATGTGAAAAACGATGCATAAGATCAAGCATTAAACATGCTTTCCCAGGCCTGTGGATAAGTTTTATGGTATATGGATGGTATCTTCAAAGTATCTCTATATATCTATCTTTTTCTGAATGCTATCTACTCCTCTTTCGAGTGTTACTGACAGAATGTGGTGCACGTCGGAAGGGTTAGTAAGATTGTGAAGAAATAATTTATGTACAGTGTATATTTGGGTTATAATACAGTTAGGCATCCGCATATAACTTATTTAAATGCAGAGTTTTTAAACTCAGACTAAAATCACTACTTCATCGTAAAAGCACTAAAAGCACTAAAAGGCAAGAAGCAGCATTATACGTAAAATATAAGGCACTAGTCATAAATGCACTAAAATGTTCAAATATTGTTAATCTAAAATTTTACTTTCTGATATCAAAAAGGGCAAGTATAGCGGTTTCTAAAACGATAAAAGCTGCTAAAACACGATGCTTAAAACGATAAGATGCACTTGGTCAAGCGTGGAGTCAACATAAAATTCATAGATATATATACAAGAAGGGTATTATCACTATTGCATTTTTTCTATTAAAAACACTAAAAGCATCGGATTATACATAGTTTATATATTTATAGAATCCTGCCCCATCCCCCTTCTTTAACTGTCTCATTCTTTCCATATGTAGGTTATAGCACATGCTCCTGGTTAGTTCCTCCAGCTCTATATAACCTTGTTTTTTCAGCTTACCGATATACGGCATCTGTTGGTTTGTACAGTCCAGTATGAGTTGAAGTAGGTTGTTTTGGGTGACAAACACTTGGTAAACATCGTTTCTGAGGTTATCTAGGTAGCTTTTGATATTTCGGAGATGCCTTATCCAAACGTTTTCCAGCTTTGGACACTTGAGAATAAAATGTTGATCATCTGGCTCATCTCCGCATAGGCAGCATATAGTTTTGATATAACTATCTCCATACTTTTTTCTTGTTGTATTAAACAGGTATGTTTGAGTTACAAGCTGATCTTGTGGCGAAATCCAAACTAACACGGAATCAGGTCTCTAACTTTTATTCTAATATGACGTCCTGCTTAAGCTATGTAAACAAAGCCGTGTCAAAATTCCAATAAGTGTAGTTCGCACATGCGTAAACTGCGTGTTTAGTGTAAATGTAAAAACTGACTTACAAATGACGTTTGTTATGTGTTATCCATAATTATCGTTATTGTTAATAATTTATTACTTTTAGTCTGAATTCTGAGATTTATATGATTTAAACTACTCACGATACATTATATTTTTAACAATTCTACATTCGAATTAATATAACGTCACAATTAGAATTCCGACGTCATATTACGCTGAACTGAAAATTTCAAACTGGAACGATGCAATTTTGTTAAGATTTCTCAATATTTTTGTTTAAAAAATACGTACATTCAATAAAATGACGAGAAAATATGTTTATGTCAATTTTATTTGCTTTAACATACTATTTTGGGATATATCGTGTTAGTTTCAAAACAACAATATTACCACTGAAAGCGTCCTCTTAGAACCGCTTCGAAATTTTAAAACATTTGTTAGACATATTAGAATCGAAATAGATTATTGCAAGCGGGCTTTATGAGAATTAGAACATGGTCAGACCTTATATTTGTCTTCATTTTATACCTCGCTATCGCTCGGTATAAAATATTGACAAATATAAGGTCTGACCATGTTCTAATTCTCATAAAGCCCGCTTGCAATAATCTATTTCTTAATTAACTGCAAACTTCTATTTACAATACGTACAGCTACTTTCCCTTTTAACAATACCACATTGGATAACTGTTATTGTCACTGTCTAATCTTACAACTATTACTTGTACTTAAACTTAAACTTGAACTCCTATAAATGTTACAACCATGTCTTATATACTATTTTATAAAGAATATTGTAGAAAGTTCTTTTTCAAGTAGTTTCTATAATTATCTAAATCTTTCTTATCTAATAATAGTAACATGTAAATTCCAGAAGCTTCCAGATACACAATAGTACAATCAACTAATTCCTAGAATAATCCATAACATCCTTGTTCTAAACAAATTATATAACAATAATAATATGGCATAATTAAAAAAATAATCACAAGTAAAAATAATAACAATAGTTCTTGTAATATCGTGAATACAGTTCGCGACAGATCTTGACTTCTGTCGCTCTTATTTTTCTATGTATATTTTCTGCGCCTTCCCAAATATTATGTGGTTGTGACATCGGGTTTTTCTGTAATTGGAGGTATTAAAGGGTTGACTTCTTAGCTATATCTTCCTCACATTGTTGAGACCAGTATAATTTTTGTGCCTTCCTTACTACTTTTTTCCACGCCTTTTTTTATCTAGGGTTTTTCATTAGTTCATTTATTGTCTCCATTCCATATTTCTCTAAAACTAGTTCAGCCCTTTCTGTAAAAAGTTCGTTGCTATTTCTGTTGAAGCAATGTTGTCTAATTAAGATATTATGATGATGGGCATCTGATTATATTCTTAAGGAGTGACAGTATATTATTAAGATCTATATACATCTGTATAGGAATTGCATCAACGAATAGGTAAACTGCAGTATTTGAGGTTTTGTTTGGAAGGCCTCCAGATTTTCCTCTGCATCTTTTCTAGTTGTGTTCTATTTCATATTGCCCAAATTTCATTATCTCAAGCCCATATATCATTCCTGCTAGTCCAAACAAATTTAAAATATTCAACAAATAAGCAGAGCTAAGTTAGGGATGAAAACCCTGCATAACATTGCGGTGGCAATAATAATAGGCCGACCGCCGTTCGTTGCCAATCGAGAATAGCCGAGCGATCACGAATCGGTTACGATAAAAAAAGAAAAAATTATGCAAGATAATGGGAATTTAACTGTTTTAAAAGGAAAGTCGCATTGATTTGTGTATGTTTATCATAAAATGTGTATCATAAAACTTAAACGGAGAAAAACGGAAAAACAGGTGAGAAAAGGAGAGCAATTTAATCTTTTCCTGCTTACTGACAAGGTTCACATCAACTATCTTACTGCGTAGAATGATGCATCTAGAGATGCTTCGCATATTGCATGCTTCATATGCTGACTCTGACCTATATTTTGCGGTTGCCTGATTTGGCTATCTAAACATTGTGTACCTATAATGAAGTGATGTTAATAATAACAATACATAATAACATTAAAAACAGTACGTATTTGTGTCCACGAAAAATAAATCTTAGAGATTGCTAGCTTTTTAGGAAAGCTAATACTTGTTTTTTATATATTTTCGGATTTCTTTCAATCGTAAAGGCGGAAATAACGGGATGGTTTAAATGGAAAAGACGGAATTATAAATACATATATTTTTGTTCATAGCTTTTTTACGGCTTGACATAGAATAAAAATTAAAAATGCCTCTGGAAGGTATTTAAAAGATCTTTATTAAAATATATAGTTTATTGCAAATTAATAAAGTACCTACAAGTTGACCGGAAGTGAATTTTTGATAGTGTCACTACATCGAATTTTAACATTAGAACTCAGATTTCTCCATAATGCTTCACCCCGGTCAAAAAGCTATTAGTGATTGGCCCATGTCATTCATTTAGCTTCAAAATGATGAATAGTTTATAAGAAATAAATGATAGTATAGAAAAGATCGCCGGAAGCGAATCGGGTTGTTTCGCCCCGAATCCCATTTGCCTCTGGGTCGTTTCGCCGTACTTTGTATGGGATATATAATGATAGATCATTGTCTATTACGTGTGCTTGTATTATGGTTTCTGTAATAATTTACTTTTTTTGTTGAAGTGCATGTTTTTACTCTTTCGATCTTTGACAGATCATGGATCTAAATTATTATAGATGTACAGAAAAAACGTAATTTTAAATATATATATATTTATTTTATTAAATCAGTTTTACAAAAACAACAACAAAGCATACAAAGCATAAAAAGCACACTGATACAGCACATAGTTAATTCAAGTTCATCAGCTCCTGTCCAACACACAAAATACACTTTATTGTTTACAGATACTGCATAGTTTTTATTTAGAGAAGCGAAAAGACCCAGGGCGAAACGACTCACTTTATAGGTGCGAAACGACCCGAGCAAATCGACTTGGGGCGAACAGGTAGTCGGGGCGAAACGACCCGACACCGCCGGAAGCAAGTATGGTATCAAAAGCAAAATTTCGAATTTTCAACTTTGAACTATAATATCTCAAAGACCTCATAACCCGGTCAAATTTTGAATAGAGCCTCGCGATCCCCTAGGCATTAGCTATAAAATGCTATTTAACTTTTAAATTTTGAGCAACGACAAAGTCTGTAAAAGTTGACCGGAAGCGATCCTTGTCGAGCAAAAATTCATCAAACTTATCAGATTTCTCCAAATTAAAGTGTTTACACGGTAAAATTGATTGGTATATTATAATTAAATTACCATCTGGGTTAAAATAAACGTTATATATGAAATGGATTTTGTGCAGTGCCTTTAGCCTACCATAATGTATATGGCGTTTCCCCACTCGAACCATCTGGGAGGTAGCACTGCGTGTCGAGTGATTTTTTTTTTTATTATTTAATTTTTTAATTTTTTTTAATAAATATCTTAGTTTTTATTTTTTTACACACAAAATTATTGTTATATCTGTTAACTTTTCTATTTGAATACTTAAAATACTTAGCCATTGGGTTTATGTTTTTGACATGGCCAGGTTTTGCCTATCATTTCCGATTTAGCACAACTTTTATGCTTCCAGACATCACAGATTTTACCCTTAGCATTTTTTCCTTCACAACCTAAATCGACACTTTGGACAGTGATTAACTGCATTATGTTTTATGAGTTATTTTTTAAATTATTAAAAACTTTAAAACTACTAAGATATCCTGCAAGGGGCTCGGGCATATCTGTTGTAGTCCGCGAAGTACTTTATTTAGTTTTATGAAGAACGTTTAAAACTACTAAGATATCATGCACGAGGCTCGGGCATGTCTGTCGTAGTCCACGAAATAAATTATTTAGTTTTATGAAGAAACTGCGCGCATTTTTATATGTTCCGCCTCGAACAGAAAACACCGTCTTAATTACTGTTATGTTAAAGTGTCTATAAAAAAAGTCTCTTCCGTATCTGACCCCGAATCAAGTGCCCTAGCTCTCTTATGGGTAGTTGTCCTCTCGTTTATCTTCCGTTTTCTCTGACCCTTCTTCTTCCTAACAATCTTGGCTTGATAACATTGATGTTCCCGTATGACGATGTTAAAGTACACTTATCTAGCGTTCGATAAGCATGGAATCGTCTGAATAATCTGTCTGATATTGGGAAAACTTGTCCATAGGTATCCAGTAACAGTCTCTCTGATTTGGTAACTACTTTGACGTCCCTTGGTTTACACTCAACAACGCTAAGCAACCTACGATATACACTACAGACAATTTTAGACTGTTAATTGGTTAAATTAGGTGAAAAGTGGTATATTAATGAAGGAGATAATAGTATGTACCAGCGTATACAATATTATATAATTGTCACAAAGTAAAAACTTCACCGATTGTATGTATAAATTTATGACAATAAATTGACAATACAAATGGCATACATGACATAATAGAAAAAAAGAGTCCCGATAAAAACAACAAAACCAAAGCACTCGAACCCATGGATTAATACCAGAATAAGCAGGGCTCACAACACTGCGCGAAGTGGGCGACAAAGTCGCCATATTGAATAATGTATATTATCTCAGAGAATGCTGAATAAAAACAAAGATCTAGATTGGCAGTATTTGGCCACAACTTTATTATACAAGTACAATAATAAATAAATAAATAAATAAATAAATAAATAAATAGATAAATAAATAGATAAATAAATATATATATATATTTGAAATATAAGATAAGTTTAAAGTTCAATTCTATATATTGGTCACCGCAACTTGATGGCAGACCATAAATGAATTAGCAACCCTGGGAAACAGAGGTTACTCCAGAATTTAGATATTTGCTAGTTGACAGTTAATAAAAAGGAGGGCCAGTGCAGTGAAAAATCTGCCTTATTGTCCGAAACCACAATTTGCACGCTTCTCACACTCCACGGCGATAACAAGACTGTGCTTTTTCCTTGCAAGGCTCCTCAATCCTCAAGCTCCATGCTGTCCCAATACCTGAAAATATTCAAGAAAAGGAAGCGAAGTACCAATTTCATTAACAAGATGATTAGCAAAATATATTACAAATTGTATTAACGTTGTGCGTGTTATGTAATGAAGGTGGGTGGGAGTGTTTAAAAAATTTAGATTGCCAAACCGACATTTTTCCTGTCACCTCCTTGCAGACGATTTTCAAAAAGACCGAACCTCGATTTGGTTTTTCTATTTTAAGACAGGTTTAACCAATCACCAATCATGTGTTTAAGGAATACTTGAGCAAAAGCAACAACAGCCAACAACTATACTAGTCAGTCTTCCTTCGATAAAGGAATTTAATGCTGAATACATTAAATTCACTTATCTCAGAGAATGCTGAATAAAAACAAAGATCTAGATTGGCAGTATTTGGCCACAGCTTTATTATACAAGTACAATAATAAATATTTAAATACATAAATAAATAGATAAATAGATAAGATTAAAGTTCAAGTCTATATATTGGTCGCCGCAACTTGATGGCAGACCATAAATGAATTAGTAACTGATATATATGGGGGATGAGCAACGCTGGGAAACAGAGGTTACTCCAGAATTTAGATATTTGCTAGTTTACAGTTAATAAAAAGGAGGGCCAGTGCAGTGAAAAATCTGCCAAATTGACTGAAATGACAGATGCTCGTCATGTGTCGTTTCAGGCAACCGCCACAGAATGGGGGGGGGGGGTTGAACTGCACAGCTGTGCCAATACTGTTAAATATATATCTATAACTAATATATAACTGATATATAACTAATATATAATATAATTTATTTCTAGTATATATATGGCATATTTATATATATGAATAACAAATTGAAATAGCGCTGTTATATTCAATATAATATATTTCTAGTTTATATATGGCATATCTACATCAATATAAATGTGAATAACAAATTGAAATAGCACATGAATGTCTGTGCTTGAATGTATATACACATTCAGAACTTCTAGTATACTTATGTTGTTTGTTTGTATGTTGTTGAACGCCACTTACAGCAATTTTTCAACCATATAATGGCGTTCAGCTTTTTATTGGGGGAAAAAGCCGGAGAACATCCCGACCTACGGTGGGAAAACTTGCTCTAGTATATAAATTTAACTAAATATTTGCAGAACAGATATACAATTACGAATTTTTAGTATGCATATGTCATAGTAAACTAAATAATTGCAGCATGTAGATTTGTCTAAATATTTGTTTATGTAAAAATTTCCAGCGACCAGTGCATAATAACATACAGAATTGCATTCTAACCAAGACATTACCAAGATCATTCCGCCCAATATTTATCATAATAAATTTTTGGAGTGTCTTCCAATTTAATACGAATTTTTAGTATGTATATGTCATAGTAAACTAAATAATTGCAGCATGTAGATTTGTCTAAATATTTGTTTATGCAACATTTTTTGGTCAATAACACGAACACAATTGGTCAAATTATTAAAAAATTTCTAGCGACCAGAGAATAATAACATCCAGAATTGCATTCTAACTAATACACTACCAAGATCTTTCCGCCCAATATTTATCATAATAAATTTTTTGAGTGTCTTTCAATTTAATAAAGGTTCCAATATAACCAATGAGTTAATGCATTCCTTATGATGTAAAGCAAACAAGGCAGAACTTGTGTTTCCTTGCAAGGATCCTCAATTCACAAGCTCCAAGCTGACCCAATACCTGAAAATATTCGAGAAAAGGAAGCGAAGTACCAATTTCATTAACGATTTAGCAAAATATATTACAAGATGTTTGACCTGCCATACTGGTATAGCATTCGGAATCTGTAGTGTTTTGCTAATATGCATGTATATACTAGAATTAAAAGCAACAAACATTTATAAAGATATAAAGTGTAAATTATGTGTAAACAGTTAAAATTTAGTTACATGAAGGGATTCTAATATAAATTTAGAAAAAAACATTGGATTTCTGCATTCCAAGAGATTTTATATTTTCAGTTGACAATTATTTCCATTGGGAAATGTGTTGCCATACCAATGTGAAATTGGTCTCTGAATTAAACAGGTAGCCGGTGCCCGCTGCGTGTTGGATCAAGAACGCAGAACTATGGACGCCCATCAGGCGTGTGCCAAGAAATAATATGTTAAAATATTTTGATACTAAAAATTGCCGGGGATGCATGTAATTCATTTATTTTAACTGGCCATATCATATTGTTGCAAAAACAACGGTTACCATAAAAGAAATGTAAAATGAAACTGATGCCGGTAATTCAATAAATTTTGTAACCAGTCTTAGGTGGGTCCGGTATGATTGGTGCCTTTATTAACATAAATGGTTGCAGAAAATTAAGGTGTATTCATTCCTGTGAATACAGAACAATTATATATATTTTAAAAGAAAATGTGGACAAAATACAAATACGAATACAAATATTTACTAGCAAAAACTCATGGTACAGTACATGTTAAGGCACACCAATTTAAAGGATCAATACAAAGTGTGTAATACAAATGTAATACAATTCTTTACATTAATTGTATTTATTATTATATTATATTATATAGTATACAGATGATATAACCAATTAAAATTACGTTTTACATGATACAACCCCCTCCTAATTCAAAGCATTCTAAAATAAATGTAGCAGTAAGTTTTAGACAAAATTCAGATTTGCTATTCAACAAAAAGCACAATAGGGATTTGTTAAAATATTTGGGATTAAACTTTTGATTTTCTTAAGAAATGTACTTCTTATCAGCTTATAATGTTTTCAATGCAACAGAAAGTGTTCTTCATTTTCAATTTCTCCCGCACTGCAAACCAGACAGTTTCCATCTTTTCTATTTAGTTTTTGGTATCTTCACTTTCCTATCTTTAGATTGAGCACTGAAACGAATTTTACAAAGAGCAGCCCTGTCTTTAGCTTTCTTTAAGATATCTAAATAGCAAGGTCTGCATCCTATTTAAAAACAAAAATTTTGAAAAATATTCTAGTTTTGAAGATGTGTCTATAAGTGTATTTTGATTTTGGAGATTTTGATCATTTAATCTAATTTTTATTTGATTTAAATATTGTTTAAGTGAGCTTAAATCATGATTTAGAAAGGAAAAACCTAAATTATTTAATACTGTTTTCAGTTTGATAAACCAATTGGTTGAGTGAACAGAATTTTCAAAAATAGTTTTTACTAAAGAATTGTCTGAGTCTATAATATATTCTAGATATTTGATGTTGAGTACAGAATTTTACTTTTTAAGGGAAGTCGACATAGTTCAGTTCGACATGCATCATTAGTAGCTTTGCAATGTACACCTAGAATTTCTTTTATAAATTAAGGTGTAATTTTTCAAATGGTTCAGTATCTTTAAAGTTGGAGAAAATACGCCATATTTAACTGCAGTATGTGATAATGGGTAAAATTAGTGTATCAAAGAGTTTTTCTAATAATTTGCAAGGGTTATTTAATCCAATTAGCTTTTTAATTTTCAAAATATGCTCTTTTTCTTTGTCCATCAATGTGTTAATAGCTAGATTAAAGTTGCTATTACATTTTATTAAAATGCCTAGATAACAGTACTGTTTCTAGATATATAAATTATTATATTTTAATTGGTTTAAAAAGGTTTTACCATTCAAATTAAATACTACTACTTTGGATTTATCAGTATTTACATGTAAATGCCATATTGAACAGTATTCCTGCATGGCAATGAGACAGTTTTGCAACCCTTCCTTACTCTGATATATTAGTACAATATCATCAGCATAAAGAAGAATGCTTACTCTAATACCACCCAAGACCACTGGGTAATATATGTTGTTTCCAGTTTTTTTGTTATATCATCTATAAAAGAGTTAAGGAGAAGAGGACTCCAAACATCACCTTGTTTAACACCTCTTTCAGATATAAATGGCTCACTTAGATCATTTGAAAATTTAATTTTTTATAGTATCAGTATACGTGGAGTATATAATTTTAAATATTTCATTAGGAGTGTTATGTTTTAGCAGTTTATAAATAAAAACCAATTCTACACACTGTGTCAAAGGCTTTTCTTAGGTCAGTGAAGGCTGCAAACACTTTGATTTTTCATTTTATAGTTATCTGTGATAGTTTTTAGAGTAAAAATGTTATCAGAAGTCCTGCACTTCTCTTTAAATCCTATTTGGTTCTTACTTATTAGAAAGTGATTATTCATAAATTCCAAATGTCGATTGTATATAATCTTATTAAATAATTTTCCTAAGTTTGAGCTGATAGATATTCCCTTATAATTATTAGGGTCAAATATATTACCTTTTTTCTGATTTTAGGGTCTCAAATTCCCGAGTGATATTTTGTTGTTTATTACTATATGCAGTGTCAGCTTTATTTAGTTTTTTTGTAAAATATGAATTCTTCCTTTAGAATATCAGTGTCTTCAATTTGACCAGCTGATTCCCTTTCAAGTTTATTTATCATGTGCCAAAATACATTTGTATCTTAGCACAGTTGTTTATTTATTCAGAACAAATTTAGTTTTTATATGATTTTTCTTCAAATTTGCAAAGATGTCTGTATTTTGATCTAAATGAATAGAATTTTTCCTATATTAATCTTTTCCGGGAAATTTATTAACAAGTTTTTCATTATTTTTTTTCTGTGTTCCTGAGATCTTTACATGAATCGGAGAACCAGTGTCTAGATTTATTTTATTTTATTATTTGTTTTAATGTTGCTAGGGGGTTTAACAATTTAAGCTGATTTTTTGGCATTTTCTTGTAAAATTGTGGTTAAGGAATCAGTAAATGTCATTAAATTTAGTTGTCATAAATGTATTAAGTTTAAGTTTACTTTCAATGCTATTTATATTCTGGGAATACAGTTAGACTGATTCTTTTGTCGATATAAATTTACATGGAGGTGGTTCCAATGAATTTTGAAAGCTGCTCTTTACATGAAAATTTGTTAACAATGAACAAAAAACATACAATGGTTTCATAAAGAAGTGAAATCATGTACACCAAAATCAGCAAAATTATATCATTAGAAACAATAATATAACCCACAACACTACATCCATTATATGTAACACAAAAGTGTATTTTCCTAATAAATCTCCAATTGTTCTACCATTTAGTATTTTTAATCCAGATTCTTGACACGTATTCAAGAAGTTTACCACTTTTATCAATTGGTTTACTGTAAAAAAACGGCTGTGACAGTGATAGGAGGGAAGCAGGGCTTTATTCCTATTTTTATTTAAATAGAAATGCTTTACTCGTATTAATATGTCCATAACATAACATTATTATTATTATTGTTTAGAGCTCCTTGATGCTTCCCGTGGATGCTTCGAATCCCAGATGTGATAAAATTTAAGAAATTGTTAAACCAACCATAAACCAAATAACATTTTTCGAGATTTCTGGGTTTGGAAGATCATTAAACAAATTGTTCTTCCAAAGAAGTGTTGTTGAATGGAAGATTAATAAGGATTAAAAAATTTAGATTCCCAAACCGACATGTTTTCCTGTCACCTCCTTGCAGACGATTTTCAAAAAGACCGAACCTCGATTTGGTTTTTCTATTTTAAGACAGGTTTAACCAATCACCAATCATGTGTTTAAGGAATACTTGAGCGAAAGCAACAACAGCCAACAACTATACTAGTCAGTCTTCCTTCGATAAAGGAATTTAATGCTGAATACATTAAATTCACTTATCGTATTTGTATGGCATGAATTAAAAACTGCTATAACTTTGTCATACATTAATATTTTTCATAAAACTTTTTGCATATCGTTTCTATTACGTTAAACATACAGTTTTGAACAAAAACATTAATTTTAATGCGTTTTTCAGTCACCTTTTTATTGTTTTCGGTTATTCCTCTTGTTTTCGGTTGTTTTCTGTTATTCGAGCTACCGAGAACCAACAACGTCATGGAGTCTTGGAACAACGGCTTCCGGCACCTCGTGGGTCATTCGAATCCGTCTCTCTGGACAGTGATTAACTGCATTATGAAAGATAACGCAGGCAATGAGACAGAGGCCTATAGAACCGTTAACGGCATAGCCACAAACAGCAACATCAGAAGAAACTAAACAAACAACATCAACAGAATCAGTGATTTCTATTAATAATTGTGGTTAATCCACTTTACATGCACAGTAATTTGGACACTACACCTATTGCTTGTAGTTTAATGTACACAATGGATTTAAAATCATCTAAGCGGGGGAAATGTCCGGGAATGCAAATCAATGAACGAGGATTTGTCCACCTGTGAAAAACACAGAACGGGCAATTGTCCAGGTTATGAAAATTATCAAACGGGGAAATGTCCGGGCGGGGGGTTTTCCGACATTCCAGAATTAAAGACAGGTAGTTCAACCACGGGTGTTTTTTCTACAATTATGTCATCGGTAATTAAAGGATTTTTATTTTTGACACCTAATTCATTTGTTATTTCAGCATGTTCATCTGTTTGTTTAATAATCTTTGATGTTTCAGACGTGTCATCAGACGTGTCATCTTGCTACTTATTTTCTAAGTTGCAAGAGTTTCTTAAGATAAAGGTTTTCATAAATATTCTATAAGATCATCTGGACAAACATGTTTTTGTAGAATCATATCTGAAGGGGGAATAAAAGCCCTACGAAACTCTGATTTTAAATGATAATTTACCAAACCTGAACGCCTCTGTTTATTTATTATTTATTTTTTATATGTATGTTGATATGTGACCTCTTGTAACACATGTTAATGTGTCTGAGTGTACAAATAAAAGTTACCAAAAGTTTACGTTCATCAATAAGAAAAGCTAAAGGAACCAAAGGTTTCTCTACAATTTTAAAAACAATGGGGGATACATAACAGTCACCCAAATTAAAGGTAGTATCGCATACTAAGTAGATAGGATCTTCTGATTTTAGTTATATTATATTAAATATTTCTATTATTTCAGGAAGAGCCACAACAGCCAAAAGATCTGTATATACCATAATTTCAGATATATATCCGATAACTGATACGCCAAAAGAACTAAATTGTAAATGTCATCTTTTGATAAAGCTTTTTCTGACCTTTGTTGACTTAAAATATTTTTAACCTGCTTAGGATTTCTAGGATTTGCCAAGGGTTGGTGAGACCTATCCACAATGTTAGTTCAAATGTTTTTTTTTTTATAAATTTGTGAGGCTCACCTTCTTGTTTTTTTTTTAATTTCGTCAATAACAGATGGCATTGCTCTTATCATGTCTACTGTTGCCATGTGACATTGGTTGATATACCTGTTCATCTCCTAAATAATGAACCAAAACCAAATTTGGATTGCTTTCAATCCAATATGCAACCTTTTTAAAAAAATGGAAAATCTGGGTCTTTCTCATCCCTTTTTACTTTCAAAACCTGACAATTTTAACTTAAAACAGCACCTACTTAATTTACATTCACCTCCTTCATTTTTTGAAACAAATTTACTGTCATTTATCCAAGTATATTGATCACATTTCCAATCATCTTTATGTTTAGAATTTATTTTAAAAACCTCACCCCATTTTGGTTTTACTGGTGGTAAATTATTTATTTTATCAGAAGGATTTAAAAGAATTTGTTGTCTAAATTTGAAGTTTGATCGGTTAAAAGAGGTTCAATACCACCACCTATCTGACCACTCGAAATTTGTGGACTTGGCAATCGGCTCCTGTCACGAAAATCGAAATTTCCAGACTGATTACACGGAGACACGACATGACTATGAATAGGAGACACGACACGACAACGATTAGGAGAGACGACACGACTACGAACAGGAGACACGACACGACTGCGGGTCCGCCTGTACTAGTGCTGTTAACATTTTGGTTCAACGTTCGATATATGTCCGGAAATAATTATAGGTCCGGGATGTACGATATATTAAAGATACCATTTTTGTTCACGCCCAGGAGTATTTTTCTTTTAATATAAACACTACCGGTTTACTTTAACATTACAATTTATTCTTTCATGTTAAATTCGTAACATTTTTCAGGTTTAGAAATGTATTTGTACTCTAGTTTTCCTTTGTTGCTGCGGGAGTTGTAGTACGATCAATCTTAAATTTGGAAATATATTTTTAAGACAGATGACACATTTTAAAATCCTTGTCACTGCTATAAATATTTTACGCCGGTATCTATACTGCCTTTATTTGAGAAGAAATCAAGCAAGAAACCCTACCGAACAACACGAGCCTAAAGTCTAGGTGAACATATGAATCCTGGTAGAGACAAAAATATACAACGCATTTTACGAGAACCCAAAACAAAACAACTTTATGAAAGTGAGTAACTGTGAAGTTTACGGGTCAGCCTAGTTTCTATATAATTTTTAAGTCATTTAATGTCATTTAATTTAATGTAGGAACACATGTAAACATAAACATTTTAACTGCGGAAATAGTAAACATAGAGGGTTTTTAGGGAATATGATACTCGTAAAAACTATAAGATAATACAGGCATTGTTCTTAGGCATATACTATCAAGGCCAACGATTTGGGACTTGTCACTATATAAGGTTCCAAGCATATTTACAAAGACTAATGATGCGATCGCGTTAGTTTGCTGTTTCCATACATACGAATTATGGCGACACCAAGAGTTTATGCCTCGGGCAGTTTCCATTTTGTAAATGGTGTACAAGTGAGGCATCGGTGAGGAAAGGGTCATCCAGACTCCCTACAGATTAACGCTGTTAGTTTTTTTTACCATTATTGTGTACATAGACCTTTTTTCTGATTTCTTCTACACTCCGTTTTCGGTTTAAAAGTGTTAATTTATCTAAATGTTAATGAAGTAACATACTTTCCTTTTACTTTTGTTTTGTTGCCACATTAGACAATTTACTAAACAGTATATGCCGATTTTTTTCCGTACAGCATATTTTCGAATATAAGTAATTATGTAGGATATACTTCGGTTTTTTATAATTTATTAAATTTCCTCAAAAATGAAAACAAGACACGAATACCTGTTGGGCGGACCCATTCTTACACAGGCGGACCTGAAATTATAGCGACCCGGACTAAAACTGTTAACTTTACGTATCCGGTGGGATACGTAAATTTGGGGGACCTATAATTATATACGGTCAATATTTATTGGAGTTGGTAGCGGTGCATTCCAAATTATCATGTTTAAAAAAGACTAAATCCTATTTCTGAAAAATACAACAAAGTTGCTGTCCTTCATCAGATGTATTATAAAAATATTTATGTTCTTTCCGTTACCCTTTCCTATATCAAATATACAAATACATTACATAAATAAATATAAAATCCCGTTTTCCCGGTGAAATAATGGATCAATCCCTTTTTCTCGTTCAAAAATCTGACGACTTACCTCAGATTTGTAGATGAACAAGGATGATGCTGCAAATTGCAACGTATTGTGACTTTATAGCATGTATGTGTGATTTCCGCATGCATTTTTTTTATGTTTGTCATGATCTGCTATTGATTTTAGTCTTACACGAAGACTTACCAAAGTGAAAGTTTGTGAGAGACAAGAGTTTACCGATTTCCCGATAAAATAAAAGGAATTCCCGTATCTCGCTAAGTAGAAATTCCGTATTCCCGTTGAAATAAAACTATCATTTCCGGATCCCGCTATGTAGAAATCCATAATTCCCGCAGTTTTATTTGTTAATAAATCAGCCTTTCCTGCTGTCCCGTAAAAGATCTTACCGACTTTCAAATCTCGTAAGCGAGAGTTTGGGATTTCGAAATTGTCAATATTTATATTTTCTAAAACAAAATGTTTGATTACAGTATGTTGGTTTTGAATTAAAACGTCAGAAAACTATTTTCCTTTCGTTTTTCATTGATAGTATGTAACTATTATGTAATAGTACTTTCTTTATATAACTGTTCGGTGACAAAACAAGCCCCCTTTAAATTGTCCGGAATAATTTCTTGCCATATATGAAATAGAATATAAGAAATAAAAAAAAAACATTTTTGTGATATTCTCAACTCGATAAGGGAAAATGTATAGCAATATCAAATTAAATAGAAACACTATTTCATATATAGGTGTAAGGCTATACACTTGTATACCTAAATGGCAAAAGGGAACGAAATAGCATTTATTCGAACTACATACCTGTACCGTGACGTGAACATATAAACTGGCTATACGTATTCAGGTCTTAATAGATGTCAATAAATTTGCATAAATCCAACCAAAAACTCTGCAGAAGCAGTAAGATCACATTATGACCACACACGACCTGAATGGTGCCACAGTCTTCAACCATAATTTTAAAAAAATCCATATCACATATGTATCTCACCTGTCCAACGTTTGTTGTAACTTTGAATTCCAATTCGTACTTGAATTTCAGTAACAGAAAAGTAAATTATCAACTGAGTAATATGATTCAATCAGGGATTTCCTGACAAGCCGTAAGGAAACATAATATCAATATTATAACCGGAATTCTATATGTGAAATGCTTATGGCCCATCACTAAAAAGTAACTACATTCAAATAAATCTTAATCCTCTTTAACCGAGAATACATATCCATTGAACATTTGCTATATTTTGCAGAGGTGTTTGTTACGAGGAAGATTACAGTAAGCAGTTTACAAAACGACAAATGCAATGCTGTATAGCTAAATATTTGGTTTGCATCATTCAGGCAGCTGATATAAGCATGAACAATATTGATTAAATGCAGGAATAACGTTATAGCATGAATCATTTACATTTTGTAGTAACACAAGATTACATATATGTATGAACCATGTTGGCTCAAAGTGTTACATGATATCCAATTACGGTATCAAGACCCATCTTCAATTGGTTGTTGTTTTGTTTGTTTGTTTGATGGTGTTTAACGCCACTTTCAGCAATTTTTCAGCTATATCATGGCGTCCAGTTTTTATTGGGGGAGGAAGCCGGAGTACCCGGTGAAATGGGTCATCTCGTCCATCAAAATCGAGGGGTTCTGTTCTGAGAAAAAGACCTGTAGGCAACGTGGCTTGTTTCAGTTTATTATAAAAACTTCTGAGATATAGGGATCGATTATAGACCCAGAATGACATTTGTATACTGCATGCAGATCGGATATGTTAAATTCGTATTTTTACGCTATACAGTTAATATTCGTTTATTTCTCAAAGAATTTTGTTTTCATATTATTACTTTGAAACTTGTGTTTCTGAAATCCAAATTCTGGCACTTTTTGATAGGTGAGATGCACAAAACACAAAACTCACAATTCAACAAATTACTGATAGACAGAACAATAAACTAATATTGTCACATTTTAACAGCAACGAGCTTTCCTTTACTATATAGATTTGACCCGATCATTGCCCTGTTTACAGATCTAAACGCCAGTGAGCTGGAATTTCACTTTCTTTGAAACTGAAACCTGTGTGTTATATACAGCCTTTTCATCTAGGCACGTTGAAAACAAATTGACAGGCATATTTACCTGTCTCGCGATGTCAAAGTATCACATTGAAATTAGGTAAAATGATGCCAAAGGCGTGATTATACCATCTACTGCGAAAACAAGAACACACCTCGAAACTGTGCTGCAGTAGTAGTCTAGTGGGTTACAGCACTTACAGGAAACAACTAATTCTGAACAAATATTATAAGTTATTATTTTGTCGCTCTATATCTAAATAACCATCCTTTATGAATCACAGGTAAAACATAGATGCATATAACTTGTGCAATATGTTCAGATATTAGGAAGGAGGGAGGGGAATAAAATAATAATCATCCGTGTGTAAAAAAAAGTTAACTAACACGAATAACCGGGTTTGACCAGTATGAGCCAATGCGGCAAGTATTTCCCGCTTAGGAAATTGCAAACCTAACTAGAGGCTCCCAAGAGCCTGTAATCGCCCACCTGGAATCCAAATGACTTCAACTATATAAACATTTTTGAAATTAATGTTAAATACAATAACTCCTATAAGGTGCTATCAGACAATTTCTGAAAAATTAAATGGTTTTTAGGCATTGTTCTTTAGATTACTTTAGAAATTTACACTTTTACTCTACTAATAGGTGTGTTATAGACTAATTTATAATTCAATAACTGTTCATTTGTCCAAATTCATAATAAAAGGGCAATAACTCCTATAACGAGTCATCTTGTAATTTTGGACTAAGCAATCATTTGTAGGGCTTCTATTGCTGATCATTTGTGCAATTTACAGTTTTAATCTAGCTGCTATAGTTTTCAAGTTACAGGACAAAAATGGAAAATTTCATAACAAAATTGTCATTTAAGGGCAATAACCCCTATAAGGAGTCATCTGACAATTTCAAACAAATTAAGTGAATTGTAGGGCTTTTATTGCTGATCATTTTTGCAATTTATTATTTCACTCTAGCTGTTATGGTTTTTAAGTTACAGGACAAAAACGAAAAAAAATTCATAAAAAAATGCAATTTAAGGGCAATAACTCAGATAAGGAGTCATTTGACAATTTCAGACTTAATAGTAACTTGTAGGGCTTTTATTGCTGATCATTTTTGTTATTAACAGTTTCACTCTAGTTGTTATAGTCTTTAAGTTGTCATTTATGGGCAATAACTTATTTAAGAAGTTGTCTGACAATTTCAGACCAATCAAGTGAATTGTAGGGCCTTTATTGCTGATCATTTGTGCAATTTACAGTTTCAATCTAGCTGCTATAGTTTTCAAGTTACAGGAAAAAATGGAAAATTTCAAAAATAAATTGCAATTTATGGGCAATAACTCCTATAAGGAGTCATCTGACAATTTCAGACTTATCAAGTGAATTGTAGGGCTTTTATTGCTAATCATTTTTGCTATTTGTAGTTTTACTCTAGCTGTTATAGTTTTAAAGTTACAGGACAAAAACGGAAAATTTCATAAAAAATTACCATTTAAGGGCAATAACTCATATAAGGAGTCATCTGACAATTTCAGACTAATCAAGTGAATTGTAGGGGTTTTATTGCTGATCATTTCTGCCATTTACAGTTTCACTCTACCTCGTATAGTTTTCAGGTTATATTGTAAATACCAAACAATTGTGTCAAAAATCGTCAATAAAGGGCAATAACTCCTAAAAGAAGACAATACACAACTTCATACTAATATCAACTATTGTAGACCTTAATGTGCTGATCAATTTGAAGTGACGGTTTTCTCTATAGCTGTTATAATTTTTTAGATGATGATCAAAAACCTGTGTTGACCCCCATGTTCTATTTTTAGTAACAGCGGCCATATTTGTCTGTTGATCAACACCCTGGGTACAAACTTGAAACTAGGAACCCTAAGAATGATTGTGGCCAAGTTTGAAAGACATTGGCTTAGTGGTTTCAGAGGAGAAGATTTTTGAAAAAGTTTACGACGGACGACAGAGGACGGACGACGGACGCCAAGTGATAGCAAAAGCTCACGTGAGCTAAAAATGTAAAAAAGGGGGATTTTAGGCAGAACAAAGCGCATGAATGCCTTGAAAATAGAGAGATATGTGCGGCTAAATAAAGAGCATTTCCTGTCTCGCAAACAACACCCATTGTGCGAATTCATGTAAATATGTAAGGGTCTTGTCCAGTTTTAGTTGCTGATTTAAAGGTTTCTATTCTTGCTTAGGAGTGAAAAATGCAATATCGGGAAATCGGGAAATCATAGTTTTTTAGTTTGTCACAGACGGTAGATTTATTACCGTCTCCCATGGGAGACGGTATACATAGTCAAAAAGCGATCAGTCTTCGGAGTAAATGACTCTCTGTTACTTGATTGGGTGGTTAACTGAATCTATAAATATTTTTCTTATTTCATTGGTTTACGTCGGGATCGCACTAGTATGTGTACTGAAATTTCGATATATTCTTAGGCTGAATCGGGGTTGTAATCAGTATTTTAGTGTAGTAATGTTACGTTCCACATATTAACTTCTATTTCATTCAATGCATTGGTCAGTGAACAATTATAAGGTAAACATTGTACCAAAATCTCCCTACTTTATAAAGCTGTTTTGGAAAAAAATATATGTTCTATATCTTTATTTTCGTTAATCATATTTTAGTTTAGTAATGTTATGTTCCACATATTTACTTCTATTTCATTCAATGCATTGGTCAGTTAACAATTAAAAGGTAAACGTTGTACCAAAATCTCCCTACTTTTTAAAGCTGTTTGGGTTAGGAAAAAAATATATGTTCTGTATCTTTATTTTCGTTCTGATATTGATGCAAATTTAACAAAACATATTTTTACCGCTAATTTTGCACATTTGTTGTTTATGGAGTCAACTTTTGTTTAATTATTTTTTAAAAACACGTGTGAAGTGACGACAGGCATTTAAATCTCTCAAGCACCACTGGATAATAGTTTAGCGTAAACAATGTCCTTACAAGGTACATTGTACATTGTTTACCTACCCTACAGATAAATTACAAAACACTTTAATAAATCCATAAAATTTGTAATGCAGCTAAGAGATGGTTAGCTTTTTAGAAAAGCTAAACTTGTAGATGTCTGTTGTCGTCAATGATAAATGCACGAAGCATATTGTGTTATACCTATTGTCTTTGAACTCCAAATTTCACTAGGATAGATGATTTGTTAGCAATCGCCAGAGATTTTTTATTATTTAGGAAAAAATCAACTAGACTGTACATATCTAAAATGATATTTACATTTTTGGCAACACGTTTGTTTTTCTTGTCAATCAGAATGTTTTGAATGTTTTGAATTAGTTCCGCTGAAAATGAATACAAAAACGAAACAGGTGTTCCGCCAACTTAGCCATCATCACAAGTCAGGGTCTTGTGTCCACGTAGCTACAATAATGTAGCTCCTTTTTTATAAAAGAAGGAGCTACATTATTGTAGCTAGTGTCCACGAAACCCTGACAAACATAGCTAGGAAATGCCGGGCTAGAAGATTTTCGTATGACGTCAATCCTTCAAAATATCAACCAATAAAATTGCTTGAAAGAAGCAAGTGTTTGGCATTAGTCATTCTTACTCATTCTTGAGTGGGAAGAAAACGTAACGCGGTAATAACAAACTATTAACACTACTGTACAAAATACACTGACTTTCACATGGTCTATGCAACACATCCGTTTGGTTTATTTACAATCGACATCGGGATATCTCTAACCAAGCCGCGAATGAACGCGAGCTTTTGATTGGCTACATCAATGTATGATGTAGCTAATCAAAATAATGACTATGAGCCTGGGAATTTCCTAGCTAAGTTTGTCGGAGATTCGTTGACACATGTGGGCACAGAAACCCTGACTTGTGAGGATGCAACTTAGCTTGAGTTGATTCTTCATTAAATACAGTTGTATTTGATTGCTTGTTCATCTTGTTTGTATGTGTTGTGTAAGACTTTGAAAATAAATATGTTGGTTTTGTGTTGTGCTAGTATTGTTTCTGGGGCATGTAAAACTTTTAGATACATGTCTGTGTTACAATGAATGGAAAGTGTACTGGATTCTACCACATGTTTTATGCGACTGTTCCAAAGTAGAATAGTACGCCTCGTGGTTGTCTTGTATGTTTTGTTTTTTCTTTATTATTAGTTTTGTTTTATTTAGTCCTTAACTGATCAATTGAAATGTAAGGTATGTGTTGGGTTTATATGCGCTATCTTTGTATGGTGCACTAAATATTCACTATTATTGTGGAGAAAATTTTAATAAAGTTTAAGAAAACCCCAGTCGTCCGTTAAATTTAAAAATTTGAATTGTTGTGTAAAGGGCGAACAACAACAGAAATTTCAGTTAACCGTTACACAATATTAAAAAACAAAATGCACCTTTTGTGGAGACGTTTCTGCTGTTAAATAGTGTCAACCTTATACAGTTAAAGATAATAACGACAGCCTTCACTTAATTTTGCTTTCATGAACAGCAACGTCCTGGTAGCATGTGCGTATAGATACTCCGCATCATGTACAGTTGTGCGATGATAAAATCTCACAAAGCGTCATAAGTGGTCTAGAGCACTGCTGTAGAGCTGACTGACTGCACTAGAATGATTCCTATGCAAAATAGCTCTTCTGTAGAACATTTTAACACCTCTATATTAGAACAGTTACATAAGAGCGGCTCTACCATAGAACATAATAAGAGTGGCTCTACCATAGAACATTATTGTATCTGAAATTTGAGAAAATATACTTGTTATGAACGTTGATCATATGAGTCTATTCTTGAGCAGCTCACAAAACTAAATTTATGCAGTCCACGAGAAAATCTTTAATTATAATATATTTTTTAATGTTTTTCAATACATATTTCAGAATACTTTCTTGGTGATTCTTGATACGAAACGAGTCTCATTAACTACTTGTATTGTGGACAATTAAGAAATAATTTTTAAGGCGAAACCTATGGTATAATACATAAAATGTTGAGAAATGTTTTGATGCTTTTCAAAGAAATTAAAATATTATGAAATTTTAACTACATTTAGAAGAGTAACGATTCGATAGTTAACCAATAATAAACATGCTTTAAATATATACATTAAAAATGGCTTTTCATCTGCTAGTGTTTTGACTGCTCTGAGAATTTGCAAAAGCGGTTTCTGTGGAACATCAGATTTACGAACCTACAACTAAACACTGTTATAAGATTGTTAAAAAGACACTTGCACAATTTTGTGTATACGTGCATATTAAAATAGCTACATCATTGTTTTTCACTTGTTATTTGCGCCTCTACCAGACGTGTGAAAAACCCTCATGCATCTCAAAAATGTTTGACCAGGAAATCAATATACACACCTTACGCATTCTTTGTTCTTCGCGATGTGAAAACTTTCCATCGCTAGGGAGAACACCTATCAAAATACAAAATACCACTGACTTGGTATGACGATGTCATTATGGTAGCACTGTAATTTCGTAACAAAGCCAATAATGTTTAACAGTACGCAGGAACGTATAAATCAAGTTAGTCCCACAGTACGTTAGTGAAACTTTTAGTTCTATCACAAATAAATAAATCAATCAATCAATCAATCAATCAATCCACCAATCAATCAATCAATCAATCAATCAATCAATCAATCAATCAATAAGTGAATGAATAAAGTAATATACTTATTCTTTTTCTGTAATATTGTTCATCAATATTTCGTTAATGTTGTTATACGCTGATAACTCCTGAATTAAATTAAGTGTCTGTCATGACCTCGTACTGTTGAAACAGGATTGACTGCTAATTACCAGTTTATATTAGAGTTGTACTTAAAAATGTTTTTCTTTGTTTGAATGGTGTTTAACGTCACTTGCAGCTTTTTTAGCTTTATCGTGTCGTCCTGTTTTTATTGGAGAAGAAGACGGAGTACTAGGAGAAAATCGCCGATCTTTAGTAGAGCAACTGTTAATTCTTGTCAATTAGGTAAGCATTGTTAACATTGGAATTATCTAAATGTTTCTAGGCTAACTATGCTTGCTATACGTACAGAAAGATGACTTGTTTTCTTTAATTATTTACATGTTTTTTAAAAACTTTTGTCATTGGTCTATAGAAAGGATATGAGTAATTAATAAGTACTTGTATCTAATTACCACTTCCCGCCATCATAGTTTTATGCAGGCGTATCCAGGAAACATATAGAAGGCGAATTTTTGTCCAAATCTTAATAGGCTTTGCAAACAACTTTAATATTGTAGCATTTTGAGTTCATAAATGGTTATTTAAATTTGTATTCATTTGGTGGAATGACGCCCTTTGAAGTCCGCGAATGCTTGTAGAAAAATGTTTATTACTTTGAATTAGGAAATATCCTTGAAGTCATCACACAGCAATAATACCGCGCATTGTCGTCAATAATAAATGTTCGTGGCATAGCATGTGCGTGGATGACAAAAATCAATTTTTTTACGAAAACTAATTTTGAAGGACCCATAGGACCTGCTTAAAAAACTCACAAAACAGAACGAAACAAAGCAAAAACAAACAAAACAAAAAAGCAATGTTAACTTCATAACTTGTTAGCAATGCTCTGTTTTCGTATACCTGTGCACTCTATTTGTCACCATCATTACTTGTATTGACAACTAATTGAGCTGATTCTACAAACAACAGATGCTGCGAAAGACCAACATTTGAAAATTATTTTACTGACATGCAAGTATTTTAAAAAACTAGAATTATTGACTTTGTTAATGTACGTCCCATAATATATGTATAAAACAAACATACATATACCAGCAAATTTTCACATATATTATTAGGGTAAATGTTGACTCCTATTCAGATTCCGCAAACCCACTTTTGTAGCTTGTACAAACATGTAACACATCAAGACTGCGCAACAAGATGCTATCGATGTCTGTTCACAGGGAGCTTATGACTGATATTGTAAAATCATAACTACTAAATTATATTATACTATAGAATTACCTGACAGAATTGACCTGTTTTTATTAGTTAGTCTGTTTGTTTGCTTGATGGTGTTTTACGCCACTTTCAGCAATTTTTCAGCTATATCATGGCGTCCAGTTTTTATTGGGGGAGGAAGCCGGAGTACCCGGAGAAAACCCCCGACCTGCGGTAGGAAAACTGGCAATCCTTGTCAATTAAGATTTGAGTCGAATACACACTGCCTGCAGTGAGAATCGAACCCACAATCTCAGTGTTGACAGACCACGTGATCAATAGTAGATGAACTACCTTGACCTCTCGGCCGCCTGTTTTTATTAAAGGTGTGCTATTTACTTTTATGGCAGTAATATACAGGAGTTATATAACTTGAAGCTTTTTTCTTATAACTAATTAATGTTGCTACTAGATTAGCGATGTCTTGGTTAACATGTTTTTTTTACAAAAGTGGGCCATTGCTCTTTAGACATGATATGGGTAATTTATAAGTACTTGTCTCTGAAACCAACACCACTTCATATCATACTTTTATGCAGTCGTATCCAGAAGCCGAATGTGAATCCACATTTTACTAGCACTGCAAAAGACTTGTTTAATAATTTGACGGAATGTCGCCTTTTGAAGTCCATAAAGCCTCTAACCTGGTCTCCTGGTGCAATATTTTTCATTGACGCAAGCTTCACTTCAAATATATCCGAAGGCCGCTTAGGCTCATGAGGATATCATCGTCAGGGTACAAGCCTCGTGTAATGTGCAAGGCAAAGCATGTGCGTTAATGCCATCGTTCGATTTTTTTGTTACGAGATCGCAAAATCTACACTTATTTTAAAGACAAATGTCATGGTGGAAATTAGGAAATTGGGCATTTTAGAAGTTTTGAAGAGCTTGTAAAGAGTATTATTACATGAATAGAATTTTTCGAGCTTTTGATTAGTCTAAAACAACTTTTGGATCACGATAAATTGCAACAGTACTAAAATTACAATAAAATGGACTTTTTTCTGCTTGCACCATTCCGCTGCACAGTAGTCAAGCGGAATCCAATATTGACCTGGTTTTGACCAGTTCAAGTCTGTTTAATGACGGTTCCAACATAACTTTAAATTTCAATTTAAGTGGTCATTGAATCATCTGTAATTATAAAATATACTGTTAAAATGTAAAAATAAAATTATTTATTTATACTTTTTTTCAATATTTGAAATGTGATAAAACCGGAATTTCAGGATAATCAACACAGTATTAATGGTAAACAGCATTACAACAATTACAAAATGTAAGCATCCCTTGTTTATATGATGAAGGAAGATGTGCATCTTTTGTATGAAATAAAAAAAATTACATTTACCGACTTTGATGTACGGTCTCAGCCCTCAAAAATTTATATTCATATCGCCTAGAGGATCTGTGAATATTACATTTTTTTCTTGTTGATAAATCCTGATTGCGACCTACCGTATAACGGGTTATTTTAGCGGGGTGCAAATTTTGGCGTATTTTAGCGGTCAAACTGAAATCGCCAAAATAAAAACCGCTAAAATTCATGATTTTATAAACTCCGGTAAAATGTTTTGTAGACGAACGGTATTGTCAGTTTAATCAATAACATGGTCATTTGTCAAATATTGGTATTACCTAAGATTGTGTTAATTAAAGAAATATTTAATAAAACTATTCATTAATGTCCTACGGCTAATTTGGTCAATATCTGCGCAAATTGTCTTAAATTATTTTGACTAATCAGCAAATCTATTCATCTGTTTAACCTTTGTTTAAAGATCAAATGCCTGATTGTGATCCAGTTGTCAAATTGACACCTCGACTAACTGTCATTTAAACCGTTCAATAAACATGCGGATAGGCACTACATCAAACCACACAATTAATTAATCTGTCATAATTTCAAAATTGGTATGCAACGTGATTTTACCTGTATATACAAAATTAAAATTATCAAGTATAACTTATAGAAAATTGGTAGATTTGTAAACAAATATGTTTAAAAACATCGGAAAACTAAACACTTGGAAAGGATGAAATCGTTTTTATTTTAGGAGAATTTCTTCTTCCTCAGATTATTTATCGAGGAAAAACAGATAAATGCTATCCTGTATATAAGTTTACATCAGTAATTAAGTTTCTGTCTTTGTACATGAAATATAGCATGTTTCCTTCCCCTTCCTATGTAGTCCCCTTGTTTACTTACGTTCCAATTGGAAAATACACAAACACATGTTATCCGGGATTGCTAGACCGCCAATTTTTTTTCTAAGGTTTTGCCCACTCGCCAAAATTAAAACCACCAAATTTTTTGCAATACATTTTGACCTAAAAACCGCCAAATTTTACACCCGCTAAAATAACCCGCTATACGGTACATAAAAACGTTAATTGTATAATGTCGGCATGCGCTTCAATTATTGTAATGATAAGTCACGGATACGCTACATGTTATCCATAAACTAGGATTACCTTAGCATATTCTTGACTATCTTAAAGCAAGATAATTCACTTGCCAGTTAAATTCTATATGTAAACAAATCATTCCATGGTTATACATGTAATGCATAAAACTTGGCCTTGAATAAGACGGCTTATTATGGGATTCTCAAAGCATGCACATCGACAGTCACAACCTTAGATGGCCAGCTAACAGTAATTGTTGACTACAAGTCATAATACTAAATGTGTTATTATAAGAGTTGCGTTAATTGCATAAAGATATAAAGATATATCATAACAACGAAGTAAGTTATCAAACTAGTTCGCAGCAAGTCGACCTAGGTAGATTTTAATCTCCAGGACTTTTGTTCGATTTATTTATCTACATATAATATAAACAAAACTGTTAGGATTGTTATCCAAAATAATAAAAGAAAGATTGCAACGATCATTAAATTAAGGTTAATATATTGCATAGTAAAAAAAAGTTAACTAAGGACCATATTCTGTATGAATTAAAATATACACTACAAACAAAACAGCATTACAGAG
Organism: Limnoperna fortunei; assembly: GCA_944474755.1. Taxonomy (NCBI): domain Eukaryota; kingdom Metazoa; phylum Mollusca; class Bivalvia; order Mytilida; family Modiolidae; genus Limnoperna; species Limnoperna fortunei. The sequence continues at coordinate 6,424,584 of OX104119.1, forward strand.
ATGAACATATGTGTGTTTATATACCAATAGAGATACTATAGAGATTCTTTAAGACAAAAGGTTCATAAAAACAGTTTCCAAATGGTTAGAATGTCAAATAGCTGAACACATTACCAATGAGAAAACATGTTTCTGTTTGTGGGATAAGTTGAATTCGTTCTTGGTACTGGGTACCTGAATTACAAAGCAAATCAGTGCTATACCACTGCCAAAATACGAGCTTTAGTCGTCAGAGAACTATTAATCAGACTCTCGCGGTTTTTTGTGCGAGGTTTATCCGACAAATCACAATAACGGCAGTAAAATTCGGCCCATAGTTGTCACAATATAGACAACTAGAACTTATTGTGAAATATAAAAAAGACTTTAAATATTATTAAATGTGCGTTTCTTTCATTTCGCACCTACACGAGGATCCATTGGGTAACTGTTTTTTAAATACTTTCTCTTTTTGTTTATTCTGGTCTTACTGTCGTAGACAACAAACAATATAGAAGTGAAAACAAATAATCGTCCTCCACTCATTTAATGGTAAACCGTAACTTTCAATTTCAAAGTTTACGATTGAGTTGAAACAATACAGAACGTTTCAGTTTCAAACACAGTAAACCTGTTCTAGAACGAGAATCCTCTGCCACTTTTTGAAACTTTGATGGGTGCTTGCTGACGTGGAAGTCTTAAAAGCGTTGGACTAAATCTGCTCATGCCGTAAATAATCCATTTAAGTGTCCCGTTATACTTAACTAAAATCAGACTACTCCTGGTCCTTCCACAGTCACCGCCTTTTCGACTTTTGGGTAAATCTGTTTTAACGACCGTGTCTTAAACACTTAACCTCTGTATATTATATTTAACTCAGAGAACCCCATTTTTCTTTCCCTTACTAAAATGCATACCAATTCTTTGACATAATATAAAAAATTCATAATCTATAAGAAAATTCGAAATTTCAGTGCTCTAAAAAAACTAAACTCTGAAACACCTATTTTTATTTTTATTCTGAATTATGATAACTAAAAACCTATATCGCAAATTAAAGAAAATTCAATTACAAATTTATTTTCAGTGAAAGTGTCCTGAATTCCTTAAAGATGAACTTTGTGTGAATATTTTCAGTATTATAATTTTCTGTAATAAAGTCTCATGCCTTTGCTGGTAACCTTCTTTCATTTAGCTGCGACCATACTGGGAAGGTTCTCACTGCTCCACACATACAGCAGCCCATCGCGTCCCAGGTGGTTGATGGTGGACACCTTTTTGCAAGGGGTTTTCAGGTCATAATACAGAAAGCCTGGATGCGGACCGTATAGAGTGTAATGTGTATGGAGAGCGCCACGCATCTTGCATGATAAAAACCCCTTGTGTAGATTTCAAAAAGGGAGTATGCTCATTGCAGCTGCTATAAAACGCTGATTATCCGCCCTATCCAATTCTGTGATTCTTTTCTAGAAGCAGTCAAAATTGTGTTCCCTATGTCCCATCCCACCAATTTTGCCGTTGATTTGTTGTTGTTAACTTGTTCTCGTCCTGATATAGCTGAAATATTGCTTTGCTCGCTGGACGTAAAGCAAACATCAAATAATTAATCTTCTATTTAGAAATATAGTGAAAATTTCTATGACTGAGGTCGTCTTTTTGAAGAACTGTGTATTCGCATCAAATCGTCATTCTGATTGGAAAAACAGACATAATATCAGAGAACGACCAGTAAAGACAAGGTAAAAGTACAACGTCCACTACTTATAGAGTTTTAAACCGACTAATATAATTAATTGTTACATGAATTTGCTGATGATAGTTGCATTAAATGCCAGTCTTTTGTTGAAGGTAATAATGGATTACGTCTTATTTTGCTGCCGATTTTAGTTTTGTGCTTTTTGTCTGACGTACGGTTATTACGTTTCATCAAGAAAAAAAGGACTTAGGACGTTAGTCGTTATAGTACATGACAGAATAGATTAAGACTTTCAGTGATCAATTTAAAGAAAATTACTGAAGTTTTATGAGAAAAAAATGTGCGTGTGTGGTGTGTTTATCCCCTCCCCACAACTGAATGAAAAGGGGTAGCATACTTATACCGACCTTCTGCACAATAGGGCATAACGGCACAATAGGGCACCTTTTGCATTAATGTAACGTTTAGCATTTGGAGAAGTTAATAAGTTTGAAATCATTAATTAATTAATTAGAACTTCTCTTAAAAAGTGCATTCTGTATTATTTCACCCACAATTTTTCTTCGACTCTTTAGGATTTTCGGCATCGCCACTAAGTAAATAAAACTGAAGCACAATATAAAAATGAATAAATAATTTCAGATTAATATAAAAGCAATATATGCTTCTTATACAGAAAAGCGTGTTGCAAATAGGATGGATATGGTTGACAAAATCATAACAGAAAATCAATGGATTTTTTTTTTATGAAAACTATTTTTGCAAAATATTAGAATCAGTTGATATCTGAATACGTCCTGTTGTAACTTACAGCCATTCTCCCAAGTCAGGGGTTCTGATTCTGCGTTCGCTCCATAATGATGAAGCGAACCCTGACTTGGGAGGATGCTTACAGCTCGAGGAAGTTTACTCACAATACCCGAATTGTGGGTCAAACCACGAATTGGGCGAGTTTATAGGTGAATATTGTGGATTTAAAAGAACTTCTTGATGTCAAGAAAAATAAATATTTCTTATATTCTTACCCAAAATATCAACGTTTGTTAAAGAACATCTAGGGCATATCGAATTACGCAAGGACTATGAAACGTCAAATAAGCCAACTAACAGACACCTAGACGGACACTAGTCAGTGGTTAAATTCTCAACACATTTGTAAGGTTTATTTTTAAAGTTATATACATTTTTTTCAGTAATCAAATTTAAAAAAAAATCGTATGCACTTTGTATGCAATAAGTATGTATACATGTGTGTGTACATATAAAAAAAGGGGGGGTAGCAATGAACACGACCATTTGCATGCATGTTGAAACATAGCTTTTGGAGAATTGCATAATTTCAAAATCATTAGAACTTCTAATAAAAATTGCATTCTATATTGTTTTAGGCAGAATTTTTCGGCCCATTAATTTTACAGCTAATAAGGATTTTCGCCGCCGTAAACTGAAACTAGCTTTTGAGTAATATACAAGCATTTATAAAAAAAAGGTAATAAATATAAAAAATATTAAGTCTAGATTCAAAGCCAAAAATCAAAAGAAAAAAAACGAACCAAAACAAAAAGGGGGGTAAGGCTTGGCCGGACAGACAATGACAAAAAAATACACCTCGTTCGTTATAGATATTTTCAAATATTTATTTAATTATTTTCATTTGTTTAAAAGAAGTATTGTGCTGCATGCTTTCTTACACGAATTTTTTCCTTGATGCAATGCAACGTGACTGCGATCAAAATAGTCCGACGTCACATGTATACATTTTCTGACACGTGAGAAGTATTGTGGAGTTTTTTTTACAAAGTTTCACGGTTTGCAACCGGATTGACAAGTGAAATTCCAGCAGCTTACATTAAAAGTAAACGGAGTTAAAATTTATCATCATTTTGTGGAGTACATACCATGGAGGAACACACAGCAAAAAGAATAAAACTCGAAACAGCCGAAAAGTTTGTAAAATTTTATTTTGATTTTTCGAAGCCATGTTACTGAAACGTGCCTTATTATTATTTAGGTCAACACAAAATACAAATTTTATTAAAACTAACAGTTTTATCGAAAAATTATACCAGACTTGTTTATAATTAAGCATTTAAGATTTAAATTTGATTTAAGCAGCATTTAGGCACATGTCTTTACACCTGGTGGAATATAGAGGCCGCGTAAGGGGTTGAGTTAAAAAAAATAATTGTGAAAGCTTACAAATTATATAAATGAAATATTTTTTGAACTGTTCTTTTTTTAATATTTGGAAATTAAAATACTTATAATCAGTTCCTCCACCGGTCAAAAGTCTGTAGTCATTTTTTGAACGCCCTTTTTGCTCCTTTTTACACAGGTATTAAGCTGAAAAAATATATATTTATTGGGAAAATGATTTGTTATTGCTTGACCAAGAAATGATGCCATTATTTCTCTAATTTGAAGCTAAGTTATTACATAATGTCCCACTCTCTTACTGTGGGTAGATAATATATATAATGTACGAATATACAATTGATTTTAGTTCAAGAATAATAATTATAAGTGTAACTTGGAGAGTAATAGATGTTTCTACCAAATGTATCTGTTTAAGTATATTTCTTTTCTAATGCCGATATAATCCTAAGTTGATTTTGTGAACCTCGCCAAAAAAATAAACCAAAACAGAAGAGTACAATTATTGAGTGCTAATTTAAAGGTGTTTTTTTAAATGGACTTGATTGTATTGAAGGGAAGCTGTATTGAGTCAAGGACATCTGCATTGGTCCAAATGTAATGCCCAGGATTAATGCAGCATTTAGGGCTCAATACCGCTTCTTGAGTACATAATACTTAATACGTACATGTACATGTTTAATGGGAAACCCCTATTTAATGACACTTTTATTAACTACATGTATTATTAACCATTTTGTCCAGTACAACTACTAGTATAATATACAACATGTACGGCATCCATTAGACCCTAAAACTATTTTGTTTCTTTCCGGCAATTTCAGCCATTGTGAGTACCATTTTAAAATCATTTGACCCATAATGTTATTAGGTAACATAAAAGCCATCTGGTGATGTGAAAAAAATTGTCTTATCATAAAATGTACATAATGGCAACAAGTATGTTTGTTTTTGAAATAAATATAAATGTAGAACACTGTGGAAGTTACGTTTCTGTATTTGCAACATGTAGTTTTGTATTAGGCCTGATTTTGTCTGTCTGTATTGTGCTTGTTTTTTTGCATGTGTCCCATTTTTTGAAAAACATAAGCCCCCCCCCCCCCATATAAGTCCAACCTATCTGAGTTATAATGGGGTAGTCTTTCTTGAGGGAATAGTTTATACAGCTATTTCGGTTGTTTTGCAGATAGCTAGAAATGTGAAATAATCATGATTCAAACTAATTAAATGGTTATATTTTATAATTCAGTATAAATAAAAATGAAAAAAAAAATCTTACTGGTTTATCTGTAATAAATTAAATAATAAAAAATTATGTAATAATTCAAAGTCTGTTTCTGTTCCTGTTTCATTTGCATTATCATTGTTGTTAATTTTACATTAGAAATACTTAATGCATCAGGATTTTGGCCTGATAAAGCGTGTGGTCACTAACAAGGAGATCATATAAAAGGGAACTAACTATTTCACACATATTTTACTTAAATGGTTGTTAATAAGCTGTAAAAAGTGTCCTTTATGTTGTAAGACACTGAAAAAAATTGTGTAAGAAATTGTAAACTAGTCATTAAAAAAAACCAATCCGGGGTTAGTAGTAACATGCAAATAAATTATTAATACAAAGTAGAGAACAATAAAGAAAACAGATTCACTTTTACTATGATTAATAACTTTTGATTACTTAATTTGTTTCTTTATTCAAAATCGTTATTGAAATTGCAACACTAAAGGTGTTTAAAAAATCTTAAAAAATTAGTATAACAATGGATACTAAGTTTTTAATATTGTGCACAGAGGTGCAGATCCAGGAATTATTGTTAGGGGTGGGAGGAGGGTCACTTCAGGTGCCTCCCTTCCTTTTTTTGAGCTACTGCACACAATCATCAGATACCCTGATAAAACATATTAGAAGGCTTAATAATAATAACGAGGTTGAGGTTATCACTATATAATAACAATTTATTCCAAATCCAACTGCGGCTATCTGCACCATCGGAATACTAAAACCTTAGTTTTCAAAACATTTTTGCAAAATCCGGTAAATAAAAAATTTTAGATGTAGATTTTTGTTTATTAGGATTTATTTGGATAGCCTGGTACCACTTATAATTAACTCTAAATTAATATTTGAAGTGAAAGAGTGTGTTTTTGTTTTGATTGGATGAAACAAAGTCACAAAATTCAGTGGAACTGGAACCAGTATGGAATAACTTTAACTTAGTGACCAAAATTTGAAAGGTATTAATACATACTAGTATATGTAATATTTTGGAGCAAAAATATACAACCCATTAGACTGTTGTAGTAGCTAACTTTTCAATTCAGTAATCTTACATGTTGACCAGTTATATAAGAGGTTGACTAATAACTTACCATGTTTATGATTGTTTAATCATTTTCATTATTAGATTTTGAGATTTGATGTCCCTTCATTAACATGCTTCCTTAACATGAACATGCAGAAAAGATTTCATTGATTTCTGGTTTTGATAGGTTTTTTTTACAAATTTCTCAACTTATGTTAATTTTAATTTCAACAATTAAAAAAGTGAATATCTTGATCCAATAAAATATTTGTGATAATTATATTAATTTAGTACACAAGACATCTCAATAAATGTTTTTCATTGAAATGACTATTTTTTAATAGAAATGGCTTTATATAGAAGTAGGAGACTATACTATCTCCCTTTAAAATTTTACTTTACCTTAATATTGGGTTTTGTTAAAAATATTATTGGCATTTCTCTGTGGCTTGTGGTTTGTGCTCTTTACTCAACAAGCATTTCCCTCTTAAGAAGTCCATTATAGAAAATAGTTACATGACGTAAACGATGATTATAGAACATGTAAACAAGCCATACTGGTTGCTATATATGCTACTGTTTATTCTTGTTTAACACATTTTATAAGCAAAGACAAAAGAGCTGCTGGTGCGTCACATATGGTTGTCACAAATTTGCATAAACTGTTGCTGAGGTGCAGTCATTTACTTAGAGGTTCTAATTTTCATTTCGTGATCATGAAGCAGCAAAATTAGAATATTCATGGAAATTTTTATCAGTTTTTGTTGTGTTTTAAAGTTCTTATTTACAAGACAGGAAAAAACATTCTTTGTTAGATTTTGAACCAGGGATACATTATCAAAGAATATGTTGTCCAACAAAACACTGCATAGTTTTTTTTACAGATGCTATACATGTAGATTACTTACTATAGTTATTTGTCTAGTTATATAGGCAAACATGCCTTATGGTCATATTAACATATCTTATATTTGTCATCGCAGGGTTACGCTAATATCGGCTTTGACAATTTTATTTAATTTCAATATTTAATAGAAATTTCACCTTTTGTGGAATTTCCTGATGTGGGTTCTATTTGAAGCTACTGGTTGAAATGGCAGATTTCTTTTTTCAAAAGAATCAAATAATCAAATTAAAATTTATGTTACATAAATGAACCTTGCATAGAAAACTGAGAGTGTGTTATGTTACTTGAAATCATTATTGAACACTTGACACACAATCATAGAAGATACGGTACATACAAACATCCTCTTCTGTGAAACAATTTGATAGATTAAATTGGTAGAGGGCAGAGCTTGGAAATCTATAATGGTCACCAATTTGACACAATTTGATTTACATGTGTGACACTAAAAAATCATGCCAACAGGCAACAATCCCAGTTGCTGAAAGACAAATATTTTTCCTCGCTAAGGATATGTTTATTTCACTTCTGTAATTGTGTAAATTTACTTGTACTGTGTAGTGTCTGTATTATTTGACCCAATAGCATTTGGGTCTTCTTCCAATGGCCTTTTGGATTAACAATTGATAATGTTTGGCAAGGTTTCAATAACAATAGCAACCTTTCCCCATGATAGAGTGTAAACTTATATATTATTTATGTACTTAAATTTTTTATAGCATAAATAGAAAGAAAATGTAAATACAGTAGTCCCTTCTTATACGATCCCCTTGCAATAAATATTATACATTTAATAAATAATTAAATAAATTTAATTAATTATATTTTATTTTACATTGTGTGCATTAAATTTAGGAAGCTTTTACCTTCCATATTAACCTGGATCGAAGTCCATGTGAGCTTTTGTCATCACTTGGCATCTGTTACCGTCATAAACTTTTTCAAAAATCTTCTGAAACCACTGGGCCAATTTTTTTTTTAAACTTGGCCACAATCATTCTTAGGGTCCTACTAGTAGTTTCGAATTTGTACCCAGGGTGTTGATCAATAGACAAAGATGGACACTGTTACTAAAAATAGAACATGGGTGTCAACACAGTTTTTTATCATTATCACAAAAATTATAATAGCTATATGGAAAACTAACTTCAAATTGATCAGCACATTAAGGTCTACAATAGTTGCTATTAGTGTGAAGTTGTGTATTGTCTTCATGTAGGAGTAATGTCCTTAAATGATGATTTTGACAAAAGTTTTGGTATTTACAATATAACTTGAAAACTATAAGAGCTAGGGAGAAACTTTAAATGGCAAAAATGATCAGCAATACAAGCCCTACAATTCTCTTTATTGGTCTGAAATCGTCAGAAGACTCCTTATAGGAGTTATTGCCCTTAAATTGCAATTTTGTAATGAAATTTTCTGGTTTGTCCTGTATCTGTATCCACTACTTCTAGAATAAAACTATTAATTGCAAAAATGATCAGCAATATAAGCCCTATAATTCACTTAATTGGTCTGAAATTGTCAGATGCCTCCATTTAAGAGTTATTGCCCTTAAATGACAATTTTTGTCTCGCCTGCGACGAAAGTCGCTGGAGGCGAGACATATGTATGGGAATCCGGCGGCGGCGGCGGCGTAAACACTTGACATCTTGCTTCATATATTTGTAAGCCCAAGCCCTAGGTCCATCAAATTTAGTCCTGAGGTAGCTTATGATGAGTAGTTGCCAGTCAGTCACCTGTCACCTGACCTTGACCTCAATTTCACGGTCCAGCGACTACGTTAAAGTTTTTGGGTTACGACAGTTCCTCTGTAACTACGCATGGTAGGATGACAATATTTGGTGTATAGGTTGCTGATGACTAGTACATGACTGTCTGGTAGGTGTCACCTGACCTTGACCTCAATTTCACCGTCCAGCGACTACGTTAAAGTTTTTGGGTTACGATAGTTCCTCTGTAACAACGCATGGTAGTATGACAATATTTGGTATACAGGTTGCTGATGACTAGTACTTGACTGTCTGGTAGGTGTCACCTGACCTTGACCTCAATTTCACGGTCGAGAAACTACGTTAAAGTTTTTGGGTTACGACAGTTCCTCTGTAACTACGCATGGTAGGATGACAATATTTGGTGTATAGGTTGCTGAAGACTAGTACATGACTGTTTGGTAGGTGTCATCTGACCTTGACCTCAATTTCACGGTCCAGCGACTATGTTAAAGTTTTTGGTTTACAATAGTTTGTCTGTAACTACACATGGTAGGATGACAATATTTGGTATATAGGTTGCTGATGAGTAGTACATGACTGTCTGGTAGGTTCCACCAGACCTTGACTTCAATTTCACGGTCCAGCTACTACGTTAAAGTTTTTGGGTTACGGCTGTTCCCCTGTAACTATGCATAGTATGGTGACAATATTTCGTATACAGGCCGCTGCTGCTATTTAGTGCTATTTACGTAATGCTTATGACGAAATTTATTTTCGTTACTGATGCGGAATGCAGGCGAGACGTTTTTCTGTGTCCACACTTGTTTTTATGAAATTTTCCGTTTTTGTCCTGTTACATGTACTTAAAAACCATAACAACTAGTGTGAAATTGTATATAGCAAAATAGATCAGCAATACAGTTATTGTTTTGAAATGGTCATTGTTTAATAAAATTTCTGTTTTTGTCCTGTAACTTAAAAACCATAACAGTTACAGTGAAACTATAAACATAAAAAATGATCAGCAATAAAAGCCCTACAATTCACTTTATTGATCTGTAATTGTCAGATGACTCCTTATTGGAGTTATTGGCCTTACATGACAATTGTTTATGAAATTTTTTGTTTTTGTCCTGTAACTTGAAAACTATAACAGATGTCCCATATCATGGTTGATGACCTTTGACCTTGACCTTAAGGTCAGCAGGGCCCAAAGAGATGGATACCATCTGACTGATATCTAGTTTTTCTTGAAATTGGTAAGCACGGATTAAAGTGAGCATTAATATTGCTCAAAGTTTCTTAAACTTGTATTTCTTGGATTGTGATTCATTTCGATGGTGATCTTAGTTGTTAGAATAAACATACAGAAGAAAATTTCTGCAACAAAACAATAGGTGACATAAATGAAGCACAAGACTTATTTGTTAACTTTATCCAGTAATAACTTTTACCCATGTTAATAAAATTTACGTGGATTCTTTTGTACCCCAAGAAAATCTCTGTACCTCCAAAAGACAGTGGCAGAGGGTATACATTTACCCCCAAAAGAAACAAGTGAATGGGCATGTTGTCATTGTCAATTAAGATTGGAGTCGAGTATACCCAGTACACAGTGAGACGCTTACCTGCAACCTCAGTGGTAACTATCTTAACCACTTGGCCACTGAGACCCTCTTCCCACACCCCCGTTAAAAAAGTTAATTGGTCCTGTATGTTGTGTGATACAAAATCATTATTTCTATTGATGTACCTATTTTTATTGTTTTTTGTCTTTGCAGGCCTTTAAATTTTGCTATATCGCCAGATGAGTACGAGACACGGTCTATGAAGAAGACCAAACTGCTAAGGGTAAATATTAGTATTATATATATTGGAACCAGCAGTGCCATAAGACATCAAAATGTCCAAAAATAAATTACTAGTTTTATTGGATAACTTTTTTTAAAAACTTATTTACAGACTTACCATATGCATATACTGATAATTCGACAACACATTGTTTGAATAAGATTTTATTGCATATTAATGTATGCAATAAAGTTACTGTTACTTGAATGAGCTTGTTGATATTTTGCCAATATTGAACTCTTGGTTTTCATTCGGTAAAGCTAGCATATATTGCAAACATGTAGTTTAAAGTGGAAAGAAGTAGAATTGGAATTCTTTCTATATGGGCCCTAGGCCTGATTGCAGTCTCGCCAGGTGGACCTATGGTATTTTGATCAAATCTTTCTCTACATTTACTGTACCGGTACTAGCTTACCATTGTACGAGGTTATGACATTTTGGGTATGATCTTTGTTTGATGAAATGCCATTAAATAGTTACATGTAGGTTCTTCTCGCTATATAACAGTATTTTTTTATTCAGGACCCTATGTCTCACAGAATTATAGAAAAAAGGAGGCGTGATCGGATGAATAATTGTCTGGCAGAACTAAGTCGGCTCATTCCGCCAAGTTACTTAAAACAGGTATGTATTTGTGTAAATTTAATTATTTGTAATGCATTGGCTGCTTCTCATATGTAGGCATTACTCCTATTAGAGTTGTAGGTGTTATCTCCCCATGGAGCAGTTACATTCATGGCATTTTTGTTTTTGGTTACAACAGATATTTTGTTTTGAATTTCAAAGTTTATATAAACACATATAAGGAGCACATGCTCTAGTTAACTCCTAATGTGCCCAAATGCAGTTGAAATAGTGCACATCCATTTGTTATATTACTTGCTGAGAACAGTTCATAGTCATTCCATTATGTCACGTGACATATTTACTGTACATGTAATTGTATTTCAAATATTGATATTTTTTAAGTACATGGTAATACACTTAATACATGATTAAAATATGCACAGTTTTACTTATTTCATGTGAAATGTGACATACTTTTGATAGAATAATGGCAGTTTCCTTGATAATGGCTGCTTCATAGATTATTCTCAAAGACAGAAGTATCTGTTGTATCAAAATAATTTGTCTATTGACATGAACAGAGAAAACAATTTATTAATTGTAATATGTAATTAAATGTTTATAAAAAGATAGAATTTTAACCAGGAATCAGCTTTCTTGTTCAGAATAAAATCATTATAGTTATAACATTTTGTTTGTAGGGTCAGGGTCGAATTGAGAAGACAGAGATTATAGAAATGGCCTCCAAACTTATCAGAAACTTGCAGAATCTGGACACATTTAGGGGTAAGATATTTTGATTCACATATTTATATGCTGTGGTTTTAAAATAAAAAGAAAGATTTATTGTTGACAACAAGCATTTTGAGACCAAAGTCTGTTTTGCTTATTTTTTTATGCCCCAGAGAACTGAGGGGGCATTAAGATTTACTAATGATCTTCCGTCCTAACGTACGAACATCCGTACGAATTTCCGTCAAGCTTTTCTCTGAAACCGTACATGAGAACAATTTAAAATTTGGCAGGGTGGTTAAGTATTATTAGTTGTACGTCCTAAGCGACTTTCTGACCTGTCGGACAACTACTTCCTGTTTGGGACTTCATTTGTATGTATGTATGTATGTCCATCCTTCCTTATGAATTTCCGTCAAGCTTTTCTCAGAAACCGCAATGAATAATTTAAAATTTTATCAGGGTGGTTCAGTATCACAAGTTGTACGTCCTAAGTGACTTTCAGACCTGTTGGACAACTACTTCCTGTTTGGGATGCGGGGGCATCTGTGTCCCATGGACACTTTGTTCTATTTTTTGTATTTAATATGAATGAATACGGTTTTTGTTGTTGATAGATTTTTTCGTTAATATTATTTCCACATGAGTACACATTTTGCTAAAAAAAACAAAAAGGCATTCTCTTACAGTAAATTAGGGAGTTATAAATTAAAGAAACAAAATTTTATTATATTATTTTATTTATATTGTTATCATTTATATGTATATTATCTTCTCTGTAACTATGTATATGGTTTAAGTGAATAAACTTCACTACAATAAAGATTAACTTAACTTGGAGAAAAGCACAAAAGATTTTAAAAAGTTTGTCAAGCAAGAAAAATGTAATTATTTTACTTTAATTTATAGGGATGATTGAGAGAGAGCTACCTCCCGATGGTGGCGGTACTAATGCCTGTTGTCAGGAAAAATTCTTTATGGGATTTAAAGAATGCCAGGAGGAGGTCCTTCAATATTTGATAGAAACAGAGGGAGTCGACCCAAAACATTCCTTCTGTCAACGAGTTTCTTCTCATTTGGACCAGACCAGTAAAAAGTTTCTGAAGTTATCCACAGGTATAACCTTTGTTTTTCTGTATGTTGTGGAAAAAATCCAAGGCCATATACATGGCTTTTTTAAATAAATAAATAAGTATGATCTGTGTGATGGTTAGTGCCATTTAATGTCATATTTGAATGCGTTTTGTTTTAAATTACTTCATAATTATTTATTCAGTTACTTTGTTTAGTTGACTGTGTCTCAGAAACAAACCTGGCCATTTGAATTTACAGTCGTCTTTTTTTGGGAAGAAGCAAAAAAAATTTATTTTACAATCTTGAATTTTAAATCTTAAATGAATAACATTTAGGCATTTATTATTGTTTATTTTTAGCTCACCTGACATACTGTGTCGAATGAACCATTGTCATCACTTGCATACTCTTCATTGTCATCATCATTGGGGGGCCACAAACTTTTCAAATTTTTTTCTCCAAAACCATCTGTCCAGTTTAAACCAATTTTGGCAGGAGTTTCAGTGGGTGGTACTTTAAAAGAAGTTTTTTGGTGCTGATCAAAAATTCAGCGCTTGGGCTGTTAACACATTTTGATTGACTGAAATTTTAAAAATCTTTTTGGACAATCCACTTGGCTTATTGAATTGTGATATTGTACAAATGAACCTCAGAAAGTCCTCTTTTAATGTTGAGTTTGGGGTGCTGGTTGAAAATCCAAGATGGCCTCCACTAGAAACATAGCTACACATAATACTCTATTGGAAGTATGTATTAAAACATTTAAACCAAATCACAAAGATAGGAATCCAGGGTAATTCTGTTCTATTTTTAAAGGTTTTGGTTCTGAATCCAATTTAACAAGGCTGATAAGCCTGTTAATGCATTTTGTTTGGCAAAAACTTAAAAAAAACTCTCTTACAAATACACTTGACAGATTGAACTTAAAAAAATATTTCTCACAATATTGTCATTGGTGTCAATTGAAAATTCAACATGGTTGCCAGTGACATTAATAAGTTTTAATTGGCTGAAATTTCAATAAATCATTCTCCGACAAACTTGGCAGATTGAATTATGCTATTGTATAAATATATCTAATTATGGTGCCATATTTAAATTTGCTGGGAGTACTAAATATGAGATAGCCTTACAGTGGAAATGTGGAACAAACTCAGCATATAACCCTTCCGGAAATGCATACCAGTACAAACAGCTTGTTGCACAATAAACTAAGCCATTCATGCCATGTTACTTCTTTATTATTTATAGTTTTTGTTGCTGAAACTTTAGAGCCATATGGGAAAAAAGATTATAATTCTTCTCTGATATCACTTTGGCTTTGAAAAAAATTGCTCTCCTACAAACAAAGTTTATTTTGGTATGTCAGGTGAGCATCACAGGCTCCTTGTTCATGATTAGAAAAGGTTTAAAAGCTTTATATTATAACAGGAAATGAAAATAAAATGTGTATTCGAGACATCTATTACTTAATTAATATGTAACCTCATATAGATATATTCATGTAAAATAAATACAAAAATTACAACTTAAACCTTTAAATTGATTTACATGTATTATTTACACTTACATACACACACATACACACACACACATAAAATAGTAAACACTTTATACTTAACATCATTTTTTTATACTTAATCAGCCATAATTGGTGCTTTTTGAAAGCCTTGTACAATAAGCAATGACTTTAGACATGTTTTCACAAGAAAGTCATCCCCTGATTTATTAGAAGTCCATTTATGAAAAAACAAAATATAAAGCTGCCTTTCAAATATTTGAAGTAAAAATGCATTTCATAATTGAGTTCCCAGACAGGTAAATGATAGACCTAAAAAATATTAGTTTTGTTAAAAATAAATCATTAAAAGATAAAATGCTGAATTTATGAATAGAGTAGTATTATTTATAAGATATCTACATACCGTTTCTCTTGTATTCTAATCTTGAGTTTTCTTTCAGGCATTTGAAAATTTAATTTTTTGATTAATTTTTTTAAAAAAGATATGTACTGTGCCTTAATTAACAAATTTCTTAGAAATGTTCCAGGGAATTGAGGTTACATCTAATTACTATTGTGTTTAAATGTCTCGGATTTGAGGTAATGTACTTGTATTGATAGCTTCATTATATTGTGCCTATATTTGTAGCTCACCAGACTCAGAGAGCCATTTGAGTAATTGCCATCACTTGGTATCTATTTTGTCATATTTTCATACTACATTTGAAACCATGTGTAAGAGTTGACCCAAGCTGAATGCTACAATTTGACCATTTAATTCTGATTTCCATTCGGCAAAACGTCTTTAAAACATATTGTACACTTGCAGGAATGTTCTGTGCACTGTTGTCAATAAAATCAATTTTTAGTGCTAATTGGAAATTGGAGATGTATTCCACATAAAGACAGTTTAAGATAGTTTCTGAAATTAAGAAAAAAATCTCCTGAGAAACCACTGATTAAAGTAACCACACAAATTAAATTATCTTAATATAATACTGTAGAATGTTTTTATAATATCGTCAGAAGTTACCAAACCTGATCCCTAAGAGATATGTTTCCTATATTAGGTAGAAATGCATTAGAAATTTAATTTGCATAAACAATTTTAGAAACCAGCAACTGATTAAAAGTAAATATCTGAAAAATAAGTCAAGTTTGTGATTGGGTTCTAGTAAGTTATATTGTTGACGAAACAAAGGGATAAACAAAGGTCAGTGCAAAACAAAAACCTGTTCCATTATCATATCCATGGTGATTTATTCCAAATTACTCTTTTTTTCCTGAATTAAATTAAATTAGTATTAAATGTCTCTCCAAAAAATTATTACTTTATACCAGTGGATCACTGCATTATTAAGTGGTTCCTATGCAGTTTAATAGCAAATATATCAAACTAAAACTTCAGGTCAGCTGTACAGATCTGGTTTATTAATAATTATTTTATCTTTATTAGTGTGCCATTAGTTTATATGCATACAAGCTGGACTGAAAACACTTGAAAGTGATTTCAGTCACAAATAAAACCATGTGCTTATTTAATCTATTTGTTTCCATATCTTGTTTTGCTCATCCAAATTTTGTTGACCCTAAAAAGGTTTTACCATCGAACCTCCTCACAGTACAAATTCCGCATAGTACCTAGTTAGACATATCACTCTGATTTGTACTGCAAATTCCATGTAGCTTATACCAAAAGTTTAAAAACCACAAATCAATTTATTTGGACAAGAATATGTTATTATTTGCATTTTTTTTTAGTTACTTGATAGGGTTAAAAAAAGCTATTGATTAAGTTAATTTTGTATGTACAGTTATTCAGTGATCCATAAAGAATATATATAAGATTTAAAACAGTTCATCTTAAACTATAGAAACATTTTCTGTTAGTTGCAGTGATTATTTGATTGGTCATTAAGATGGATGTTAATTTAAATACTAGTAACTTACATTACATTGTTAATTTTTGGTACGTGTTTGCTGATTTCTTTAAAAAAGATTTAATGTTCCAATTAATACAGTTTTTTTATTGTTAAACTGCATTGTATCAGTTACAAACATTCACATTGAGCACAGAGACCCCCTTCTTGTTATCCCCTGAAACCAGGAATTGAATCTAGGTCCCTAGAGTGTTTAGTTACTTTTTTTATAGTTATTTTAAACCTTTCCAAACCAATGCTAATAAGAAAGAAAACTTAATGGCACACTATATACACTATATAACTTTTCCCTCCATTCATCTAATATAATATGATATCCCTTAAAACCACTGTGTATATATAACTCCACCTCTAATTTATAAAAAAGTTAAATTAAACAGAATAAATAAAAAAGTAGTTACATTGTAATGCTGCACAAGAAGTTTTTTTTTCAAGTATTTTATTATTTAAAATATTATTTATAAACAAAACAGCTTTGCACTTTTAATTGCCAAGGTTTCTTTAAATTTTTTATAATGATTTAATGTGTATTTCATCTGTAATTTAATTGAGCTTCTATTGCTCAGATTTGAAGTCTTAAACTTCAAACCATTTTATTTATTTGGATGTGAGGTGGAAGGAGGGGATGCTCAAAATTCAAAAAAAGGTGTCTAGTTTGACAAAAGTAAGAAACTGTATAGTACTCAAGTATAGTGCCTTTCGTTTTCTGTATTACCTATAAATTTTATAGATAATATGTGAAGATTTTAGGACAAAATAAAAAATGATTGGTCCTTGACACTATTCCTAAGTAAAAATAACATTAATTTGAGATGGTTTAGTTCAATCTTCTAATCATATTTCAGTATTAACCTTACCTTCTTTGAGCACTCAAGAAATTAATGATTTATTTAAAAATAATAACAGAAAGAAGATGTTTCTTCCATTAACTTACATACTTTGCTACTATTTGGAAATTTCAATGCAGAGTTCGGCCAGTTTTTGCCATATTAAAAAAAACCTGAAAATGTATGAAAAGCTTTTGGTTCAAAATTAATAATGTCAATCTTTTCAAATAATTTTTGGTCAATTTTTAGAATTTAAAAAATATGCTAGTCACTTGTCCATCTTTTGAAATAATATTTTAACAAAATATCCGATTCCAGTTGTAGTAATTGTAGTAATTGCATCGACTCCTTTTGCAAATTTTAAAAATTGACATAATTGGTTTAATTTATCAAACTTATATTGATGTATATTATGAATATAAGTAATATGGAAACTACTACATATTTCATAGATGTATGAGTAGAGTCTGCATGTGTCTTAAAAAGTGTTAAAACTACTCTTCTTTACCCATGAAGCTGTGACTATGGCTCGATTTAATCTTAGGTACAACTGTAAGCAATTAAGAAAGTTTTATTACCAGTTTATCAGTAGTTACGAGAATACTGTGACATTACAGATTTGACATCTATTCCAACATCCTCTAGTTCTCATCCCTCCCATAAAAATGTTTTCCTGGAGAATTCATCTCTTGTAGGGCTCTTCCTGTTCCTTATGTAGGTCACTTACTAGTAGCCAGTGAATCATTTCATTGTTCTCTTTGTGACTGTCTGTTTCTTTCAAATTTTTCTATATTTATACTATATAACAAAAATGTCTTAAACCTGTTGATTCATTGCTTTTTAGCTCACCTGGACCGAAGGTCCATGTGAGCTTTTGCTATCACTTGGTGTCCGTCGTCCGTCGTCTGTCGTCCGTCATAAACTTTTTCAAAAATCTTCTCCTCTGAAACCACTGGGCCAATTTTTTTCAAACTTGGCCACAATCATCCTTAGGGTTCCTAGTTTCAAGTTTGTACACAGGGTGTTGATCAACAGACAAATATGGCCACTGTTACTAAAAATAGAATATGGGGTCAACACAGGTTTTTGATCATTATCTAAAAAACTATAATAGCTATAGACAAAACCGTTACTTCAAATTGATCAGCACATTAAGGTCTACAATGGTTGCTATTAGCGCGAAGTTGTGTATTGGCGTCTTGTAGGAGTTATTGCCCTTTTTTGACAATTTTTGACAAAATTTTTGGTATTTACAATATAACCTGAAAACTATACGAGGTAGAGTGAAACTGTAAAGGGCAAAAATAATCAGCAATGCAAGCCCTACAATTCACTTAATTGGTCTGAAATTGTCAGATGACTCCTTTTATGAGTTATTGCCCTTAAGTGGTCATTTTTTATGAAATTTTCCGTTTTTGTCCTGTAACTTTAAAACTATAACAGCTAGAGTAAAGGTGTAAATAGCAAAAATGATCAACAATACAAGCCCTACAATTCACTCTATAGTCTGAAATTGTCAGATGACTCCTTATAGGAGTTATTGCCCTTAAATGGCAATTTTTTATGAAATTTTCCGTTTTTGTCCTGTAACTTGAAAACTATAGCAGCTAGATTGAAACTGTAAATTGCACAAATGATCAGCAATAAAGACCCTACAATTCGCTTGTTTCGTCTGAAATTGTCAGACAACTCCTTAAATAAGTTATTGTCCATAAATGACAATTTTTTATGAAATTTTCCGTTTTTGTCCTGTAACTTAAAAACTGTAACAGCTAGAGTGAAACTGTTAATAGCAAAAATGATCAGCAATACAAGCCCTACAAATTACTATTAAGTCTGAAATTGTCAGATGACTCCTTATAGGAGTTATTGCCCTTAAATTGCAATTTTTTATGAAATTTTCCGTTTTTGTCCTGTAACTTAAAAACCATAAAAGCTAGAGTGAAATAATAATTGCAAAAATGATCAGCAAAAAAAGCCCTACAATTCATTTAATTGGTCTGAAATTGTCAGATGACTCCTTATAGGGGTTATTGCCCTTAAATGACAATTTTGTTAAGAATTGTCCATTTTTATTCTGTAACTTGAAAACTATAGTAGCTAGATTAAAAGTGTAAATTGCACAAATGATCAGTAATAGAAGCCCTACAAATGATTGCTTACTTTAAAATTGCAAGATGACTCTTTATAGGAGTTATTGCCCTTTCATTATGAATTTGGACAAATGAACAGTTTTTTAATTATAAATTAGTCTATAACACACCTATTAGTAAAGTAAAACTGTAAATTTCTAAAGTACCCTAAAGGACAATGCCTTAAAACCATTTAATTATCTGAAATTGTCGATGGCACCTTATAGTAGTTATTGTATTTAACAAATTTTTTTAAGAAATGTTTAGTTTTTGCACAGTAACTTACAAGCTATAACAACTAGACTGAAACTGTTAATTTCAAAAATTTTAATAAAGTTTAAGTCATTTGGATTCCAGGTGAGCGATTACAGGCTACTGGGAGCCTCTAGTTTCTATTGGAAGTTTCAGTGAACTCCTTTATTTTTAGCTACATTATGGTATGAACTTAAACTACTATACTGAATATCTGTTTAAATGAGAGTAGATTATGTTTAGTCATGAATCACCAACTAATTTTGTCTCTTTACTCTTTATAAGTATATCAAATTGTTACTCATAGATATCAGCACAATTTCTCTGATAAAAGCATTCAAAATTACAAAATACAGTTACTCGATAGCAAATTCTGTTATTTACAAAAAAATTAAAATCTACGAACCCTTCCCACTTAAAACGTTTCAAAATTACATTTAGCCATTCCTGACAAAACACTATCTGCAGCCACTTGCCACTTGCCAGCCTTTGTTGTCGTCTGAAACAGAAACCACTATAGAAGAATTTGACTGTACCATCACAGTATAATCGCTTGATATAAACCATTTACAAACTGGTGAATACAACTTTAAAAATTGTCTTCAATTATATTTAAGATTTGGTTGAGTTGTATACATGTATAATTGGGGCAAGTAGTTTTTTCATGGAATTTGCATGTGAGTTCATTGTCTTCCTTGGCTTATATTCTTGCATATTTATCCTTCTTCTGTGTTGTGCAAAGATATCAGGCTGAAATTACCTTTTAGTGCCTTATCTTGGGCACAGCACCATTTTTGATACATTAGAGGTGATTGCAGTTTTCTCCTCTTTAAAATCAAGGATTTTTGTTGTCCTTTTGATGGATTTTCATTGTTTATTTGTTTTGTTTTTAATAATTTAGTCACTTTAATTTTCATCTACTTGGAATATCTCGGTGAGTTTCGTTTTTGTCTTCTCTTTGTTGTGTATTCATTTGATACTTCGTCACTACATGTGAATTAATATTTGTACAAATTTTACAGCAAGAATTATCACATTCCAAATGTGCTGGAGTTATTTATGTACAATAAATGAAGATACTTGGACAAATAAGAATACCAAGGAAAATATAATTTTTTGAAATCTCAAGAAGAGATTTTATATTAATTTTATAGTACATTATACTTACCACATTAACATTTAATATATATATATATATATATATATATATATATATATATATAGAATATGTCCGCGTTATTAGTGTCTCAATCGCAATATTAGTGAGATGAACTAAATTTAAACATCATGTGATGTTATCATCTCACTATGATCATGTGACAATATTATCTGTATTACGTAAACCATATACCTGTAATTAATTCACGCCAGTCTAAAAATTTTGACGCTATTCAAATCTCTTATATATAATACTTACTGATTAACAAGCAGTGTTCCAAGGAGGCTGCATAAATTTCTTCTTTAAACATCCATCTCCAAATTTACAATCTCATTACAAACAGTTTCTAGAAACTCTATTATATAGAGTTCAGAGTTCTCTTTATCCATACATACAGTTTAAGAATTAACAACAACTAACTCTGTACAATTAAAATTCTTCCACCAAAAAAATAACAGGATGCAATACTAGTCTTCATTCTGTAAAAGACATATAAATAGACAATCATTTACTGTAAGAATTTATGAGAATCTAAATCTCTCAAATAAAATTTAACAAATGTGGACTATGTTGCCCTGTCTGCCGCTTCAATAATAACTTTAGTCGAAGCTCCCTTGTATAAAGCCCAACTTGGTGCTATTGCTCTAGTTGAATGAGCATTAACTTTAAAATTGCTGTCAGAACATGCATTTTGAACCGTTTTAACTATCCAATTAGATATCGTTGGAGCTGTTACTGGTTTGTGTGGTTCATTCAAAGATAAAAATAATTTGCCTTTGTCTAAAGAGCCCAATTTCTGTCTGAAATTTTTCGTCTTTTCTAAATATATACCTAAAGCTCTTTTAGGGCCTAGTAACTTTTTCTCAGGAAAACAAGGAACAAATATTTTTGCCCCAAAATGATTTTGACGATCTTGTTTTGATAGCCCATGTCTGATAAAAGTTACTCCCTTCTCTTGAACTTTCATTGATTCCTGATCAATTCCGAGACTTTGAATGTCACTGCATCTACGAAATGTTGTAATAGCAATAAGAAAAACAGTTTTGTATGTTATAAACTTAATATCTGTATCATTTAAAGGTTCAAAAGGAACTTTATGTAATGCTTCCAGAATTATCTCTAAATCCCATTCTGGTAATAATTTTACCTTTGGAGGTCTAGACTGAAAAACACCTTTTATTAACCTTGTAATGAAAGGGTGTTGTCCAATGGGACAATTCTGATAAGGCTGTAAAACTGCTGAAAGCATTGAACGATATCCAGAAATAGTTCTGTATTGTAAATCAGACTCAAATAAAAATGTAAAAAAATCTGCAATTTGGTCTAAAGTTGCTGTATATGGATCAATTTCCCTTTCACCACACCAGCTATTGTATTTATCAAATTTGTTGACATAATCTTTTTGAGTGCCTTTTCTCCATGATGCAGTGAGTAATTTTCGAGCTGATTCAGAAAACCCCCTGTTTCAAAGTTTCTGTTGAGAGGAGCCATGCAGTCAGATTTAACATTTGAGGATTTGGATGATAGATCCTTGTTTTCGGTTGATTTAACAGATTTTCCATAATTGGCAACTGTATTGGAGGAGCTATTAGCAGTTCTAAAATTTGAGGATACCAATGTCTCCTGGGCCATTTTGGGGCTATCAAAATTATTGTACAATGGAATTGCTTCATATATTTTAACACTTTCGGTACTAGACAAATTGGGGGAAATGCATAAACAAACATGTTCTCCCATGATATTGTCAGTGCATCCAGAGCTAATGCACTTTGGTGTGGAATCCATGAGCAGAAAATCTCTGTCTGTTTGTTCTCGGAGGAGGCAAATAGATCTATCAATGGATTTCCCCATAAATGAAAAATCTGACTGACAACTGATTTGTTCAAAGACCATTCTGTTTGGCGAATTTTCACTCGACTCAACTGATCCGCCAATAAATTTTTCTTGCCTATAATGTGGGCGGATTTCAAAACTATCCCATTCTGAATGGCCATCTGCCATAATTCCCATGTCAAATAGCACAGGTTTGGTGATTTTGTCCCCCCCCTGGCGATTGATGTATTGCACGACACTGGTATTGTCGCTCCTGATAAATACACACTTGCCTTTCACTTGATTCAGAAAATGTTTCAGAGTTAAAAACACAGCCTTCATTTCCAATCAATTTATATGCCACTTTTTCTGATTTGAATTCCACTTTCCTTGAAATATCTGAGTGCCAATATAACCCCCAAAACCGCTTTTGGAAGCATCTGTCGTGATTGTAACAGTGCTTTAAGGTGATACTAAAAATCGGCCCTTTCTGCGTGTTGGCTGAATTTAGCCACCACATCAGATGCGACTTCAGATGTTGAGTACACGGGACATGTTGATCCAAATTGCGAGAAATTGGTAGAGACGTGCATTTGGTATAAGATCTATACAAGAAGCCATTACTCCTAGAACTCTCAGAAAATCCATTACTTTGGTTTGCCCTGAGAACAATTTCTGAATCAGAGTCTGTAGATTCTGAATTCTTTCTGGAGTAGGAAGTACTAGACCTTTGTCCAGAAGAAAAAGACCCCCTAAATAAGTTACTGTTTGACTGGGAATTAAAGTTGATTTTTTCATGTTTATGAAACCTAGTGCAACTATCAGATCCACTTTGGTGTGGAATCCATGAGCAGAACATCTCTGTCTGTTTGTTCTCGGAGGAGGCAAATAGATCTATCAATATATTTCCCCATAAATGAAAAATCTGACTGACAACTGATTTGTTCAAAGACCATTCTGTTTGGCGAATTTTCACTCGACTAAACTGATCCGCCAATAAATTTTTCTTGCCTATAATGTGGGCGGATTTCAAAACTATCCCATTCTGAATGGCCATCTGCCATAATTCCATTGTCAAATGCACAGGTTTGGTGATTTTGTCCCCCCCCCCTTGGCGATTGATGTATTGCACGACACTGGTATTGTCGCTCCTGATCAATACACACATGCCTTTCACTTGATTCAGAAAATGTTTCAGAGTTAAAAACACAGCCTTCATTTCCAATCAATTTATATGCCACTTTTTCTGATTTGAATTCCACTTTCCTTGAAATATCTGAGTCCCAATATAACCCCCAAAACCGCTTTTGGAAGCATCTGTCGTGATTGTAACAGTGCTTTAAGGTGATACTAAAAATCGGCCTTTCTGCGTGTTGGCTTAATTTAGCCACCACATCAGATGCGATTTCAGATGTTGAGTACACGGGACATGTTGATCCAAATTGCGAGAAATTGGTTTCCAAAACCTCAAAAGATGTAATTGAATAGGTCTCATGCAGAGACGTGCATTTGGTATAAGATCTATACAAGAAGCCATTACTCCTAGAACTCTCAGAAAATCCATTGCTTTGGTTTGCCCTGAGAACAATTTCTGAATAAGAGTCTGTAGATTCTGAATTCTTTCTGGAGTAGGAAGTACTAGATTCTTTGTCCAGAAGAAAAAGACCCCCTAAATAAGTTACTGTCTGACTGGGAATTAGAGTTGATTTTTTCATGTTTATGAAACCTAGTGCAACTATCAGATCCAGGCATTTCTGTCGATCTTGAATCAGATGCATTTTGTTTTGGTTCACAATTAGCCAATCGTCTAGATAAACTACGAGAAGTATATTTTGTGTCCTCAGATAGGCTGCTACCACTGTTACCAATTTTGTAAAAATTCTTGGTGCAAAAGTTCCCCCCAAACACATGACTTTCCATTGGTAACACTGATTGTTTACACAAAACCTCATGTATTGTTTGTGTTTTTGAAATATTGTACATGAAGGTACGCATCGGATAGGTCTAGAGATATTGCCCTATCGTTTGGTTGCACTAGAGTTATCACTTTTTGCATTGTGTCCATTTTGAAACGTATTTTCTTTCACTGACTGTTTAGGGGTTTCAAATTTGTCACCATTCGCAACTTGCCGTTTTTCTTGGGTAAAAGGAATAAGGTACTGTAGAAACCTGTTATTGCTTGAGGAAAATAAACTTTCTCTATTGCATCTTTTTTAATAAAATATATATTTCCCCCATGAACATATCTAAATTTTCTTTTGAAACATAAGTCTGTTTGATCCATGTCCAAGGAGGTTTCACTATGAATTCCAGTTTGTAACCCTCCTCTATTATTGAAAGAATCCACTTGTCTGACGTTATTTTCTTCCAATTTCGAAGAAATAGTGACAGACGACCCCCGACAGGTATTTCTGAAAATTCTGGTATCAAATCAGAAATTTTCTTTTTCTGACTTATCTCTTTTCTAGAAGATTATCAAGATGGCAACCAAAAAGTCCATCTCCAGTCAATGGCAAATTTTGCCATTTCAATCTGATATCTTTCAAGCTAGATAAACCTGAATCTTCAGCTGCAGCTTTCCGTCTAATAATATGCACGAAAGCTCCATTACGACCTGCTAAATCTAAAGATTTTGTGGACATGGCAAAAACATCTGTAATAGTCTGACAAGCTTGTTCCTTGTCAATCTCATCTTCCTCAAGACCCTTTAATAAGGATGCAAGTGCCTGTTGAATATATAATATAGATATTATATTCATACGAGCAGAAACCTGTCCTTGATAACCTAATTTCTCAATGGTTTTATAGGGTTGGGAAAATAAAGATCTATGGATTTACCAGTTTTTGACCATGAATTCTAGACAACATTGTCTCAAGTAAATCGTCCAACGAAGGAACCTCCAACAAGTGTTCTGAGCTTTTATGTAGAGGAAAACAAGTCTTATAGTCCTCTTTATAAGCTGTCAATTTATCAGGATTCGAACTACGCCATGAGCTCTCTAAAATTTCTATTTGAGCCTGATCAAGAACTAGCCCTACACTAGATTCATGTTTCTTAACCTCATCTTTAAACACTTTAGAGAGTAGGTTTGAACGTTTTTCTATAATTTCATCAGATTTATTTATATTAGCATTTGTGTTTTGACCCTCCATACAAGAATCATTTGACACGGCATGTTTGAGAAACCTGTTGTTAGAAGGTTTATTTACATTAACATTGTCAATATTTAATACATGCTCTCTCACTGGGCTTTCCCCAATGTCATTATCAGAATCAATATCAGATACATTTTTGTCAAAATTATCTCTATCCTCCTGATTCACTTGAAATGAGATCTCCGACCTTATGTCGATATCTTGGTTTCTGCTAATTCTCGGGGACCCTAGATCCTCGTCTATATTAGCTTCTAGCGGAATGATTTGTTTTGGTGGTCTACGCTCCCCCGATGGGACGTTATCCACTCTAGAATCAGATCTAGGCAGAGCTAAACTCTCCTTATTCTGATTAACTGACACTTGTGTAACTAATTGGAAAATTTGATCCAACTTACTGTTAAAATTGGACTCCAGAGCGTCTAATCTAGCATCGTACTGAGCCTGCATATCTGCCTTAGACATGCGTTTCTTCTTGCCCGTTTTAGTCCCATTCGTTGGGGTAGTTTTCGCGTATTTGTCAACCTCACCAGACAAAACACCCGCTAAATTTATTTTCTGCGGAACTGTTGTAGTCTCGGACTCTATTTCCGAATCTACACTATCCATTCTTAAAGAGATAAACTCTAACAAAAAATTATTTTAGAATTTGAAAGAAAAGCAAATGAGACACCTTTTCTCTTCAACGCAAAATTTTAGACTGGCGCGAATTAATTACAGGTATATGGTTTACGTAATACAGGTAATATAGTCACATGATCATAGTGAGATGATAACATCACGTGATGTTTAAATTTAGTTCATCTCACTAATATTGCGATTGAGACACTAATAACGCGGACATATTCTATATATATATATATATATATATTAAATGTTAATGTGGTAAGTATAATGTACAAAAATAACATAAAATAACTAAAGTTAAATACTGAACAAAGGTTATGGAACTCATTTCCATATACAGTCGAACATAAGTAGCACAATTTTATTGATCCAATGTTACAGGAAATGAAATGTAATATTCAAACCGATATCGATTCCAGTCTGCGCATGAACTATTTCCAGAAATCACAAGACCCGGTTTGTCTTACACTTTCCTTCGATTCCTTCGAGTTCAAGCCATCGACTGTAATTATCTTGTTATGTTTTCTCTCAAATGATCTTTCTTAGATTAATTTAAATTTGACATAGGTAAATAGGTAAGCCCAGTAAAGTCAGAGGTAAATAGGTAAGCCGAGTAAAGAAGAGTTTTGCAATTCTGTGATTTAAATGATCTAAACATACCAAAGTACAAGTCACATTGTTTTGGTGAGGGTTTTTTGGATTAAAATTAAAACTGAATACTACGTATGGTCTAACTTTTGCTCCATTTGAAGATCAAGAAAGGTACGTTTTGAAATTGTAATATGTTGAGTTTTAAATAATGTCTGCTCTAGACAGAAAAGTTCTGATTGTTAGAAAAAGAAAAAAATAAACAGGAATAGTTAAACTATAAAAACATTGTATTAATAATAACTTCATGTTTTGTTTTGTTCCATTCTTATAGTTTTCAAAATGATTCCTTGTAGTTGTTTAATTTTAAAAACCTTTCTGGTATATAACAACTAATGGATGGAATTGAAATTGTTTTAAAGTTAAACTAAATTAAATAAGAATGGGTTGTACCCCATATTTTAATTATTGCCACTTAAAAGCAGAAACCATCGAAAAAAAAGTGGGACCAAATGAAAAGATAACGGTTGAATTTGACTGCAAAAATTATAAATGTATTTTCATTTGTTTGTACAAATTTAAAACAAACAGAATCTAGGGAACCTTAAAGATTTATATGTGAAGAAATACAGGTTGTTTCTTTGAAAACATTGCAAGTTCATTGAATGGGGGCTTCCAAAGTTTAACTTCGGACAATAGATAAGCCAGTGATGTAATAAAAGTCAAATTCATTCATTTTGGTTGGTACTCTGATCTTCAGTGTCATATTTGCAGAAGTAATAATAAACAAATATAAAAAAATGTGTATAGTGGGTGAAACTGAATGATCTTCAAGCTAAGAAACAATGTATGCTTGCTAGAATATCAGATTTTATCTAGTTTTGATTTTGTTCAATATTTTTAAGAAAGGAAGAGTTAGTTAAAGGTGCCAATTAAATTGACTGCTCAATTATATGTACTTAAATACAGCTGTAAAAGTAATCACCCTGATTTTTGTACATTTTTAAAACTCCCAGTAAATGTAGTTCATGTAACTTTTCACTGATATTTTCTAATGTTATATTTTATTTAATTCTTTCCTTAGATAAACTGGGTGACTGTTGTAGCAATTAAAACTTTTTTCTTTTATTTAGATTTGAATGTGCTATTGTCCCCCCCCCCCCCCCCAAAAAAAAAAGAATTATGTTTATTCACAGAAATTCATTTTATTCCTTTTCTTTCTATTGTAGTTAAAGCAGCAACTGATCCAAAAGAAGTAAAGAGTGGCGATGCTGGTTACTCAGTGATAAATAGCACTCCGGGAAATGGATCAACATTTCAGGGGATGAATATTTCAGAGAATAGCATGGTGATGATAAATCAGGATGAGCACCTTCGTACACTTCTGCAGCCCAAAGAACAGGGGTCCAGTCAGACGTCAGGCTACTGCAGTTCCAGTGGAATATCTATATCGAATACAGTTTCTACATCTTCCTGCATCACCCTGCAATCCGTACAGATGGATTCAGAAGAAAAAGTAGCACTATTTGGGTCCGGAGGAAGTCAGTGTTCTAGCGAGCAGAATTCAACAGAGAGGGGAGATAAGGATTGGCGTAAATGTCATGTTTACAAATTCAAGCACAACATAACAAAGCGATTCTCAGAAGAGGGAAATCCTTGCAGATTTAAAAATAGTGATACATCCTCCAATGATTCACGAGAGGAGGATACTGATCAGAGCAAGCAGAAAATATTAAGTTATAGGACAGACAGTCCAGGGACTGATTCCACTCGCTATCCAGCATCAGAAAATAGTTCTGGTTCAAATAGTTCAATTGGAAAAAGGAAAATGCCAAAATATGAAAAATTGAATGAAGCTTGTAGCGAAGGACGATATGATTTCAAACAGGTGCCTTTGCCTGCTTTTGTTCTACATCCGATGGGAACACATTACGTTCCTGTGACTGTCCATCCATCTCACTTCCGATCTCTATTCAAAGATAACAAGAAAGGATCAATGGCTTATCATCCAATCAGCATCCCTGTTAATTTCTGTGGCCCAAGCATTTCAATACACACACAGGTAGAAGAGAATTTGTTGTCACCCACCAGTAATCAGGATGAAGAACAATCATAGCAAAAGTGACAGGAAAAAAACATAATTATCATTTTGTTGTCTTGGTTTATTGGTTAAAATGACATTTTTTGTGTACGGTGTCATTTTTGGAGATGAAATATTACTTTGAAATCTTTGGCATTCTGACTGATATTTAATTGTAGCTAAACTATGTGAATGTAGATTGTTTTATTTTATATTAGATCAACGTAGAACTTGCTGTTTTTGCTATGTATTAAATAGCTTTTAGCTTGAAAAATATGAAAATACGCAATATGGAAAATAATAGGGTGGTGTTATGATGTAATTTACTTATAAGCTATTGTAAATTTCTTTTATTTTTTGGACAAAAATTGCAAAAGGATTGCTATAGTGTTAGTTTTCAGTATTTTGTTAAATCTTTTACTTGCACAATAGTAATTAGTTAAGTTCAAACATACTAATGAAATAAACAAATATCTAAAATGTTGAAGGAAAAAAATTGTAAGAAAGTTTACTACTGAAAAGTGTATGATCATAAAAGTTGGTTGTCTATTCAATTATTAATATTGTTTATTAAACAAAAATTAGACTTTGAGAAAATAAATTCAATTTAAAGCAATGATTTAATTTGGTTGTTACTGATATTTCTGTATAACATTATATAGAACATTTTGTTAAAGTATTAACTATCGTCTTGGTGCTGTCTTTATTCTTTTATGAACGTGAAACTAAGGAGATGCAGGACAACATTTGGCAATTTTTGTGAAAATCTCAAAATGCTTATCACATTTATGGTAAAATTATTAATAATTTCAGGTCTCTGAAAACTCTTAAACTCCTTTTAATAAGAAAATAATAATGAAAGTCTTTTACCTATAGTAAAACTACAGTTTATAAATGGTTGAAATACTGAGTTTTTGCACAAACAAATACAAGGTAAAAAGTAATGAAAACACAATTTTTAACAAAGGATAGATTTTTAACCAAAATAACCAACTTTTAGTGGTGTTTCGCCAGTTGTTAATCCCAATAGACACAAATTTAAGTCTGAGACTCCTATTTTTCTTTCCATCCCTAAAATGTATACCAATTGTGGGACATTATATCAAAAGTTAAGAAAATTTTAATGGTCAAAATTTGTTTAATTTATTTTTCTAGTGCTCTTTTTATTCTCTTGTCTGTATAATCTATTAGAAAATTTCAAATTTCAGTTCTTAACTCCTCAAATATAACCTCAAAATCCCTTTTTTAATTTTTAATTATGATTTCTTGTATAAAAATCTAACTATATGGCAAGGTTAAAGAAAAATGAATGACAAATTATTTTCAGCATAAGTGTCCTGAACTCTATTTTAATTAATCAGTACTTGTAGATAAGTATGAAGTGCTTTTATTACAGTGACTGTCAGTTATCAAGGGTATCATGATTATGATTATTTCGCACACATGTGACTTCTATTGATTATCCCTAATTCTTAACTTTATCTAGAAAATGAGTTAATTATTTTGTTTTTATGAATTCCTACACATAATTAAAAGGTTCAGGGCTGCTAAGCAATGAATATGAAGATTGTATAAAGATGAAACAGTGCATAATATTAATTATCCTCACAGTGCTATTTTTATGTACTCCCTTGTTTATCTTTATCCAAAGATTGTCAAAGACAATAACTATTTTAAAATGTTGAATTCTGTTAATTTTTTATTCTGTTTTTGTTGTGTTTTGCATGCACAATAGTATTCACTTGACTATCTTGTATATTAATTGTTATAAATAGTTGTCCGTTTATGGAGCATATAGTATGCAAAAACAGGTTACATCATAAAGATAATAGATTTCATATTTCTTAAATACTGGTAAAGCAAAGTTTAATGTTTAAATTTAATAAAAATTACACAGGGTTTAATTTTATCTTTTTTGTGTGTGTTTTTTTTTCATTTAGAAATCCTATATTTGTAGTTTACATTTTTTGCCACATCATTTCAATAGCTAAAGTTCAATAAAATTTATTGGTTTGAAGTAAGTCTCACATTTATACTGATAAAGACATAGGTGTAATTACAAAGGAGTTCTATGATTGCAGTAGTTCTAATATTGAAAAGGCTGTTCAAAATTTGTATTTTGTTTGTTATATCTTAGGCATGAAATGATAATTAGTTTTACAAGAGTATATAACTTTTTAAGTTTGAACTAGTTTTCAGTTTAGGGAAAAAATTGTTATAAATTTGAGAACTCACAGACTAAACTGCTGATAATATTACTCACATAAACTTAACACATATTATTTCATTTTATGAACTTATTTTTATTTTTGTTAAAATTGTAGTCCATTAATATTGATTCTGTTTAGGAAATCCTATATCTAAATGTGTTTTAATTATTTTAACAGATTAAATATTTTTTTATTTTTCTTTAGTGATTACAATGCTTAAAATGTTTTGACTGTTTAGAGACAACTAAAATCTACCATGTTTTTCTTGTCATAAGAATGTATGTTTTTTTTTTTTTTTGACCATAGTAGAAAGTTTTGATACAGTGACGCGATTTCAAACCCGTTTTATCAAAATTTTGTTGGTTTTGTTTTTAAAAATAATTTTATTGAAACACTAACTTGTCCAAATTAAAAAAAAACTTAAATGGTTTGGTGTGCAGATATTTCGCTTTTTTTATGCTGGTTAACTTAAAATAGCAAAGGCTTAATTAAGATATATTTTCACTTTAGTTTAAATTGGTATAATTGAAGCAGTTAGGAATGTCAAAGTGTTTCTAGTATGATTTTGAAATAATTTTTTTTCAGCTCACTGTATTGAATCTTATTGTAAAGACAATTTGAAATAACTACCAAGTAGTATGTGGAATGGCAATGTTTGATTTATATATATATTTATGATATTGGTTGTTTATGATTTGTTATTGTTATTGTTTTATACAATTTGTTGAACTTGTATTTTGTTTTGGAGGAAAATTGTTTGACTTGTCATTCAAAATAAAGTAATGTACACATTTTTAGTTGAATTTTTTCATATTTCCTTACAATTACTTTTTGCATATTAGACTGAATCTCATTGCATGCCTTCCTCGCTTGGAAAAGTGGGGTATGTAGTAAGTGTCAGTCCTCCCATCAGTGTCCGTTACACTATCTTTTTGCTGAATGAATGAATGACTTTATTCTCATAAACATAAACAGCTACAGAGAAGATATAATATAAAGCATGTGTGAGATAAAGAATATTTTTTAACCAGGAGGGACTTTCACATTTATAATTTTTATCAACCTGCATAGAAAATGGTAATACCGTTGTGCACCTGATATTGTACACTTTGATATTGGGGCTATTTTCCATAGAAAAACAACATATACTTTTCCACCTAAATCACCAAATGGAATTTAATGAAACTTAAATAGAATCTTGGTCAAATAATGCCGTTGTGTACTTCATATTTTACATCTTGATAGGAATATTTTGGGTCATAAACTTTCTCTTTCGGTGACAGAGAAGCAGGGGTATCAATTAGTGAGCATTGATCTCAGTTTATCTTGTTGAAAGTTTTATGTTGCATCCTCAGACTAAACATCTTGAATGCCTTTGTTCAAATTTTTATTGTGCATAGTCATACTAACTATAATTGAATGCCTTTGTTAAAGTTTCTGTGAGTTAATTGTCAGACTTAATCTCGTTTTCGTGATCCGTTATTAGACTCAATCTGTGTTGCCCACGCCAATCTCACCTTTCCATCCATGGGACTGCCTCTCACCTGATCGAGGTTAGCCGGCGGTGGTGTCGATATACCTTTTATACTTTTCTGAAACCACTGGGCAATTGAACTTGGTCACAGTGTTCATTGGAAAGACTTTGAAGTTTATGTTTTTTATTCTGATCGGAAAATTAAAATGGCTACCACGCAGGACTAGGTTTAACAAAGGACCCTATGGAAAAAATGTTTAAAAGGCTTCTTTGAAACCGCACTATGAACCAAAGTAAGGACTGACATTACCATACACAGTTCAAATTAGATTGATAGAAACTGATAGTTACTGTAAATGTACTGTTCACGATCTGTAAATCACTGTATACTATTCATACAGTTCTCGTCAGTCATTTACAATTTTTATTTTTTACTGATAGCTTCTGTCCTGAACTGAAACAGTTCATGACAGTTAAATACAGTACTTTTGTAGGACTGAAAAGAACTGTTAGTCACTGCATCAGATCGTGTCAGTACTTTAAAATTTTTACCTGGATTTAGAATGACTGACATTCACTGTACCAGTCCTTGACAGTGATTATCAATATTTACCTGTATTTAGAATGACTGATAATCACTGTAGCAGTCCTTGTCAGCCATTATCAGTTCTTACCTTGATTTAGAATGAATGATGTTCACTGTAGCAGTCATTGTCAGTCATTATCAGTTCTTACCTTGATTTAGTACGCCTGATGTTCACTGAAGCAGTCCTTGACAGTCATCATCAGTTCTTACCTTGATTTAGTATGAGTGATGTTCACTGTAGCAGTCCTTGACATATATCATACTTTCTCTTCTATACCATTATATATATATATATATATATATATTCTCATTTGTAAACAAAGACCAACAGTGAAGACTTGATTAAATGAGAGTTTTAATGGATACAAAATAGATGGATACAAATGTGTAAAATGAACCCCACAAGTCCGTTTGTTTCCTAGGGCCAAAAATATTTTCGTTTAAATCATTGATCTTCCTAATATTAACTCTTCTTTCTTCTCATTTCACATTTGAATTTACATACTGCGATACAAATTTATTGAACATGTGTTGACCAATGTTTGTAATAAACATGGTGCGATAAATTACCGGCATAAGCAGCTACATAACGTTACACCTGTACATATTTTTAATAAATTCCACAGAGCTGCCCAGTGCATCCACCAGGTGGACAAGGGACGCCTTCTCGTTAGGGGTGGTCAGGTCATAATACGGAAACCCTGACCACGGACCACAGTGAGAAACATGTTTGGAGAGTGCAACGCTCCTTGCATGATCTAGACTTTTTTGTAGATGTCAAAAAGAGTAGGCTCGTTGTAGCTGCTACAAAATCGCAAATTTTCCGGCCCCCGTACCTAACCCCATACTTTTCCAGTGGCTTTAAAAATATTTGTTTATTTCGGTCCATTTTTCCGGAATTGTTTGTTAACATGTTCTCGTCCTAAATAAAGCTGAAATTATACTTGCTGGATGTTAAGCAAATATCCAATCAATCAATCAATCAATCAATCAATCAATCAGTCAAGCATCATATCCTCTGGACCAACTTTATTGTTAGACATGCGCCTTTTGGATACCGAAAGATATTTATTCCACATTACATTGTTCTTTGTAAATTTTCTAGATTTGTGTAAGCCTTTTGTTTTAAAATAAAGGAGGTTTTAGTTGGGATTTGTCTCTTTAAATAATTACAAAAGTTATAATTTCTGGAAGCATATTTTGTATACTCCTTATTTACAAATGTAGTTTAATCCTTATAAAATTTTTAAGGTATGTGGATGGGTCATTATAGTATCGTGGTTTTATTTCAAAAATTTAATGACAAATTATATGTCCGACATGTTGATGCAAGTGAACACAGATAATCAAGTTCCAGCTGTGACAGGATGTTATTTAAATCTACATGTATATTGCATTTTATCTCCAGCAGTGTTATGTAACACCTGTGTTTATCTGTTTTTGTCTTTTCTACTTAACTTTACAAATTAAATCACAAACGAGAACTTACTAAATTGAAAGGTTTGTTTGTTTTGTTGGTTTTTTAAAAAAAATTTTTATTATTACACTAAAAAGGATTGAAAATGAAGAGTCACTTAATAGTTTTTGTTTAACAAAATCATCTTTGTTTTTGTTGTCTATATGCATCAGTAGGGTAAATAAGTGTGCAACGCCTAGGGAATATACCGAATAAACCGGCTTTTCTCTTGTGTGTGTGTTGTGTGTAAAGCGGGGGGAGGGGTGCAATACAAAGGTTTAAACAACGTAACACTGTAGTCACTGCAAAGGTTTCTTAAATAAAATCATCTTTGTTTTCTTTTTGTTTATATGCATCAGAAGGATAATAAATGTGTGCATCGCCACGGGAATATGCCGATTGTAAACAATGACACGTTTTGTCAGTTAGGGAACAGGTAATTGTGCGCAATCATCCTGGACAAGGATTCAGATTCACTAATTTTATAATAATAATAATATAGATTTGCAGTTATGAAAGTTTCTGGTAACATTAGAATGTTCGATCCTCCCCGTTTTTGTAAATATCCGACAATTGTATTGACAGACAACGACGGGAGAATCGCCGACCCTGGTTAAGTACCGTACAAACTTAAATTAGAATCGAGTGCACCATTTCTTTTCATAATGCAAAGTCAAATACAAAGCAATGCCTCCGCATTTATAAGGGAGAATTTAGTTAGAAAAACATTTCGGCTACTCACCCACTCTTGAAAAGTAACAATAATATACATGGATTCAAATGAGACGAAAATTGAAAACATGTAAAGATTTCAGTAATTCTTCGAATAAAAAAAAGTCACAAAAATTTAACGCGTTGTTAATACACGTAACACGTTATTTACACTAAAGTTTACCATGAGTTAAGATATTTTATTATTTGAAAAAAAAACGTTTTCTTGTTTGAAGCTATACGCCACTATTAGCATTTTTTCGACCAATTTTTAATGGAAGAAGAACCTATAGAACTAGTGATAGCTCATACCCACAACTTTTCGGCTATTTAAGTCGTAATATAGCGATTAGGTCCAGTAACTTGTTTTAACATTAAAGAGAAAGTTTTTGCACGTATTTGTATAATTTCTTCACTGTCCTTCTGCTATTTTATTGAAACAGACCTTCGGTGCGTTTTGTATTTCTATGATATATTTTTATAAATTTTAATATAAATTAAAAAGAAATTAAATACGCAGGAGACCTTCGTATCTGTATGCACTAGAAAGTGATTTTTATTACGTATAAAATTGTTTTCCGATTTTAAGTATCTGACAGGTGTTTGAAAATGTGTCGTGTACATGTAGCTACCTGGGGTGCAAAGGTAAACTAGAGAAGTTGATTGCTAATTTGTTTATTGCAATAACCACACAACGATGATAAGGTGTTACTTTGAAGTGATTTTATGTAAGTTTTATAACAAATTTATATCTTGATAATTCCTTTTATTGCGAGTAACGTTGTAGGATCATATTAGATTGAAGAAAATGTGCTGGAGATACATGTATTTCTTGAGATTAATAGTAAAACTTCATTTGTTGGAGAAGAAAATTTAAAAAACGTCCGATATTCACAAAGAAAAAAATCTTTCGTATATATTTGATAAAATGGCATAGGACATTCTAGTTAATATTCTGGATAAAAGTTACAATTTCAAATCAATTAGGATGCAAACGGTCATATTTAAAATACTGAAAAAATATACCAAGTTGTGGTTAATTACCAATAAACATAGATTAACAAATAAAAATGTCTCCCTTTTTAGAAAAACATGTATGTACACATGTATTTATCCCATCGGCTTAAACTCGTACATTTCATAGGTATAAACTTATTATGTAGCTGTTAATATTTTTTGTATCTGTATCTTCTGCTATGAATATTTTATCCATAATATCTATATACATTTATAACAAAAGGCGGATTTATATCTGTTTAGTGTTCAGGGGCCTGCGTGGCTGAATGGTTAAGGTGGTGGGTCTACTTTTGATCACGTGGTCTGCCCATACTGAGGTTGCGGGTTTAATTCTGCGGACTTGGTGCGCTCGACTCCAATCTTAATTGACAATGAGGTTTTATCATTCAAACAAACAAAAACAAACTATTCAGTGTTCTATTTTATTATCTATTTCAATTTAGCCTATACATATATAGACTGCCCATATATGAACATGTTCCCAATTACTAGGTCTGTAAAAAAGCTCATGAAAGAGATTTACTTTGCTTATAACCACACCAACATTGAACAAACTTCTTTTTATTTTCCCGATGAACTCATATTGACTTGAAGGGGCCTCGGTGGCCCAGTGGTTAAGGTAGGTCGTTTACTATTGTTCACGTGGTCTGTCAATACTGAGATTGCCGATTCGAATCTCACTGCGGGAATGTACTCTTGACTCCAGTCTTAATTGACAAGGATTGCCCCTCCCAAACAAAACTGGACGCAATGATATAGCTGAAAAATTGCCGAAAGTGGCATTAAACACTATTCAAACAAACAAACAAACAAACATATCGACTTGAAACAATGTTGTGACTTAAAAAAACCTCTTTAATGCAATATTAATGTTAATGTTTATATGAAAAGCTGACACACTTTGATGCAGTTTGCATCACCTTTAAAAAAACAAATTTTGCAAGGCTAAAATAAAAAAAAATGCTCAAATATCAGTTATTTTAAATCAAGGTAAGAACTGATGATGACTGTCAAGGACTGCTTCAGTGAACATCAGTCGTACTAAATCAAGGTAAGAACTGATAATGACTGACAATGACTGCTACAGTGAACATCAGTCATTCTAAATCAAGGTAAGAACTGATAATGGCTGACAAGGACTGCTACAGTGATTATCAGTCATTCTAAATACAGGTAAATATTGATAATCACTGTCAAGGACTGGTACAGTGAATGTCAGTCATTCTAAATCCAGGTAAAAATTTTAAAGTACTGACACGATCTGATGCAGTGACTAACAGTTCTTTTCAGTCCTACAAAAGTACTGTATTTAACTGTCATGAACTGTTTCAGTTCAGGACAGTAGCTATCAGTAAAAAATAAAAATTGTAAATGACTGACGAGAACTGTATGAATAGTATACAGTGATTTACAGATCGTGAACAGTACATTTACAGTAACTATCAGTTTCTATCAATCTAATTTGAACAGTGTATGGTAATGTCAGTCCTTATTTTGGTTTATAGTGCCGGTTAGCCATTGAAAGAGAACATATACACAATATTCACTTGATAAGTCTCTATAATTTTTTTTTTATTTTGGAAATCGGAAATTCAAAATGGCCAGCAACATAGGAAATATGTCAAGATAAGGCTCTATATGAAAAAGTGTACTAAGGTTTCCTTTCTTATACCGTCAAGCAGTTAAACAATTACAACAAAACATACTAGTTAACAATAATGTTTGGATTGTCCTCTAAAGTTTTTGATTTTTTATGCTAATCTGAAATTCAAAATAGCCACTCGCAGGACTTAGTTTAACATGGGTCCTATGCGAAAACAAGTCTGAAAAGACTCTTATCTGAAACCGCGTAACCAATTGAAATAAAAGTTATCACCAGTATTCATCGGATGGTCTTCTACATCTATAAGGTTTGTTTTTGTTATGCCAATCATAAATTCAAAACAGCTACCACCACAGGACTTGGTTTTAAATAGTCCCCAATTGGAAAAAGTGTTAAAAAGCGTCTTCTTTAAATCCGATTTACCAGTATGTACAAAAATTATCCCCGATTTTCATTGGATGGTACTTTACAACATATTGGTATGCCGATAACACAGTAAAAATGACAACTATTATTTCCATTACAGAGTTGGTTTACCAGAGGACTCTAAAGTAAGAATTTTCAAATACCTTTTTTTCGGACACTGTCGAGCTGCTTAAAGCCATAATTGAATATTTACTGGATGGTTCTCTCAAAGATTTTTTTAAATCCAAGCAGGCTGCTATTCTAATGGTAGATTTATTTGTACTGATTTGTCTATAAAAGAACAAATATTAACATTAGTATCCTTTTGTGGATATAATACTGTTGAGCCGCACTTACTATCTGAAATAAAGCAACACGGTGCACTTTGTAAAAAATACCAGTATTGTCATTTTTTTCTGACAATGCCAAGCTGGTTAAAGCCATAATTGAATGTTTACTGGATGGTTCTCTCAAAGTTTAATTATTTTTTAAGTCCAAGCAGGCTGCTATTCTAATGGTAGATTTATTTGTATTGATTTGTCAATAAAGGAACAAGGTTAACATTTGTATACTTGTGTGGATATATTTCTGATAAGCCGCACTTACTATCTGAAATAAAGCAACACGGTACACTTTACAAAATATACCAGTATTATCACTTGTGGTGATTGGAATTGTGTTCAAGAAAAATATCTTGAAACAAATTATATTCTGCACGATAGACACCCTAACTCACGTCATCTACAGGATGAAAGCGGCTATTCAACTAATAAATACTTAAAGGATTGGTAATCCTCAGAGAGAAAAATTCATAGACAACCACTGAAGCAGAGTATATATGACTCTTATATATATTGGTGTCTGAAGAGGTTATGGCTCTTATGAAAAACAGAAAATCATGCCCGGTTATAGAAATGATCACTCTGCTATTTACATTTTCAATGTCACTTGCTAAACGTGGCAAGGGATACTGGAAATTTAGTTCTCAATTACCGGTACTTCGAGATGGAGATTATGTTAAACTAGTAAAACAATGTATTTTTGATACTATATCAGAATATTGTGTGTCAGGTAATATAATAAATGATCAACTGTCTTGTAATGATCATTTCTTCTGGGAAATATTAAAGGTTAAAACCCACCACTACAGCAGTACTGAAAAAGTAAACTAGAAGAAATAATGTTTACAAAGGAACTTGACAAGCAAACAATTCAAGTCTTATAAAAATACTACTGAAAATGGTCTATCAATTAATTTTTGAAAAGTGATTTAGAAAAGCAAAGGAAAATATTTATAGAAGGTCTGGACTCCTTGGCTAACTGGGATGAGAATAGTGAGAAATATACAAAATATTTTTTGTAAATTGAAGCAGACAAAACATTGTTACTTAAATTAATGAATTGATAAAATTTAAAGGTCTGGGGCAGTGTCTTTTCTATTTCTTTAGCAGGACTTCTTGGAACTCAGCCTAATAAGAGTACTAAAACAGGTCGGCAATGAGAGGAACACGACTAATACCCATTTATGACAAAGTATTTTTCCGTGACTATTAAACAGGTATTTGTATTCATCGTGTTATTGCGTTCTCCTGAAAATACAGCGTCTTATAAGATCTTTAAGTCTAGTTTTAAGCTGCATATTTGGATGGCCGTGTAGAATGTCGAAAAAATAAAATCAAAGGTCTTAAGGCTGTTACATTAGAGAAGAGATCCAGACATTAAGATGTCTATCTAGTCTTTATAATTTCTTAATATCCACATTTTGCTTCGGTGCCACTCGTGGAGTTGCAAATTTCACTTTTAGCTAACCTGACCCGATGCAAAGTTGATGAAGCCGTACTATGTTTAATGTTTACTGAACGGGACATCGCGAATGGTTTTGAGGCTATTGTCATCACTTTGCGTCAGCGGCTGAATGTAGTATGTAAACCGTTATTATTCAGCGGTACTTAGTAACAAAAGACCCGGCCGTTTGCAACGCTAAATGACGCCATACTGTATATGAATATTATTGGATGGTCCTTTACCAAGTTTTTTGCTGAGTTATTCTGAACTGAAATCAAAGATGGCTGCTACTACAGGACCTTTAACATGTGTCCCTATGTGAAAATGTTCCCAATGCCTTCTTTTCAGAACTAAAAAGCTGGTTAAGGCCAAAATGTTCATGAATGTTAGCTGGTTGATTCTTTTAAAAGTTCATAGTTCTGGTAAGGCTGCATTCATATGAAAACTACTGCAAGCGTTTCCACTTGTGAACAAAATAGTTCTAGTGTTTATCCTGGTATGTTACATTATTCAGTATTCTATCTGTGAAGTTTAAACAGCACTTTTATAAGTCCCATGTTTTATAGTCATGACAAATATTAATTTAGTAACTCTATCATATTTGCTCTAATGTGTGAAATATATTTTTTTATTATTATTAAGCGAATTCCATCCGCTTGATTATTGTTGATTAAAGAGAGCCTGGGGAGTCACAGTTCAGTGTCTACTTAAGTCCTTTTGTATTATTACAAAATTTATTGTGCAAATGTTGTATGATATGTTAGTTTGTTTGAATTTATACTGCATATTTATCGGTTCTACTTCTTCATTATACGTTATCTCGGTCCTTTATACATTTTGGCCAGCTGATTATGGCGATAATTTCAAATTTTCAACATCATAAGTTTACATGGTTTATAGCTTTTTTCAAGTTCAAGTAAACGGAATTTATATTCGGTGTTCTTCTTTAAATTCATTTCTACTACACATTTTTAGAACTGACCGGCTTTACAGTAGTATGTGTAGAAACATATACTCAAATGACATAATTAACAAAATCCCTTCATAAACTTTCCACCTGTTTTCCAGTTGGATGAATCCAGTAATTGTCATTACAGACCATCTTTTAGCGTAAACAGCTAAGATCTGTACCATTGCATAGTAATCCTTTACATTACCTTGAAATTTATTTTAAAAGTCAAATTTCACCATCGACCTTAATTTTATCATTACAACTTGAAACACCATTAAAGGTCATGAAACATATTTATGTAAAGACGCAAACTTATTATGATGTAACCTATATATATGACGGAAAAATCAGTTCCAATTCGACAAAGATATAATGTACAAGTTAATGTAGTTTTCTTTATATTTTTCTTGATTACTTCCGTCGATTTATTCCGTTAATTCTATAAGGCTTACTATTTAAAGCTGGGTTTTTACGTATGTATAATCTGCATGAAATTAGAAATCTTCAAAAAGACATCCTTTTCCTTTAATATGCAGTTACAACTTATATAGAACAGAAACACGATTCTCTTTGTGGCTATGTTTGAAGCTTGATCAGAGGTAAAAAAACGTTAATGGACATTACACTGTGTAACCAGGACTGGAAAGGTTAAACTATACTATCGCTTCTATCACTGCACCCATATGTTATTGCAGTGCTTATTTTACTTCCAGTATTCTTCTTTTTGTCTACGTAGTGGTGTAATTTACATTTTAACATATAAAATGAGCCTCTGCGTAGAAGACATATATTTCAATACGTACGGCGATTTACAAATCAAGTAGCCTTGAAGTTTCAGAAACATGGATTGCCCATGACGCTCATATTATTCATAGAATCCGATGTAGACCTCACACACAATAACTTATACTAAGGTACTAAGACAGAAAAATGTGTATCAGACTAGACGATTTTTAAAGTTTCTGCCAATAACAGGCAAAATGTTTGCTGAAGATTGTATGAATAGTGCTATACCTCATTTGACTTTTGAGAAATATAGTAGATTTCACAAAGTATATAAAGATTGAACTTTATTCTTGTTCATTCAATTATCTCGGCCTAGAACGAATAATTGTACCCTCGCGTCGTATCCCAAAACTAACTTCGGAGCTAAAATTCGCCTAATCTCGACCCGACAGCAAAAAATTATCTTAATGCAGTAAAACGGTTCCTCTACAACTAACCGAAACAAAAGACTGTGGGCTCAAATCTATTTAATATTAAATGCTGGAACGCTAGAAACAAAGAAAATGCATCCACAGTACAATGAATATTATGCCATCAGAATACTGCAATTAACTGACTATTTTGTAATCAAAGAAAATAGCAAGGAAACTGACCAAACAACAACAGCCGAAAGTCAAGGGATAATTACAAATCTAAATAAAGACAAACATATACAATACAAAACAAAAACCAAAAACACAAAACAGAAAGTGAGTTACCCGGATGCTCTGGGTGAGTGCTTACCTCTAATTAGACACCCGTCGACTTATTGATTGTCATGTCTAGAAAAAGTAAAATTTAGATATAGGAAAGACTGCCTATCACTCAGCAAAAATGTCCGACCTCTTTGAGAGATTGATCTGAAGGGATAACATCAACCTAAGTACAACAAACCATTGTTTGAGTAGTTTAGTAGTCAACAGCAGTAAGCGGTCTAGGGATACCGATCGCACGATCTAGAATAACGTATAAGTTGTAAAACGTACACACCATACGCTGGGGCTGCTGGAATGATGATATCAATTAACGGGAAGTAGAAAGTTGAAGTCATCATGTTTGTAGTTTTCCCCCATTCTATTTCTTAAAGTAGGTCTAAGTAAATGGCTGAACTAAGGGTATAGATGGTGTCTTTAATTTCAAGTAAATATCGAGTAGATGCCCTATAGCCGCTAAACGTGGTAGTATCTTTAATTTTTAAGCTCGCCAGGGTAGATTGAATGCAAATAGTCTCCAAATTTATAATTGTTGGTGTACAAAATGTTATCAATGTAGAGAAATATGAAAAGTCTGCGCAAGTGACCTTCTTTCTTCTTCAGCAAACCTTCTCAAGAGTACAAAAACAGGTCGGTGCGTAGAGGAGCATAACTACTACCATTGGAATACCAACAGTGTGTTGAAAAACATGTCCTCCAAACATGACAAATATGTTGTCAATCAGACAATATTACATTTAACAGATTTTGTCTTCAGTATTTTTTTATTTTATTTAGAGTGATTGATTGCGAAGGAAGTTCTGTCATTACTTATTACCAAGCCTTTTGTATCGGGAAGGGATACAGATCTCAGGTCTTTTGATTTTTTTAAATATTCACATTCCTTGAGAAGCAAGTTTCACTGCATTTGTTTAATCGATGACCTCAAGAACTTTACCCATTCGGACAAGGTATCAACGTCTTCTTGCTTTTCCCTTTTTCTGGCAAAGTCCTTGATTAAATCCGTCATTAATTTAAAAGTTGTGATTCATTTTGATGGATAATGGTTCCGGTGTTTAAGTCATTTAAACAATAGTGCGAGTCATTCTTTGTCAACAATGTTGAGATCTCCAGTTATCACATGACCTAAATGAAAGAGGAAGTGTGGCAAGAACAGTCCGGAGGTTTGGCTTTGAAGTCATTGATCAAAAGATCTTGCAATAAACGTAAATAATTGGCGATTATGGATGCAATTAGAACGAATAATCGTACCCTCGCTTATTTTTATCTTTAT
The DNA here is from genome assembly GCA_944474755.1 of Limnoperna fortunei. Lineage (NCBI taxonomy): Eukaryota > Metazoa > Mollusca > Bivalvia > Mytilida > Modiolidae > Limnoperna > Limnoperna fortunei. The sequence continues at coordinate 6,468,589 of OX104119.1, forward strand.
CTTTTTTTTTGGCGAGGGTACGAATTAAGTCCCATTACTCGTAATGTAGCAGAGCGGAAGTGAATCACTCCCGGCACTTTGGTGTCCAAGAAAAGTTGCGTATACAATCAGACGTGGTCGATCTTGATATCTTTCGACAGTGTCACCATTTTTTTTATCGGTTTTGTGTTTAAAATCGATCCTTATTGATACGCCATGATAGTTATTGTCGTTTTCATATGTTCGATCTCTTCTTATTATCTCTTAATGATATATTATTGTTTTCGGGTACGATTGAGTAGTTAGGTGAAAAACCATACTCTATAATATAGTTCATGTTGTAAGTGATAAAATGGCTAATTTGATATTAAAGAAAATATTTCATTTACCGTTTTTCGTATTTGTTAAATACTTCAAGCTTTAAAATACATTGTGTTGTCCCGATCTAATAAGAAGAAGTAACGATGTACAAAATGTCATATTAATGCGCGTTTTACCAGTATCTATCTCGGGAGGGTGAATAGATCGGTTCAATTTTTATTTTTGGATTATTTTACTATCTATATGGTAAGCCTAGTATTTTTATTTATGCATTCTACTCTTGACATAATAAAACTTATATACTTGCGTTTCTTATATTAATTAGTTATTTAATTTGATACGAAAAAGACATTTTAAAATTTTGTTCATCACCTAGAACAAAATTGGGTTCTCTGTGAAATGTGTACATGTATACACATATTATCATTTTCAAAGGAAATGCACCCCATCCCCAATGGTAAGAAAATGAGGGTTCCATTACATGTATGTTTAGAAAATGAGGGTTCCTTTACATGTATTTTTAGAAAATGAGGGTTCCTTTACATGTATTTTTAGAAAATGAGGGATCCCTTACATGTATTTTTAAAAATTGTTTTTGGTGCCTATACATGTACTAATACTTACATCATTTTGTAGATTAATTCAGTATATTATTATTTTTGTCTGTTAACGATTATTCAAATAAGATTCAATCTGTGTTTAACCAAGTCAAAAATAACAAGTTTGATAGATTTAAAGATTTAAAGAAAATTGTTTCGTGTGCTTTAAAAAAAACTTTAACATCACCCTTTTCTCTTAAGCAATATCTTAACAATGTAAAAAAATGGCCTAGGTACTCCACCTTCCACCTCTAATAAAAATAAATACACAATATAACTGAAATTTCTTAATTTTAGTGACATTAAACACCATTTAACAAACAAAAATAATAATAGAAAATAATTTGTCAGCTTATTTTGAGCTGGGACCAGTTATTAATTCAAAATCTGTGCACACAAAGAAAATGCACTCCATCCCCAATGATAAGATGTTCCCTATTCCTATTGATGGATATACTAGCACTTGTTGTATTTTTTTCAGTTTTCTAGTATTTTTTAATTATTTTCGACTGATCATATAAAGGTTATTATGTGTAAACAGTCTGAAATAACAAGCTGAAAATTCAAATTGTTTTTTATTAAGACAAATATGGCTGTGTCTTATTTTTTAACCAACATTCTCATAGTATTCTAAAATGTGAAATTGATTCATATTATTAAATAATAACAAATACAACAACTTTTTTGATGTTCATTTATTTATTTTTAACTATAACACGCATATAAATCAATCTCAGTCTGTTTGTTATCTTGCACAAGGGTATATTTGTATTTTATTAAAAGTAACCTTATCTAACAGTATTCGGTAATAGTTATTGAGCAAAAGAAGGAAACAAACTATAGTCTAAGGGAGGCAACTGATACAATATAAAGGAACAAGGACCATAAACAAATCGGCAAATAAACATGATAAAATATGAATAAAATTAAGAAAAACATAATCTATGCTGAAAAACATGTCTTTTGATGATACTGTGCAACTACGTATTTTACTTTTGATAAAAAAGACAAAGGTCATGAAGCTGCTTCAACTGGCTTGCCACTAAAAGTCAATTTTTGTTGTGAAAATAATTCTATTTTCATACCTAATTGTTGGAAAACTAACTGCTGATATATGGCTTTCAAAAATACTAATTAAATGAAAGTGTAACTGCTTAATTCTTTTTTCCTTTTTGATTCACACTCTGAAATTGATTCATTAGATCACAACTTCCAGGACATAGTTATCTCCCATATATGACAGTTGAACAGCCTATTTTTTAAAATAAGGGAGATAATTTTTAAAAAATCTACTATACTACAAGTAAAGGTATTTTCATGATTTTGGTGAGGGGTTTTTTGCGTGACGAATGAAAACTGCTTACCACCTAAGGTTCCGCTAATGCTCCTTTTGTAGATCAAGAAGGGTACTTTTTATATGAATAAGTTGAACAACTATTCGTGTTTTGACACGTGGCAATGTTTTAATTTTGATAGGGCAATTTTACATAGTAAAATTTGACCTAAAATAGAACGGAAATGTATGTTAGGAACAATCGATTGTTGTCTACTCGAAATCCTTCAGGTAATATTGTCGGCAGTTAAGGTGGGAAAGTCTCTTGGTATGTTGGAATACCATTGAACATCACGAAAGCAGATGAACTTTAGTAAACAACGTAAGGTTCCTTTAGAAACAAAAATGCCTGACTTATGATAATATTATGTAAAATTCCTGTTGTAAAAGGTAAAAGTCAAGGACGAGTTCTAACAACTAAACAACTGAGCATAGCATAAAACATGAAAGTTTATGGTATCTAAATGCTTTCTACTGGGTTATTGTAATACACCCCTTGAAACGTAAAACGTTCCCATTTATGCGTTCGTATTTCGTTTTCCGTTCGTTCGTATATCGTTTTCCGTTCGTCCATCCGTATGGTTCGTTCATTCGTCCGCATGCGCAAAACAAGTAAATAAAACCCGTTCGTTCGTTCGTCCGCATGCGCAGTACAGGTAAAAATTAAGAAATAGAATATTGCGAGCGGGCTTTATGGGAATTAGAACATGGTCAGACCTTATATTTGTCAATATTTTATACCGAGCGATAGCGAGGTATAAAATGAAGACAAATACCCAGCAAACAATTTTACGTCGTAGAAACGTCTTTAAAATGTATGTTTTTGGTTGCAGTAACGTTACGATATAACGTTATTTTTACGAAAAAATGGATGGTTTTCTTAACGTCGCCTTAACGTTTTTTGCAACCAATTTACGACGTTTAACAGACATTCACCAAACGTAACGAAAAAATTGTGACGTACACCCGACATTTAGACTACGTATGACTTTGACGAAGATGTTCTGTAAACGTTGTTACAACATTAAAAATAATACATAACACGTTCCACAGACGTTTGTCTAACGTAATTGAAACAAGCAATTGTTGCATTATATGAAAAAAATGTCTTCCTGAAAATCACTGTTCCGTTTTTTCCTCGAAAGAAATATGGTCATAACCGCATCGTATTTATTAACCACAACAATACATCTCTGATAGCCAACGTAAAACCAATGCAAGAGATACCAAATGGTGAACATTTCAAGAATTCAAGGAACATAAAGAAAGCTACATATAACTGCCTTTATGTCTCGAAAAGCTCTCCTGCAGGCTCCACAAAATACATAGTAGGGTGAAATACAAAATACGATTTTCAAAGGAAAAACGATGCAAATTACTTGTATAATTAAAATAGAAAAATAAATTAGTTTCCTATTCTTTATTGTTTAAATATTACGAGACAAAACAGTTAATTAAGCCTCTGACACACAGTTGTACAAGAGGACACACAGAAAATATAAACAGTAGTTAGTTTAAGACATTAATACATACAGACACAAATACAGCTAAATTAATTAAAACACACAAAGGCAATACATATGTTCAACAATTACTTACAGTCAATACACAAAAATACGTGTTGTAGAGAGAGCAAAAAATACAAAAGCAGTTTATTCACAACACAGATCTATATGACACCGGGATCTTAGGATTTTGTAATATACAATCAATACATTAACTTTTTAAAAGTTTTTGCAGACTTCTGCAATACAGTTACAACTGGTTGCTGTCTGGATTCTGTCACCTAAAAATAAATAAATAAATAAATAAATAAATAAATAAATAAATAAATAAATAAATAAATAAATAAATAAATAAATAAATAAATAAATAAATAAATAAATAAATAAATAAATAAATAAATAAATAAATAAATAAATAAATAAATAAAATGTCTTGCATCTTCCCATATTTTTCATAAGAATTAAAGCAATATAATTTCTTTATCTGATAGACTCTTTTTAACCATCTATTAAATTATTATTATTTTATGGAGTACATTAATCATTCTTTATAAGACACGGTAGCAGTGGTCAATATTGAAGTGTGTGTAAAGCTCTAGACAAAATGTTTATAATATACTGTTATTTTATGAATTTGGTTCCAGGATAGAAGTTTTTATATCAGCGTGTCTCTGTACGCTAATATTTTGAAACGAGGGCGTCGGTGGCCGCGTGGTTATGGTAGTTAGTCATCTTCTATTCACCGCGTGAGGGTTGTTCGGGTTTTTTACCGGATATTCCTCCCGCAAAAAACCTGAACGTAATGATACAGCTAAAAAATTGCTGAAAGTTGCGTCAACCACAATTTAAATAAAAACTAACATAAATTTGAAAATGTTTTGAGACAATCTGTGTTCTGAATACAGTATAATTTGGTTTTCCCGAAGTTAGCAATTATTAAACTTACCTTATATCTGGATCCCCTGGCCTATTAGGGGCATGTTTTAGGCATTCCGTTATAATCTCCGCATCCATTTCTGTGGCTGACGGATGATTTTTTCTGTATGCCCTGAAGAAGAAGAAAATTAATCAATCTTTCGGTATTTTTGTCATCTGGTTAACAGTAGTTGCACTTCGATAAATTGGTCATTTGCAAAGATTGATGATGGTTTACAGTTTCATATTGGTCCAAATAATAATTATTTAAAAGTGTTGACAAAAACATTTTTGCTCTTCCTTTCAAATAAGCATGTATCATGTAACACGTAACAATCCTGTGTTGTGGATTTATTATTAATTATAATACAATGATTTAGAAAATAACTTACGTATCATCATCTGACAACACACAGAAGGACTCAGTAATGGAAGCTTTCCGTTTTCCCTCTTAAACTGTAGTCAGACCATAACGCATTGCTGCCAATTGTCTTCATCATTCTTCATACGGAGTCCCAACCAGAACTACCTCCCAGAGCAGTTAGCAGCTTAAGCTGTACGAAAAAAAAAATAAATGATTTTACTGTACACATAATCTTAATCCTACTGAAAATATATGTAAGAAGAATAATAGGAACCGGATTATTTCCTGTATAAGCCATGTTTACCAAATATTTCAGTTTGGGGTCCAAATGCACATAAGAAAATGTCGACTGGCTGAAATCACGTGGCTGAAATGCGTTAAGGAAATATTTCACGAAATAAGATCAATTATAAATACATTATAAGACCCAAATGAATAGGTCTTCTTCTTCTTCTTGGGGGGTTTTAACGTCCTACACTGATAAATAAATACCCACGGTCGGACGGTTGTTAGTTGTTAGTAGTCCATGGACTACACCATGGTGGGTTTGTCGAAGCCCAGCCTTCGGGATACCTAGTCGAAGAACTCGGCAGCATATGTTCTACTAGCGGCCGGGCTGCTCCGATGTAACGTTGACCTACTCCAAGTACCCCACATGGGTAGGAGCGCTTCCGCACTCTGACCTGTCGTCGAGATATAACATCTGCAGAGTGAGCAGCCAGTGTGTGCTTTCCTCTGACATTTACGCCATGACTAGGTCTAAAATATTACTGCATTTTATACACGCATTCCTTTTCATTCTTGTTTTCAATTAAACGATAATCGCACGTGATTTTGAGGAAAAGGAATTAAATTGAGCGAATGTCGCAACGAAACATTTATACAATATTCAAATTCGCTCTTAAAGAATTAAAAGAAGAATTATTACATATCAAAAATATGCTAAACGTTTTCTTACGAATTTTGTCTATTGTATCTTGTACATGTATATTATAGTACTTACTTTTGAGCTTTGTCTTTTCTTTACATATGGCGAATGACCCAGTTTTCTTTGTTTCAATAGCAAACACTCACATGACATCAAATTACGCGTGCACTGTGGTTTTACAACCCTTGTGTAATTTCATGACCCCTGCTATTTACATTTAATCGGCAAGAACAAAAAGCCACTGTAAGAGATATACAGAGAAATAAAGCGAACAAAACTGACCGGGAAATGTTAATTAAATTCTGGTAAAAATTCATAAAATTTGATACAATGTAAAGTATGTTGCAATCCCCCACCCCCCGTAAATCGCCAGTTAATAAAAAACCCTTGTAAGAGAAGTAATTTGAAAAAAAGCAAAACAGATTGAGGAGGAACATGCAAATTAAACTCTTGTAGAAATTCATTTATTTATTATTTATTTAAAATGTAAAGAATCTATTATGTCAAACCCTCCCACCCTCTAAAATCCAGGAAAGATTTCTAAAAAGAAAGAAAAATAGTTTTAATATGATTTGTTTTAAAATATTTAAAATATTGGTAAACTATATTCTTCATTTTAAAACATACGTGTTAAACTGTAAAATATTTATATCTAATCTCCATCTACCCAACCCAACACACTATTTTTTTTCAAAAAATCGTATATGGGTTCTTAATAAGTCGAACACTAATAAACGTTACAAGGACGTTGCAAATATGTACGCTAAGTTTTTTGTAACGTAAAAAACACGTTGAATTAACGTTATGTTTTACGTGATTTAACAACGTCTACACAATGTTATACAAATGTTGCTATTTTTGACAACGTTTTAATAACGTCAGTTAAACGTTCTTAATTACCTTACGAATTAAAGACGTAACAACAACGTTGCATTTTCGTTGTAGATAAGTAACGTCAGGTCCGACATTCTCACAACTTATAACCAACGTTAGATTTACGTCATGTGTTTGCTGGGTATAAGGTCTGACCATGTTATAATTCTCATAAAGCCCGCTCGCAATAATCTATTTCGATTCTAATATGTCTAACAAATGTTTTAAAATTTCGAAGTGGTTCTAAGAGGACGCGTTCAGTGGTAATATTGTTGTTTTGAAACTAATACGATATATCCCAAAACAGTATGTTAAGGCAAATAAAATTGACATAAACATATATTCTTGTCATTTTATTGAATGTACGTACCTTTTAAATCAAAATATTGAGAAATCTTAACGAAATTGCATTGTTCCAGTTTGAAATTTTCAGTTCAGCGTAATATGACGTCGGAATTCTAATTGTGACGTCATATTAATTCGAATGTAGAATTGTTAAAAAAATAATATATCGGGAGTAGTTTAAATCATATAAATCTCAGAATTCAGACTAAAAATAACTAATGTATTAACAATAACGATAATTATGGACAACACATAACAAACGGCATTTGTAAGTCAGTTTTTACATTTGCACAAAGCACGCAGTTTACGCATGTGCGAACTAAACTTATTGGAACTTTGACACTGCTTTGTCTACATAGCTAAAGCAGGACGTCATATTAGAATAAAGGTTCATTCGTTAGTCAGCATTCGCACAAGAAAATATTTTACACTTTGTTAGTATGATAGAAAATACTACATTCTGTTATCAAATTAAAATAACCTGAACATTAAAATGTCAAATAAATTGTATTTATTTTAAAACTATAAATTCATTAAAACCATGAACATGTTTTAAATTAAATATAAACATAAACAATTTGAAATACTTTCTTCGTCTACTTTGTTGTATGTAAATCTACAATATTCAGGTTGTACAAATAAATATGATTTATTTGAACACTCTCCAAATTTTATAAACACATATGAATTTTTTTTTATTTAGTACTAAAAAACCTTTTAAAATCTTTTTGTTATCAAAGATCAAATCTTTCCTTAATATTGAAGCAAGAAAAACTTTTTACAATGGATATATTTTGCCACTTATTGATTACTGCTGTGTTGTGTTGGGAGGTTGTAATAAAGATGGTTTAAATAGAATAATAAAATTACAAAAAAGAGCAGCAAGGTTAATACTAAATGCTGACCCACTGTCCCCATCTAATCCTCTTTTTAAACAGCTGGGTATAATGCCAGTCCACCTAAGAATCAAGTATCATAAATGTTTACTCCTTCATAAGGTTTTAAAAGGGGAGGCTCCAGAATACTTAACACAAAAATTCAGCTACCTCTCTAAACATAATCCATATGCATCGGGAAACGTTTTAGCTGATAATCTTTTTATTCCAAAGGCTAAAGCTGAATTTTACAAACAGTCATTTGTGTTTTCAGGACCAACGTTATGGAATGAATTGCCACATGATTTAAAAAGCACTGAAAATACACAACTTTTTAAGTATGGTGTCAAAAAATATCTGACTCAAAGTAGAATTTATAGTGATGTGTTATTTATTTGATATTAATTGTACTGTATACATACACTTTTTCATTTTGAATTGTAATTTTAAATAAGATTGCTTTGTACTTGTTTTATGCATGATGGCCGCAGGGAAGATTAGTTATAACACTAACTGTGTAAGCCTCTTTAAATAAAGACTTTATTATTATTATTATTATTATTATTATTATTATTATTTTAAAAATGTATGTTTTATCCTAAAGTCTTTGAACATCCATACATTGTCTTCGTTTACACAACAAACTTAATAAAACTGAATAATCTTGCATAAAATCTTAATTTGATGGCACAATATTTGTTTGGAAATACCAACATTTCATTTCCTAGGTTTTAAATTGTATATATAATGTCTCACGACTGATTTAGCATCTCTTAGTTAGGTCAAAGAAGTTAATTATAGTATGCTATGGTTAAATATAATATTGCATCTTGCAAGGTCTCAGGAGTGATTTTGTTTGTGAAATATGGTTTTTAATTGTATCGCAAAGGTCTCAGGAGTGATTTTATATGTGTAATAAAGTTTTCAATTGTATAGCTGGGTTTCAGGAGTGATTTTGTATGTAAAATATGGTTTTTAATTGTATTGCTAGGGTCTCAGGAGTGATTTTGTATGTGAAATATTGGTTTTAATTGTATCGCAAAGGTCTGAGGAGTGATTTTATATGTGTAATATGGTTTTAATTGTAGCGCAAAGGTCTTAGGAGTGATTTTATATGTGAAATATGGTTTTTAATTGTATCGCAAAGTTCTCAGGAGTGACTTTGTATGTGTAATATAGTTTGTAATTGTATTGCTAGGGTCCTAGGAGTGATTTTATATGTGCAATATGGTTTTTAATTGTAGCGCAAAGGTCTTAGGAGTGATTTTATATGTGTAATATAGTTTGTAATTGTATTGCTAGGGTCTCAGGAGTGATTTTGCATGTGAAATATGGTTTTTTATTGTATCACAAAGGTCTGAGATTGATTTTATATGTGTAATATTGTTTTTAATTGCATCACAAGGTCTCAGAAGTGTTTTTATATGTGTAATATTGTTTTTAATTGTATCACAAAGGTCTCAGGAGTTATTTTGTATGTGAAATATTGGTTTTAATTGTATCACAAAGGTCTCAGGAGTGATTTTGCATGTGAAATATGGTTTTTAATGGTAATGCTATGGTATTAGGAGTGATTTTATATAATTAATATGGTTTTTAATTGTATCGCAAGGGTCTGAGGAGTGATTTTATATGTGTAATATGGTTTTTAATTGTATCGTAAAGGTCTGAGGAGTGATTTTATATGTGTAATATGGTTTTTAATTGTAACGCAAAGGTCTTAGGAGTGATTTTATATGTGAAATATGGTATTAATTGTATCACAAAGTTCTCAGGAGTGACTTTGTATGTGTAATATAGTTTGTAGTTGTATTGCTAGGGTCCTAGGAGTGATTTTATATGTGTAATATGGTTTTTAGTTTTACACAAAGGTCTTAGGAGTGATTTTATATGTGAAATATGGTTTTTAATTGTAGCGCAAAGTTCTCAGGAGTGACTTTATATGTGTAATATAGTTTGTAATTGTATTGCTAGGGTCTCAGGAGTGATTTTGCATGTGAAATATGGTTTTTAATTGTATTGCTAGGATCTCAGGAGTGATTTTATATATGTAATATGGTTTTTTATTGTATCACAAAGGTCTGAGATTGATTTTATATGTGTAATATTGTTTTTAATTGTATCACAAAGGTCTCAGGAGTGATTTTGCATGTGAAATATGGGTTTTAATTGTATCGCAAAGGTCTCAGGGGTGATTTTATATGAGAAATATAGTTTTTAATTGTATTGCTAGGGTCTGAGGAGTGATTTTGTATGTGAAATATGGTTTTTAATTGTATTGCTAGGGTCTCAGGATTGATTTTATATGTGTAATATGGTTTTTTATTGTATTGCTAAGGTTTCATGAGTGATTTTGTATGTGAAATATGGTTTTTAATTGTATTGCTAAGGTCTCAGTAGTGAAATTGTATGTGTTGTATGGTTTTTAACTGCATAGCTAAGGTCTCAGGATTTATTTTATATTTGAATTGTGGTTTTTGATTGCATTTCTTATGTATCAGGAGTGATTGTATATGTTTAATTTAGTTTTAATTGTATCTCAAAGGTCTCAGTAGTTTTTTTATGTTAAATATGGTTTTTAATATTCTTGCAAGGTCTCGGGAGTGATATTACAAATGTGATTTTAAATGTGTTAATTATTTGAACATCACCTTGATGAACATTTTCCAATAGAGAATTTTTGTAATAAATTACCCCTTAATTTATGAAACTATAAGGTTTAACAAATATATAACACATAATAAATATACAGTTGGATTAGTACATTTCATTATATGCAATAAAGATTAATTATAAAAGCTTCCTCGGGAATGTGTAATAATTACTGTTAGTAATCAAAATAAAATGGATGATTAAGCTCGTTTCTTTTTACACTGTGATAAAAATATGTATAGGTCCCTTTTTCTTCTTCTTCTTCTTCTCTCTATACGGAAAACATTCAACATGTTGAATATTACTTTCCGGCGCATGCCCTTAGCCACTATTATGAACAAAAAGTACTACCTTTCCTTTCAGTAAAAAAAAATGTTACTTTCTCTTTTTATTATATTATTTTGTTGAATTTTTCAGGTTTTTTTTTAGTATCAAATATATTATCTTTTTTTTTACTGTTTTTTTTTAATTATTTTAAATTTTAAGATAAAAACAAAGCATATATAGATTAGATGCTGTAGGTATTACAGAGGAACTCATGAGTGAGTTTCTCTTTGAACTGTTCAATATTGTTGGATGATGCAATATGTTCAGGCAGTACATTCCAATCTTTAATGGTTCTGTTAAAGAAAGAATATTTAAGGCTATTTGTGTTGCACTGGAGTTGTCGGTAGGTATGTGAATGAGTTGCCCTGGTAGATGATTGGTTTGGTGTTAGGATGTCTGTATGAGGAATTGCGATGAGGTTGTTTATTACTTTGTAAAACATGGTTAGTCTGGTTTTGAGACGTCGTTCCTTTAACGTTGGCCATTTTAATTCTTGTAACATGTCAGATACACTGCTGGTGTTGTGATATCTGTTGCATGTGTATCTTGCAGCTCTCCTTTGAATTTTTTCAAGCTTGTTTTCATTTTCTTTTGTGAAGGGATCCCAAACTGAGCTGCAATATTCTAATTTTGGTCTGACTAGTGATTGGTATGCACGGTCTTTGATACTTTTTGAATTTACTTTGATGTTACGTCTTACAAAGGATAGTGTTTTATTTGCATTGGCAGCTGTCTGTGTGATATGATTGTTCCATTTTAGGTCAGATGAGATGGTAACACCAAGATACTTTGCTGATTGTACTGATTCTAAGATGTGGTCGTGTAAATTGTAATAGAAATGTTCAGGTTTGCGTTTTGTACTTATTCTGAGGATGTTACATTTATCAGGGTGGAAAGCCATGAGCCAATTTGGCTCCCGCCTAGCTGCTGCTTCTAGATCTTCCTGCAATTTTAGACAGTCTAATTTTGATGTTATAGGGCGGTATATAATGGTGTCATCTGCAAATAGCCTGATTTTGCTGTGTTTGATGTATTCTGGCAGATCGTTAATATATATTAAGAAGAGTGTAGGCCCCAGGACTGTTCCTTGGGGTACTCCTGATGTAACTGATATTTTGTCGGATGATGTATTTTCGAGAATGACCGTTTGGGTTCGGTTAGACAAGAATGAATTTATCCAGTTTGTGATTTGATCGGAGATGCCATAGTATTTAAGTTTGAATAGAAGTCTTTTATGAGGTACTTATTAAAACATTTCCATGTTTAGCACAAATCACGAACATGAATATTTAATAAAAATACTCAACCCCACAAATTTTCCCGTAGGCTTGTTATATTGTCACGTATTTTATGTGTGTATTACCTGTTTGAGCTGTCACAAATCATTTAAATGATGATTTAATGAAAATAAAGTATAATTATTTTATTATTTATTCCTTTTCAATTTTTTATTTGCTTACTATAAACCAGCTTGATTCTCAAGATTTTATTTAAAATGACCGAACATTTCTTGATTTTTACAAAGCACGATATAGGCGTCTCCATTCGTTTCCCACATACGAACGATTGAAGCATATAGTTTGTCTCTGATTGGTTAATTTTTTAATGGTTCGTCAGGACGATAAGAACATTCGTTCGTTCTTTGTCCGTTTTTATGTCGTTTTTGGTTCGTCCGTTTAACGTTCGTACGGGAACGTTTTACTTTTCAGGGGGTGTAACAATGTAAAATATGTAATATATAAAAAAATGCAAGCAAAGATTTTTTCCAAGGGGTTTGGCATTTAGTATAGGTATTTTTAATAGATACAAAACTATGATCTTGTTCCCATCACAAAAATGTATACAATAAATGTGTGTCAAACATGTTATAAGCTTGACGAGTGTTTTGCGGTATGCAGTAAGAATGGGATTCATCATCTACCTGTACCTGTATATACCGATATCTTCGGGTTTTGGATAAGCAAAGTTGCATCTAATGACCCCCTATCTTAAAGTCTGATGGATATTTCTCCACACATATAAAAATAATAACTAGATTACAAGCATGACAAGTAAACTTATATGTTGTGGTGCGCCCTATAAATACTATAAATGTGTATCAAACATGTTATAAACTTGACGAGTGGTTTGCGGCGAATACTAGTCAGATCGGAACTTGGTCAAAACGGCACCTGGTATAGTCCAATCGGCACTTAATATGGTCAAATCAGCACCTGATATAGTCAATTGGTCACCTGTAATTATTATAACTATTTTTTCTTAATATATTGTAATATTCAGTTAAAAAGATTTTTTTTACAGAAAACAATGTTTATATCATATCCTTAAAAAAATCAAGCAAATTTAACAATTTATATTAAATGTTACCAGCACTATGAAATCAAAGAAAAAGTCATCGGGTAATCAAGTTATTTATATCTTATGAAACATATAACATTATAAAATTATATATGAATCGGAAAAAGGAACTAAAATTTTTTTATCAAAGATAAGTATCAGTTATTTATTTTTGTATTGAAAGTAAGTGCATCTGGAAACACCAAAAATGTGTTCAAAAGGGTAATACTTATTTTTGCGATGATATCTCCTTTTTATTATTTTCCATTTTCTCAAATTTCTCACTTATTAAACCTCTTGGGTTTGGGCCTTTTCATCTTTATTTAAAAATCAATTAGGATAAAAGCATAACAACTTCAGAGTCATTACTGTAGTGTAGCAAGGATGAATGACAACGGCTCTGTAAATGACCTTTGACTGAGGGAGAGGAAATTAGTTCTTATTTTGATATTTGGGTGTGCCGCGCTGTAGCATAGGCAGTGGATTTATTACTCAATGGAATTTTGATATTAGAGCTGTATTTAAAAAGCAGTTTCATACAGAATTGATAAATAAATTTATTTATATAATTTGTTAAATGTATTGGTTATTTTTCAGCTGATTGTGCAAAGCGCATTTCTGGACTATTTTATGGGTGTTTGTGAGTTTCCTTGATTACCCTTCGGGGTTTCTAAATTTGCGAAAAATTTTATCTTACATGACACCCCGAAAATTTAACGTGATATACTAGTAGCTGAAATTATTTCGCTCATTTTTAGGGGTCTCTCATTACTCAAAGAAACTTGGTGCCTAATTTAGAGCAAAAAATGTTATTAGTTTCCCCTATACACAAAATAATTAATAGGCCGTTGTCAAATGCAGCCTTAATCCGTTGCGTTAGGGAAGTACTTCATTAGCTCAATCGGTTAGAGTGCTGACTTCAAACACAGAGGTTGAGGGTTTGAATCCCGCCGATACCATTGATGATTTTCACAACATTGGCGCTGCAAGTAACAACTGCTGTATCGGAGAATGGTGTCTAGAAGTGAATAATTGGCTTGGTGTCCAATTTCAGTGCATGAGATGCACATATAGTATGGCCATGGGCACTGGCGTAGAGCAAGGATATGTCCCAAGAGGTTCCGAGTGCCAGGTGTGGCCCGGCAGTAAATTACGATACAGTAGTGGACCAGAAAAAAAGAAAAAGGGGGAGAGTGTAGTGTAGCAAGGATAAATGCAGCCTTAATAGGTTGCGTTAGGGAAGTACTTCTTTAGATCAATCGAAAGGTTGAGGGTTCCAATCCCGCGGGTACCATTGATGATTTTCACAACATTACTGCAACATCAAACGATATAATTTTACAAATATAAATTAGTTTAAATGTCTAATTATTGCTCTCTAATATACATGTAACAGTAATTTATGCGACTATCAAAAATAATTACAGTTGTAAATTTCAAAGAATCTCCAATCAACATAAATAATTAGTAATTATTTTATTTTAAATTATTATTTCAAGATTTCATTAAAATTTGCCTTTTAAACATTCCTTGTAAAAAGTAAATAATTTAACAGATGCCGTGTTTGGTGCTGAAATTGATGCCGATACTGACTCTTCCGAAGTGCCGAATTGACTTTTTTGTTGGTGCCGATTTGACCAAGTGCCGATTTGACTTGCACCCTTTTCGGTATCCGGGTATGCAACAGCCATAACAGGTGTGACATTCCTTGGCCTCGTTTACAAACTTTGATACAAATCATGTGATCATAACTACAATAAGAATCTACCGACCTTAATGTATCACTTATCTGTAGTTTCATACAGTGTCGTCTATGATATGACAAATTACAACGAAATAAAACCCACTACTTTCGTTTTCAGAAATTTTCCAACCGTCTTGTGATCAATCCAATCGGATCACCTCGGTTATTTCCGCCTATGACGGAAATGGCCGAGAGATGTTCTGATTGGTGATCAAACGTGCAAGGGAAGTAAATCTAAAACTATGCAGTGAATCCCGACCTCATCATAAGTGTTAAGAATTTTCTAAACTACCATGAGGAAATTAAATTTTTTGATTGAATGAAGATGATAATACAATTTCCAGCAAAGAATTCGTTTATGGCACATTAGACAGAACATTTATGAGGCGATCCAGAGAAACTATTTTTTGTTCTTGGCTTGAAAATAATATTGTAAAATATAAAAGCAATATAGTAATAATAATAATAATAAATTCCTTTATTTCAACAGGATAGCATATTTAGTTATCAAAACTAGTTTACAATATGGTCCTGCATTATGTACATATCTACAGCATAAAGTATAAGATTGACAATATAAACTAAATAAAAATTATTACATAAACAAGGACATTAATTAACCTTAACCATAATACTGTTGCAGATATAACTGTTTAAAAGATTCAATAGTTGTACATGTTTTTAAGTTTTCTTCTAAATCATTCCATAAATAGCTTCCTGATATAACAAATGATTTTTTGTAGTATTTTGTTTTTGACTTTGGGATATATAATAAATTATGGCCACTCTGTCTCGTTAATCTGGTACTTATTTGGTGTACATATTTAAAAACATTAATATATTCTGGAACAAGATGTTTTAAAGATTTTTAAAAACTAAAATTGCCTTTCTGTATACAAAATAATCAGGTATAGGCATTTGAGTTTATTAACAGATGAAGTCATTACACATTTCTCCTTCAAAATTATACGTGCTGAAGCTTAAAAATCGGTCGGTCCTAAACTTTGTGTTTACTTAATTAAATTAAAGCTAAGTAAAGTTTTATTTAAAGTCGGCATATTTATTTATACAGATAAACAATACAAACTTGAATTAAGATTGATTGATGTCTAGGGAACAATATTTAGCTATATTCAGGACGAAAACGTAATAGAGATTGAAGAAAACGACACTGAAGTGCTTGTTGATTATAGGATATACTATGCAATTCCGGCATGGAGGATGAGCTTCATCTTGTTTTGACATGCCATATATTAAGGAAGGACTTGATGATGTTTTCATTGAATATCATAAATTTTACTATTTTTTCTTAGTCATGAGTTATTAACATGTAATGGCCGTCACATGACATGAAAACAATACAAGATATTTACAATTTACAGTCTGCGAAGCAACAACAATAACTCAAGAATTGTTTAGATTCCAAAAGCTTTGGGGGCAGTGACCCCATCTACTTTCCCATCTAGACGGGCTTTAGACATCTAAATGTATCATAATATACATGTACATGTGACGTCATGAGAATCTGGTCAGCTATGCCCTGGCTAGAACAATGCGCCAATTATTCAAGACAATATGTACATGAGGTCAATATTGCCAGCTATAATTTTTGCAAGAAAAAGATGTAAAGGAATGTGACGTCAGCGGGGTATTTTTGTCAGGCATGTCATGGCTAGACAAAAGTCGCCAAGTAAGAGAATGTACGTCTAAATGAGACTCCAGGAGTATCTTAATTGCCAGGTTTGTCTGGCTACCAAAAGATACAGAGTAAATAAACGTACATATGCTGTATGGAATAGTGTAATATCTATACCAGTACAAACTGAGGCAATGTTAATTGGCATACATGTACATGAAACTTAGAAATCATGACTAGATTTACATTGTACATAACTAGGCGCTAATTAAGCTTACATCCTGACCATTTGCACAAGACGTTAAGTATATGTAAGTTAACTTGCTAGTACAGAGTGGAAGCGGCAAAATTGGAATCGGCAAACTGGAATCATTTTTCTGAAAACGACAGAAGATTCTTGGCAGCTATGACATGTCCTGCAAAAATCACCAGTACTTATGTCAACCTGGATATATTGTTCACAATACAGCGATAGCTATACGAGAAGCTGTAAAGTAACTATAGCAAGTGTAAATTATAGCTATCACCGAATCGACGATTTATCGCGTCTGAATTGCCAGTTAATATCAGTTAATAATAGCGTTGTAAATTGAAATTGATCAATAGACTTTCTGTCTTGATATAATGTCAAGAATTGATTAGAGTTGATATGGAAAAATGCGCCCTACACTGGACTGATCCATACACTCGATAGATACCTATGCTGGACCGATCCCTAGACTGGACCGATCCTTAAATTGGACCGATCCTCATACTGAAATGCTCCCTATACAAGACCGATCCCTACATTGGACCGATCCCTACACTGGACAGATACCTATGCTGGACCGATCCCTACACTGGACCGATCCCTACACTGGACAGATACCTATGCTGGACCGATCCTACACTGGAGCGATCTCTACACTGGACCGATCCTTAAATTGGACCGATCCTCATACTGAAATGCTCCCTATACAGGACCGATCCCTACATTGGACCGATCCCTACACTGTACCGATACCTATGCTGGACCGATCCCTACACTGGAGCGATCCCTACAACGGAGCGATCTCTACACTGGACCGATCCCTGCACCGGTCCGATCCCTTTACAGGACCGATCGTTATACTCTACTGATCCCTATGCTGGACCGATCCCTACGCTGGATCGATCCTCATACTGAACTGATCCTTATACAGGACAGATCCCTACACTGTACAGATACCCGGTACCTATGCTGGACCGATCCATAGACTGGACCGATCCCTACACTGGACCGATCTCTACACTGGACCGATCCCTACACTGGACCGATCCATTTATGGACAGATCCTTATACCGAACCGATTGATATACTGAACCGATCTATATACTGGCCCGATCCTTGTTAAGGAGATCCTCATACTTAACTGATCCCTATACAGGACCGATCCATACACTGGACCGATCTCTACACTGGAGCGAGCCTCATACTGAACTGATCCCTATATAGGACCGATCACTACACTGGACCGATCCTCATACTGAACTGATCCCTTTATAGGACCGATCCCTACACTGGACCGATCCTCATACTGAACTGATCCCTATACAGGACCGATCCCTACACTGGACTAATCCCTACACTCGACAGATACCTATGCTGGACCGATCCCTAGACTGGGCCGATCCCTACACTCACTACTGACTAATGAAATGACTGTCAATATTAGTTGCAGTCTGTCACCGACTGAGATTGACTGCAAATGATTGCAAAAATGTCTGTGAAAGACTGCAAACGTTGTGTCAGACAATAATTTTTACTGTGACAGTCATTTTATGCCTGTCACAGACATATTTTGCCCGTCACAGACATTTTTTCCGTTGGCGCAGTCATTTTTGTCTGTTACAACGGGATATCCGTTGTATCAGTCAAAAAATCTCTGTCGCAGTCATTTTTTCCGTTGACTCTGTCGAAAATCGTCTGCTACAACGGCGTTACCGTTGTATCAGTCAAAAAATGTCTGTCACAGACATTTTCTCCGTTGTATCAGACAAAATACGACTGTCACAACGCCTGGTAATTATTATTGTATTATTGTATTATTATTGACTGGACCGATCCCTACACTGGAGCGATCTCTACACTGGACCGATCCTACACTGGACCGATCCCTGCACCGGTCCGATCCCTTTACAGGACAGATCGTTATACTGTACTGATCACTTTGCTTGACCGATCCCTACACTGGATCGATCCTCATACTGAGCTGATCCTTATACAGGACTGATCCCTACACTGGACAGATACCTATGCTGGACCGATCCATACACTGAACCGATCCTCATACTGAACTGATCCCTATATAGGAACGATCCATTCACTGCATCGATCCCTACTCTGGACTGAGCCTCATACTGAACTGATCCCTATAAAGGACCGATCCATACACAGGACCGATCCATACACTGGACCGATACCTATGCTAGACCGATCCCTACACTGGACCGATCCTCATACTGAACTGATCCCTATACAGGACCGATCCATACACTGAACTGATCCATACACTCGACAGATCCTTATGCTGGACAGATCCCTAGACTGGACCGATCCTTAAATTGGACCTATCCTCATACTGAACTGCTCGCTATACAGGACCGATCCCTACACTGGACCGATCCCTACACTGGACAGATACCTATGCTGGACCGATCCCTACACTGGAGCGATCTCTACACTGGACCGATCCTACACTGGACCGATCCCTGCACCGGTCCGATCCCTTTACAGGACCGATCGTTATACTCTACTGATCCCTATGCTGGACCGATCCCTAAGCTGGATCGATCCTCATATTGAACTGATCCTTATACAGGACAGATCCATACACTGGAGAGATACCTATGCTGGACCGATCCACAGAGTGGACCGATCCCTACACTGGACCGATTCATTTATGGACAGATCCTTATACCGAACCGATTGATATAATGAACCGATCTATATACTGGCCCGATCTTATTAAGGACAGATCCTCATACTTAACTGATCCCTATACAGGACAGATTACTATGCTGGGCCGATCCCTACACTGGGTCGATCCTCATACTGAACTGATCTCTATACAGGACCGATCCCTACTGGACCGATCCCTACACTAAACCGATGCCAATGCTGGACCAATCCCTGCACTTGACCGATCCTCATACTGAAATGATTCTTATACAGGACCGATCCATTCATTGGACCGATCGATCACTGTACCAATACCTATGCTGGACCGATCCCTACACTGGACCGATCCCCATACTGAATTGATCCCTATACAGGACGGATCCATACACTGGACCGATCCCTACACTGAAGCGAGCCTCATACTGAACTGATCCCTATATAGGACTGATCACTACACTGGACCGATCCTCATACTGAACTGATCCCTATATAGGACAGATCCCTACACTGGACCGATCCTCATACTGAACTGATCCCTATACAGGACCGATCCCTACACTGGACTAATCCCTACACTCGACAGATACCTATGCTGGACCGATCCCTAGACTGGGCCGATCCCTACACTCATTACTGACTAAACAAATGACTGTCAATACCAGTTGCAGTCTGTCACTGACTGAGATTGACTGCAAATGACTACAAAAATGTATGTCAAAGACTGCAAACGTTGTGTCAGACAATAATTTTTACTGTGACAGTCATTTTATGCCTGTCACAGACATATTTTGTCCGTCAAATACATTTTTTCCGTTGGCGCAGTCATTTTTTGTCTGTTACAACGGGGTATCCGTTGTATCACTCAAAAATGTCTGTCGCAGTCATTTTTTCCGTTGACTCTGTCGAAAATCGTCTGCTACAAAGGCTTTACCGTTGTATCAGTCAAAAAATGTCTGTCACAGACATTTTCTCCGTTGTATCAGACAAAATACGACTGTCACAACGCCTGGTAATTATTATTGTTAATTTATTAACTGCGGTAGATTAATATTTTTTATTTCACTTGTTTCATGAAAACATGTCTCTATTTGGAAATTGTACATTCGCACAATACGACAACCAATATTATATAAATAGAAATGTTAAAGATAAATGTATGTAAAAAATCTGTTTCTAAAAATGAAGACTGCTGAAAATGTTAGAATTTGTTCTGTCCTTATTTATAATTATTAAACTTTTCACACCTTTCTGGTGTGACATAATTAATCATGGGTGTTTGTATAGTGCAATACCGTACTAGAGTGGGTAATTTTGTGATGACCCATAAACTTGGTCCGAAAGTTTTATTGAATATAAATGAAGTGTTGCTTGTATATATAATATATTTTAGTGTAGATAAAAAACGTGCATTGAGATTGTTACTTTTGCTATATTGCAATGTATTGGTATACAGCGAGAGGAAAACAAATTGCACTTCGAAAAATAGTTTCTGTATTGATTATGCGAACATGTTCAATGCTGTAAATATTTCTTTTGTGATTTTCATTATTCAAATGTTACTTATCATTTCGGGATAAGAAACTAATCCAGGTCCTTTAAATGATGGTAGTGAGACAAGCTCACAATGTGATATTTCTGAAAATTCAGATATTCCAAGCTTATTCGAGACATTTTTTACGTCCTTATCTTTTTTTACATCTAAATATCCAACGTATTGTACCGAAGTTAGATGTGATAATTGCAGAATATTCTGATTTTGATATTTTATCATTTTCTGAAACTTGGTTAAACATATCTGTTACCGATGAAGAGTTATTTCTCTTAAATTACCACAGGCCATTCAGGAGGGATAGGGGCATCGATAAAAATGGGGTGGAATTATTGTTTATGTTAAAGAAAATATTCATGCTATTAGACGTTTAGACCTAGAGCCAGCAGACTTAGAGGTCATTTGGCTTGAACTTAGTATACACCAGAAAAAATTTCTATACGGGACATACTATATTGCTCCTGGTGGTCCTTTTGATATTTGGAGAAAGGTTGAGGACTCGGTGGAGTCTGCCAGAAATGTTATAAATTGTGATCATATTATTATTACTGGTGATTTTAATGATAATCATTTTTTAGCGAATCCCAAAATGAAAAGTATATGCACTAGGTTTAGTTTGCAGCAACTTATTGAAGAGCCTACGAATTTTACGGAACATTCGTCTTCATTGATCTCGTAAGTACAGATGATCAGGTTTTTGTAACATATGTTACTGTTGGTCCACCACTTCTTGATCAAATTCGATATCATTGCCCTGTTATTGGCTTTGTTAATTCCCCTAAACCCTCTAATAAGTCATTTAAACGTAAAATTTGGCTTTATAATCAGGGCAACTACGATCTGTATAGGCAGATGTTGGCTAACGTCGATTGGGAAAATATCCTGAACACTAATGATATAGATAAAATTGTGAGCGATATAACCGGTTGTATTTTACATGCAGCGGATTCTTGCATTCCGAATCGTTTTGTAACTATTCGGAAAAATAATCCTGTATGGCTCACAAGCGAGATAAAAAAAATTATCAGGTCGAAAAACCGTCTACATACTAAAGCAAAACGTTCTGGTAGACCGACTGATTGGGACAAATTTAAGAAAGTAAGAAATAAAGTGACGTCACATGTGAGACTCGCTCGTGAAAAACACCGCATAGAATTGATTAATCGATTGTCCATCGAGATATGTTCATCAAAATCTTGGTGGACAATTTGTAATAAGATACCAGGAATTAAACCAGCACGTTTAGACGTACCAACACTTCTTATTGGTGATAGATTAGTTTTTGATGATGTCGACAGAGAAAACTGTCTTAATGACTTCTTTGCTTTGCAGACCAAATTAGGTGAGACTAATGCTACACTCCCTGACATCACAACTAATCGAGAACATAAATTAGAAAATATTGTATTAGATGAACATGACGTAGAAGATGTTCTTTCCATTTTAAATATTAACAAAGCCTCCGGGCCTGACGCAATAAATCCTCGAATTTTGAAGGAAGCATCGTCTAATTTAAAATACCCTTTATGTAAACTTTTTAACATGTCGTTATCTTCGTCTTACTTCCCAACTGAATGGAAGAGGGCGAACGTAACACCAGTTTTCAAAAATGGATCACCGAGCGAAGTCAAAAACTATAGACCTATTTCATTACTAAGCGTTATTTCAAAATGTATGGAGAGATGTGTATATAAACATTTACATAATTTCTTATTACAAAATGAGATAATTACTCCTAGTCAGTCGGGGTTTACCAGAGGCGATTCTGCTATAAATCAGCTAGTGTGCATGTCCAATGATATTGGGAAAGCATTAGAAAGCGGGAAAGAAATAAGGGTTGTCTTTTGTGACATAAGCAAGGCATTTGACCGCGTATGGCACAGAGGCCTCTTATTCAAACTGCAAAACTACGGTGTTAGTGGGAATCTGTTAAACTGGTTCAAAAATTATCTTTCTGGGAGGGAGCAAAGGGTGGTATTCAGCGGTGGAAGTTCTAGTTGGAGATCTATTAAAGCAGGCGTTCCCCAGGGTTCTATACTGGGGCCCTTGCTATTTTTGCTATTCATTAATGATATAGTAGACGATTTAAAAGCATGTGTCAAACTGTTTGCAGACGACACTAGCATTTATATAACTGTAGACAATCTCATATCTGCTGCCGACATACTAAATAAAGATCTAGATAAGATTCACAACTGGTCAAATCAGTGGTTAGTAAAATTTAACCCAACTAATACCGAAACAATAACTATATCCCGTAAAACCGTTAAGCCAATACATCCGTCTATCTCTATGGACGGCCATAATATTCAAGAGGTTGCTTCTCACAAACACCTAGGCATTTTTTTTCTAGTAATGGTTCTTGGCATGACCACATCGAATATATTGTTAAAAAGGCATATACTAGAGTAAATATTTTGCGTAAGATGCGTTTCGTCCTTGACAGGTATGTTTTGGAGAAAATGTACTTTTCCTATATAAGACCTATTCTTGAGTATGGTGACGTCATATGGCATAATCAAACCCAACATCTTATCAATAAGTTAGAGAGCGTTCAAGTGGAAGCTATGCGGATTATAACGGGAGGGACAAGATTAACATCATTGGAAAAACTATATCAAGATACAGGGTGGGAGACACATCGGCCAGAAGGGATAAACATCGTCTTATTTTGTTATATAAGATTATCAACAAGGAATCCCCTTGCTACTTATGGGACCTTGCACCTAACTCAGTTGGAGATAGACACGGTCATTTTACTCGTCAAGTAAACAACATTGTTAACGTCCGCACACACAGAACGATTACTTTCTACCTTATACTATCCGTCTGTGGAACAGTTTGCCTCTGGAGATACGAACGTCTGGTTCGTTGAGTATTTTTAGGCGCAGACTAGAGACACAGAAAAAGCCATGTCCAAAATATTATTATACAGGGACAAGAAAGGGACAAGTTCTACATGCAAGGCTTCGCATGAACAGCAGCTCACTAAACGAACATCTGTTCCTGCGAAACCTTGTTAACTCTCCAAACTGTTCATGTGGTCATGTCGAATCAACTTACCATTTCCTTTTTAAATGTCAAAAGTACGATCAGCTACGTACTTTATCCTTACATACACTTAATACTCCTATCGATATCAACTTATTATTGTATAGGTCAGAATCTTTATCTTTAGATGAAAATACTCATGTATTTAAACTTGTTCAAAAATATATTGTTCAGAGCAAACGCTTCTGATAAACTGCATTTCAACAATTATTTCATTTTCCTCAATACCTTGTATCTTTTTCGATCCTATTGTCATATTTAATACTATATACTTTACGAACTTAGTTTTATTTATATTCTTCAATATAATTTGATGGTTGAATGGATGTTATTTAATAAGCATGCATTATGTATGTTTAATGTTTAAATTGTTTGTATTATAACGGAGACGGATTAATATAAGCTAATTGCTTGTTTCCGGATCCCATTGTTATATTTTGTTCTAATTATTTGTAAACATGTATGATACTATCAATAAAATATGTTTAAACTAATTATTAAACTGAATTTATCAATGGTTTACTTAAACATCTGGTGAAAATGAAAACCTCATTAAAGCCATAATAAATATTGCCTTTGATACATTTGTACAATAATGTTTTCTTAAAACGGGAACAAAGTTAAAAAAAATACATATAATAAAATCGCCAATTTCTTTAATTATGGCGGAAACTGTTAGTATTTTACTTAGTACGTCTATACACATTAAATTGTGACATTTTAGTCGTTATATTTTTTGTCTTTCAATATTAAATATTAAATATTAATGTATGTTTTCTAAGTTGCATCTACTGTTGTTTAAATGGATCTGGTAATTTAGTTAGGACTATAAAATTGTATATGTACAATTTAAAGAATGATACATGTTGTTAATTAGGTTACAGGTAATCTCGCTTCGCCGTTTCGCTGATCAAAGAAAATGTGTATTATACATTTTGCGACACCATCCGGCGTTTTTCCGCGATCATGCAGAACAAGGGTTGATATTGTGTAATATAATATTTATAGTTATGGATGAATGGATACTGTCTTCTAAAATACCTGTTCCTGTTCCTACCCCCCCCCCCCCAGTGCTAAATTATGAACTTTGTACACACAAAACACTCAGTTGTAAAGGTGTATTTTTCTCGTATTGGCAACTTTGACAAAATGGGATCATAATTCCAAAGACGTGCCCCGGAAAGACCCGACGATCTGTATAATATATAGCATGCAACTGAATCGAGTGCGCCGTTTGCTTTTAGTCGTACAATATTATGTCAAGCACGAAACATAATAAGCAAGAGAATTAAACTACACAGGGACTTTAGAATTACTAGCCCATCGGTATAGTTTAATAAGAAAATGAAATAATTACTTCAAAATAATTTTTAAAATGTAGTTTTTAAAAAGTTGTACACGTTGTTGATACAATTATTTCTACTGTAGTGGGGACCCTCTAGTTGCAGTGTTGTCAGGTCATCATACGGAAAGCCTGACCGCTGACCGTAGTGGGTAAGGTATTTGAAGATTGCCACTCCCCTAGCACGATAAAGCCCCCTTTTGCAGATTTTGAAAAAAGAGTAGGCTCATTGAAGCCGCTACAAAAGGCTAAATTCTCTGCCCCTACACAAAACTTCATACTTTTCTAGTGGCAGTCTAAATTGTGTTACTTGTGTCCCACTCCACCCCTTTTTCCGTTGAATAATTGTTTGTTTACTTGGTCATGTCCTGAATATCGCTGAAATACTACTCGCTGGACTTAAAGCAAACATCCAATCAAGCTTATATATCTATTTCGGTAATAATTGGATATCACATCGTTTAGTTTGAATTCTAACACATTATTTATGCGATTTCATTGTCAAACTTGGACTATTGATTTATTAAAAACAAACCTTTAATATATTTGAAAGGTGTAAGTTTTAATAATACATTTTAATACACGCTAAATATTTATTAAAGAAACTAAAAGACAGTGTGCACAATAATATACTTTAGATTTTTTTATTTCAGTTCTGTGTATCGTTTTTTAGAATCTAAACTAGAGATCTGAATTATTGTTAATTTTGTTAATTACAATAACCAAATACAATACAGGTCGTGTATATGTCTTTGAAGTGTATTTATTACTCGTGTACATATGCGCAGGGATAATGTTCGTGGTGTACTCGAACCAGTAAAAACTAAAAGAAGTCTGATTAATATATAATGGTTTATTTCGTTTTATGATGTAAAAACCTTATACACTTCTCGATAGAATAAACGAAAAACCCTACCATGCATGGAGAAATCATGCTTCAGTGTTGTTAACACGCTGAATATGTATTGGCCCTGGTATTGATTCTAGGTTGGATGTATAGGTCCCGAGACCCGTAGGGTCCAGGGCCAATACGACGGACCGATAATCGATAAAAAGCCAATACAGACGCTAGTTCGTAACAATTAGTAAAAGTCGTATCGCTAGCCTGTATGAACAGTCCGTATGACTAGCCAATCTAACACATGCTGGAAGGAGTCACGAAATAGCTTACTGGTCCAGAAGACCGGAGGTGAGATAGTATCGGGTAATACAACTTTCCGTATGGCCCTGGGTTTGGACGATAAAAAGCTATTAACCATTTGATATTAGTACAGTGATCAAATATTAATCATCCCTATATTAATAAATAAGGGCCGATTTTATGTATTATTTAATGATATATATGTTCTACGATAGAAAACCGATTTACGTTTAACCATATACTAACGATGTACGAACGATGCACGAACGTCTTACGAACGATAACATCGTTAACTTGTGTTTAGCACGCAAATTTGCAAATAAAATCGTACAGCATTTGGGAAAAGCTTTTGCAAAGGAGACGATTTGTATATTTATTTCAGAAACCATAAACTTTAACAGTGTGTTGCCTAAAATTTCCGTTTTCTTTTTACAGAGACACCGAAACTGCCAAACACAGTAAATTTGTATATACTATGTACTATACTTACAACTGCTCACTGGATATATATCGAATGATTTTTCTCGAATACATGTCAACTTTGTACGATAGTACGAAACGGCGCACTCGATTCAGTTTCATTCGCTAAAGTGTGTCCGTTATTTCTTCTTTGGCATTTTGCCTTTCTATGGTATGATTTTAGAGTCAATTTAGACAATTAAAAATAAACTCCTTTAAAATTTAGTGTTTGTCTGTAGAACAAAGGAGGTTGAAGTTTACTTACAAGATAACCGTACAATCTATAACTGTAAATTTATTTGGGTCCGTAGAAATACCGCAAACTACTAGCAAGTTCATAAATATAGTTTTTACAATTTTGTTTTTTTATTTTGTAGTTTCAGAGATATTTGCATTTTTATCGGCACGTGCCAATTTTAGTATCGTTAATTACCCGTCACCTGTGTAATGTTTTCACTCAAACGAGTATCAAAAACAACACAACTGCACAATTACACTATGTCAGTAGAGCTCCACCTTGTCTCTTATTTAGAAGAATGAGCTTTATTGGTCATTCTACGAGAGAAGAGATAGGCAAAATGCAACTCGAGTTTTTAATGGAATTCTAAATTTAAGATATAAAATATTGATGTATTAGTATTCATGTTACTAAAAAGATATTTGAATCAATGATCATTAGATTTCAATCAACAGCTCTAGGTCCGCCATGCCCTAGTCCATATTTGTGAGTTTAAGACATATCACAAATATGGAAAAGGGACCTAGGGTTGATACAAAAGTACTTGTTAAGAGATTAATAAATGGCAAAGATGGAATTTAGAGAAAAAAAGAGAACAAAAAGAAGAAATATTGCATAAATATATATAAAGCTCTCCAGCATGCAGGACACAAGTGTGGTAGACTTCCACATAAATATATATAAAGCTCTCCAGCATACAGGACACAAGTGTGGTAGACTTCCACATAAATATATATAAAGCTCTCCAGCATACAGGACACAAGTGTGGTAGACTTCCACATAAATATATATAAAGCTCTCCAGCATACAGGACACAAGTGTGGTAGACTTCCACATAAATATATATAAAGCTCTCCAGCATACAGGACACAAGTGTGGTAGACTTCCACATAAATATATATAAAGCTCTCCAGCATGCAGGACACAAGTGTGGTAGACTTCCACATAAATATATATAAAGCTCTCCAGTATACAGGACACAAGTGTGGTAGACATCCACATAAATATATATAAAGCTCTCCAGCATACAGGACACAAGTGTGGTAGACTTCCACATAAATATATATAAAGCTCTCCAGCATACAGAACACAAGTGTGGTAGACTTCCACATAAATATATATAAAGCTCTCCAGCATACAGGACACAAGTGTGGTAGACTTCCACATAAATATATATAAAGCTCTCCAGCATGCAGGACACAAGTGTGGTAGACATCCACATAAATATATATAAAGCTCTCCAGCATACAGGACACAAGTGTGGTAGACTTCCACATAAATATATATAAAGCTCTCCAGCATACAGGACACAAGTGTGGTAGACTTCCACATAAATATATATAAAGCTCTATACAGGACACAAGTGTGGTAGACTTCCACATAAATATATATAAAGCTCTCCAGCATACAGGACACAAGTGTGGTAGACTTCCACATAAATATATATAAAGCTCTCCAGCATACAGGACACAAGTGTGGTAGACTTCCACATAAATATATATAAAGCTCTCCAGCATACAGGACACAAGTGTGGTAGACTTCCACATAAATATATATAAAGCTCTATACAGGACACAAGTGTGGTAGACTTCCACATAAATATATATAAAGCTCTCCAGCATACAGGACACAAGTGTGGTAGACTTCCACATAAATATATATAAAGCTCTCCAGTATACAGGACACAAGTGTGGTAGACTTCCACATAAATATATATAAAGCTCTCCAGTATACAGGACACAAGTGTGGTAGACTTCCACATAAATATATATAAAGCTCTCCAGCATACAGGACACAAGTGTGGTAGACATCCACATAAATATATATAAAGCTCTCCAGCATACAGGACACAAGTGTGGTAGACTTCCACATAAATATATATAAAGCTCTCCAGCATACAGGACACAAGTGTGGTAGACTTCCACATAAATATATATAAAGCTCTCCAGCATACAGGACACAAGTGTGGTAGACATCCACATAAATATATATAAAGCTCTCCAGCATACAGGACACAAGTGTGGTAGACTTCCACATAAATATATATAAAGCTCTCTACAGGACACAAGTGTGGTAGACTTCCACATAAATATATATAAAGCTCTCCAGCATACAGGACACAAGTGTGGTAGACTTCCACATAAATATATATAAAGCTCTCCAGCATACAGGACACAAGTGTGGTAGACTTCCACATAAATATATATAAAGCTCTCCAGCATACAGGACACAAGTGTGGTAGACTTCCACATAAATATATATAAAGCTCTCCAGCATACAGGACACAAGTGTGGTAGACATCCACATAAATATATATAAAGCTCTCCAGCATACAGGACACAAGTGTGGTAGACTTCCACATAAATATATATAAAGCTCTCCAGCATACAGGACACAAGTGTGGTAGACTTCCACATAAATATATATAAAGCTCTCCATCATACAGGACACAAGTGTGGTAGACTTCCACATAAATATATATAAAGCTCTCCAGCATGCAGGCACAAGTGTGGTAGACTTCCACATAAATATATATAAAGCTCTCCAGCATAAAGGACACAAGTGTGGTAGACTTCCACATAAATATATATAAAGCTCTCCAGCATGCAGGACACAAGTGTGGTAGACTTCCACATAAACTGCACTAATTCCTCTTAATGCGGGATTTCACTATTGTTAATATAAATTGGCAAAGCACATTTAAAAACAAGGATTTTCATTTGTCACATCAGCCTATGTATGTGTATTGAACTTTATGTAATTGGTTTAAAAAAAAATTAAAATATTACAGTTGGTTCTTTTCCTATTATCTTTCAGTTTTTTTTGTGGGGGCGGTGGTAAGTGTGCTACTTATCCCTAAACTGCAACTGCACTAAGACAAGTACAATTATTGCTTTTAAAAATATGTCCTGCTTCCTTATTAATAATAAATATTTAAAGTATTTGTTTATATATATACATCATACTGAACGTGTATGACCACACATGGAGACCAGTGTCTGAGTTGGTCGTTCAGTCCAAATTTTAACATGAATTTTCTTGAATAAAGGATTGGAAATTGCGCACATCTGTACGCAGGTTTTTTTTTTTATTTTGCTTTTACTTTAGTTTTCTTTTGTAAAACTGGAAATTATGAATAGTAAACACACAAAATTATAGGTGGCGCTTTTTATGGGCGTAAACAATCTTCATACGGGTACCGTTTGTGTCGACAATGACCTTTAACTGTCAAATCCAGGCGTTTGCCGTTCAACTGTGTGTATGTCTTCTGTGCACACCAACAACGAAGGTGTGGATTTGTATACGGACCACAGGCACAGTGAACTTAAATCAAATTTAATCATGAACAAATATAGTGCTGTATTTACTGGACCAACTGCACACTGAAATTTTATCATGGACAGAAGTCTTAAGTAGTGCTTTATTTTATGGACAAATCTGTAGACTTGTAGTAGGGGTTTTGATTCATTATAATTTATGTTGCTTGTTATGTTGCACTTTATTAATTAAATATGATGAATTAAACAGTATTATTTCTTTTACTATGACGTTTATTTTCTTATACAATAAGTATGGATGTTTACATATATACATGTGCAATACATCAAATGATTAAAGAAAGATGAAAACACTTAGAATTGAATTGCTTTTAATATTCTGAATGTGATGGATTGCCTTCAAGATTTTTTGTTAAATTTTCATGAAGAATTTTCTGTAATTGTTTTCTCTACTAGTTATTTTTAATAGATATAAAATTATGTCTGAAACCAGAGACATATAAGTACATTTAATTATATGTCTCTGCTAAAACCTACTGTTTTTCATCACTAAACATACCAAATACTATAAATGTGTATCAAACATGTTATAAACTGTAGCGTACATCGAAAATTTGGGGATTTTTGTCTTTCACTATTGCACAGGGATTTTACACTTTCGATGAACCGGTAGCAAGGGTGGGGAAGTGGGGGGGGGGTTACTTGGTATGTATAGTGTAATACAGATGTCTTTTCTATTTTTTTTTTCGTGCGCAAATTTTGCGGAATGTTTATGTTAAGTTAGATATGAACAGTTTGGACAGACATGCAAACTCCGCTAATCTAAAAGATAAATGTCTAAATTTTCTAACAATTGTCTTACCTTAGTATATCGAGGTTGTTTAAAGTCCGGTTTGAAGCTTCACTCCTATTATATTGAATAGCCCACCCCATTTAAATCTATCTGATGGATTTGTTTTTGACCATATTTTATGGCAGTGTTCCAAGGTTTCCAAGACCCTTACATGCCCAGCTTCAGTCATTTCAGATGGTGATAATTACAGTCCTTCTCAAGGTCCATGTCCACACAGGGAAGCCTGATTCTCGCATAGCCATCAAGATAAAAGATGAGGTATATGTCTCAGCGCTTCCTACAGTGTGGGTGTGTTTTCAACTGGTCTCAAGCAGTATATTGTAAAGTGCAATTTAAAATAAATATTTTATTTTTATTACATAATAAAGTATTTTCTAAAGTGCAATATGGTTAATTATGGCTTTGTTTTTGACGAAAAGAATTTTTCATGTGTTACAATTACTTCAAATTGTATTCGTTCCGCCATTAAATTTAACTTCCTTCAGTAATTCGTTCCGAAAATGTTAGCTCCCAGAAAATTTAGCTTCGATATTTCAAACATGGATTACTTAATTGAACATAGTTTAATCAATTTAAAACTTGTATAGTCTTTGTGTTTATGTTAGTTTCATGATATTTCACATGTTAAAATATAAAAGACTTCTGAATAAATTTTGCTCCGAGAAAATTCAACTGACAGATAAAACCTTGCATTTCAAATAAAAAATGTAAATAACAGATGAAAATGATAATTATAAACGTGAAATGGGATAGAACTACTGATTGTACCAGTAAATCTTGAAATGTTTGTAACTATGTATGTGATGTCATTTGAACAGACACAGTAAATTATACATATCAATGTTAATTACAATTGTTTATATTTAGTTAATTATACTGTTTGAATTTGTAAATAATTCAATAATATAATTAACATCAATTAAGTCTTACGTCAATTAAACAAATCATATATAGTTAATTACTGAACCGTTAGCGACCGACCCACTGACCCCACAGACCGACCCACTGACCCCACAGACCGACCCACTGACCCCACAGACCAACCCACTGACGCTACATACATGGCCTTTTAGTTAGTCACAGACTACCTTGAACAGATCATACCACAGCAATTCTTCCGCGCAGACGTAAACGTAGATAGACTCCGACATCTTGTATTCGCCACAAACGGACAGCTGGAACTACTCCAAAGGGCAAAGACGTGGTTTATGGAAGGTATCTTCAACATCGTAAAGAACTATTTTTACCAACTACTCAGCACCGACGCTTTTATCAAGAGTGGCCACGACAGCAAACAGCTACCCCTTGTATTATGTATTATGGCCGGCAAAAACAAAACGGTATTTCTTTGTTTTATTGTAATAATATTTTAATGATAGGCAAAACCAAGATAGAGTAAGAAATTGAATGTAAAGGAAAAATTGCTGAAAAGTTCAAACGAACAAATATTTAATCTATAACTGTAATTTATTTAATATAATTTGCATAACTTTGTTTCAATATGTTTATTTGACAGCACATGCAATTTGCTAAATACTAAAACATATTCCTGGTCCCAACACCGTTAAACATTTTTGATTAAAAATGTTTTGCTCAACATGAGAATTTTTTCAAAATCCATGACAACAGAGGAAATCAAATCTTTTGATGGGATGAAATAGAGAATAAAAAATTTCTCAGCAAAGAATATGTTTTATGGCATCTTGGCCATAACCGTATACAATATGCAAATTCAGACTGCATAGGCATCATTTCAGCAGGCACCCTCAAAATTTGTCAAAGCGTGTGTAACAGTATATATATAATGACCAAAATGAGGATTTCGTCATTTATCTGAAGAAAATATTAGTTTTAGCCGATTGTTATCTCTATGTTGTGTGTATATCCACTATATAACCCCACATACTGGTTAAAAGCGATGCATCTTCGCTAAGTGCTGCGATCCGGTTCCACCTCGATAGGGTATACTGGATCATAACACTTGGCTCGAAGAGGGGGAGCCGAATTGGCTAGCGAATAAGAATATTTATTATGAGGACTGTCCTCTGACCATATCGTCTCACGTTTTTTTTTGTTTTAGTTTTTTACGGGAAGGGGGGGGGCGGGGAAAGTAGCACATTGTTCCTGAAATTACACATGAAATTCGTTCCAAAATCAAAGTTTAAGGACAACAAGAAAAACCAGTACAGACTAATTTGTACCACATGTAAAAATTTTAACTTTATTGTTTTTTGTAATTTATGTTGACTGCACATAATTGCTGTTTGTACTTCATTGGTTCAGCTAAAGAAAAGTACATGATGTGGAATCGATGTACATTGTAAAAGTACACATGTGGAATCGGTGTACATTGTAAAAGTACATGATGTGGAATCGATGTACATTGTAAAGGTACATGATGTGGAATCGATGTACATTGTAAAAGTACACATGTGGAATCGGTGTACATTGTAAAGGTACATGATGTGGAATCGATGTACATTGTAAAAGTACACATGTGGAATCGGTGTACATTGTAAAGGTACATGATGTGGAATCGATGTACATTGTAAAAGTACACATGTGGAATCGGTGTACATTGTAAAGGTACATGATGTGGAATCGATGTACATTGTAAAAGTACACATGTGGAATCGATGTACATTGTAAAGGTACATGATGTGGAATCGATGTACATTGTAAAGGTACATGATGTGGAATCGGTGTACATTGTAAAGGTACATGATGTGGAATCGATGTACATTGTAAAGGTACATGATGTGGAATCGATGTACATTGTAAAAGTACACATGTGGAATCGGTGTACATTGTAAAGGTACATGATGTGGAATCGGTGTACATTGTAAAGGTACATGATGTGGAATCGGTGTACATTGTAAAGGTACATGATGTGGAATCGATGTACATTGTAAAGGTACATGATGTGGAATCGATGTACATTGTAAAAGTACACATGTGGAATCGGTGTACATTGTAAAGGTACATGATGTGGAATCGGTGTACATTATAAAAGTACATGATGTGGAATCGGTGTACATTGTAAAGGTACATGATGTGGAATCGGTGTACATTGTAAAAGTACATGATGTGGAATCGGTGTACATTGTAAAAGTACATGATTTGGAATCGGTGTACATTGTAAAAGTACATGATGTGGAATCGGTGTACATTGTAAAGGTACATGATGTGGAATCGGTGTACATTGTAAAGGTACATGATGTGGAATCGGTGTACATTGTAAAAGTACATGATGTGGAATCGGTGTACATTGTAAAAGTACATGATGTGGAATCGGTGTACATTGTAAAGGTACATGATGTGGAATCGGTGTACATTGTAAAAGTACATGATGTGGAATCGGTGTACATTGTAAAGGTACATGATGTGGAATCGGTGTACATTGTAAAAGTACATGATGTGGAATCGGTGTACATTGTAAAAGTACATGATGTGGAATCGATGTACATTGTAAAAGTACATGATGTGGAATCGGTGTACATTGTAAAAGTACATGATGTGGAATCGGTGTACATTGTAAAAGTACATGATGTGGAATCGGTGTACATTGTAAAAGTACATGATGTGGAATCGGTGTACATTGTAAAGGTACATGATGTGGAATCGGTGTACATTGTAAAAGTACATGACGTGGAATCGGTGTACATTGTAAAAGTACATGATGTGGAATCG
Organism: Limnoperna fortunei; assembly: GCA_944474755.1. Lineage (NCBI taxonomy): Eukaryota > Metazoa > Mollusca > Bivalvia > Mytilida > Modiolidae > Limnoperna > Limnoperna fortunei. The sequence continues at coordinate 6,503,843 of OX104119.1, forward strand.
GTGTACATTGTAAAGGTACATGATGTGGAATCGGTGTACATTGTAAAAGTACATGATGTGGAATCGGTGTACATTGTAAAAGTACATGATGTGGAATCGGTGTACATTGTAAAAGTTCATGATGTGGAATCGGTGTACATTGTAAAAGTACATGATGTGGAATCGGTGTACATTGTAAAAGTACATGATGTGGAATCGGTGTACATTGTAAAGGTAGCTGATGTGGAATCGGTGTACATTGTAAAGGTACATGATGTGGAATCGGTGTACATTGTAAAAGTACATGATGTGGAATCGGTGTACATTGTAAAGGTACATGATGTGGAATCGGTGTACATTGTAAAGGTACATGATGTGGAATCGGTGTACATTGTAACAGTACATGATGTGGAATCGGTGTACATTGTAAAAGTACATGATGTGGAATCGGTGTACATTGTAAAGGTACATGATGTGGAATCGGTGTACATTGTAAAAGTACATGATGTGGAATCGGTGTACATTGTAAAGGTACATGATGTGGAATCGGTGTACATTGTAAAGGTACATGATGTGGAATCGGTGTACATTGTAAAGGTACATGATGTGGAATCGGTGTACATTGTAAAAGTACATGATGTGGAATCGGTGTACATTGTAAAGGTACATGATGTGGAATCGGTGTACATTGTAAAGGTACATGATGTGGAATCGGTGTACATTGTAAAGGTACATGATGTGGAATCGGTGTACATTGTAAAGGTACATGATGTGGAATCGGTGTACATTGTAAAAGTACATGATGTGGAATCGGTGTACATTGTAAAAGTACATGATGTGGAATCGGTGTACATTGTAAAGGTACATGATGTGGAATCGGTGTACACTGTAAAGGTACATGATGTGGAATCGGTGTACATTGTAAAAGTACATGATGTGGAATCGGTGTACATTGTAAAAGTACATGATGTGGAATCGGTGTACATTGTAAAAGTACATGATGTGGAATCGGTGTACATTGTAAAAGTACATGATGTGTAATCGGTGTACATTGTAAAGGTACATGATGTGGAATCGGTGTACATTGTAAAGGTACATGATGTGGAATCGGTGTACATTGTAAAAGTACATGATGTGGAATCGGTGTACATTGTAAAGGTACATGATGTGGAATCGGTGTACATTGTAAAGGTACATGATGTGGAATCGGTGTACATTGTAAAAGTACATGATGTGGAATCGGTGTACATTGTAAAGGTACATGATGTGGAATCGGTGTACATTGTAAAAGTACATGATGTGGAATCGGTGTACATTGTAAAAGTACATGATGTGGAATCGGTGTACATTGTAAAGGTACATGATGTGGAATCGGTGTACATTGTAAAAGTACATGATGCGGAATCTGTGTACATTGTAAAAGTACATGATGTGGAATCGGTGTACATTGTAAAAGTACACATGTGGAATCGGTGTACATTGTAAAAGTACATGATGTGGAATCGGTGTACATTGTAAAGGTACATGATGTGGAATCGGTGTACATTGTAAAGGTACACATGTGGAATCGGTGTACATTGTAAAAGTACATGATGTGGAATCGGTGTACATTGTAAAGGTACATGATGTGGAATCGGTGTACATTGTAAAGGTACACATGTGGAATCGGTGTACATTGTAAAAGTACATGATGTGGAATCGATGTACATTGTAAAAGTACATGATGTGGAATCGGTGTACATTGTAAAGGTACATGATGTGGAATCGATGTACATTGTAAAGGTACATGATGTGGAATCGGTGTACACTGTAAAGGTACATGATGTGGAATCGGTGCACATTGTAAAGGTACATGATGTGGAATCGGTGTACATTGTAAAGGTACACATGTGGAATCGGTGTACATTGTAAAAGTACATGATGTGGAATCGATGTACATTGTAAAAGTACATGATGTGGAATCGATGTACATTGTAAAGGTACATGATGTGGAATCGGTGTACACTGTAAAGGTACATGATGTGGAATCGATGTACATTGTAAAGGTACATGATGTGGAATCGGTGTACATTGTAAGGGTACATGATGTGGAATCGGTGTACATTGTAAAAGTACATGATGTGGAATCGGTGTACATTGTAAAAGTACATGATGTGGAATCGGTGTACATTGTAAAGGTACATGATGTGGAATCGGTGTACATTGTAAAGGTACATGATGTGGAATCGGTGTACATTGTAAAGGTACATGATGTGGAATCGGTGTACATTGTAAAAGTACATGATGTGGAATCGGTGTACATTGTAAAGGTACATGATGTGGAATCGGTGTACATTGTATCGGTACATGATGTGGAATCGGTGTACATTGTAAAAGTACATGATGTGGAATCGGTGTACATTGTAAAGGTACATGATGTGGAATCGGTGTACACTGTAAAGGTACATGATGTGGAATCGGTGTACACTGTAAAGGTACATGATGTGGAATCGGTGTACATTGTAAAGGTACATGATGTGGAATCGGTGTACATTGTATCGGTACATGATGTGGAATCGGTGTACATTGTAAAGGTACATGATGTGGAATCGGTGTACATTGTAAAAGTACATGATGTGGAATCGGTGTACATTGTAAAAGTACATGATGTGGAATCGGTGTACATTGTAAAAGTACATGATGTGGAATCGGTGTACATTGTAAAGGTACATGATGTGGAATCGGTGTACATTGTAAAGGTACATGATGTGGAATCGGTGTACATTGTAAAAGTACATGATGTGGAATCGGTGTACATTGTAAAGGTAACTGATGTGGAATCGGTGTACATTGTAAAGGTACATGATGTGGAATCGGTGTACATTGTAAAAGTACATGATGTGGAATCGGTGTACATTGTAAAAGTACATGATGTGGAATCGGTGTACATTGTAAAAGTACATGATGTGGAATCGGTGTACATTGTAAAGGTACATGACGTGGAATCGGTGTACATTGTAAAAGTACATGATGTGGAATCGGTGTACACTGTAAAGGTACATGATGTGGAATCGGTGTACATTGTAAAAGTACATGATGTGGAATCGGTGTACACTGTAAAGGTACATGATGTGGAATCGGTGTACACTGTAAAGGTACATGATGTGGAATCGGTGTACATTGTAAAGGTACATGACGTGGAATCGGTGTACATTGTAAAAGTACATGATGTGGAATCGGTGTACACTGTAAAGATACATGATGTGGAATCGGTGTACATTGTAAAGGTACATGATGTGGAATCGGTGTACATTGTAAAAGTACATGATGTGGAATCGGTGTACATTGTAAAAGTACATGATGTGGAATCGGTGTACATTGTAAAAGTACATGATGTGGAATCGGTGTACATTGTAAAAGTACATGATGTGGAATCGGTGTACACTGTAAAGGTACATGATGTGGAATCGGTGTACATTGTAAAAGTACATGATGTGGAATCGGTGTACATTGTAAAAGTACATGATGTGGAATCGGTGTACATTGTAAAGGTACATGATGTGGAATCGGTGTACATTGTAAAGGTACATGATGTGGAATCGGTGTACATTGTAAAAGTACATGATGTGGAATCGGTGTACATTGTAAAGGTACATGATGTGGAATCGGTGTACATTGTAAAGGTACCTGACGTGGAATCGGTGTACATTGTAAAGGTACATGATGTGGAATCGGTGTACATTGTAAAAGTACATGATGTGGAATCGGTGTACATTGTAAAAGTACATGATGTGGAATCGGTGTACATTGTAAAAGTACATGATGTGGAATCGGTGTACATTGTAAAAGTACATGATGTGGAATCGATGTACATTGTAAAAGTACATGATGTGGAATCGGTGTACATTGTAAAGGTACATGATGTGGAATCGGTGTACATTGTAAAAGTACATGATGTGGAATCGGTGTACATTGTAAAAGTACATGATGTGGAATCGGTGTACATTGTAAAAGTACATGATGTGGAATCGATGTACATTGTAAAGGTACATGATGTGGAATCGGTGTACATTGTAAAAGTACATGATGTGGAATCGGTGTACATTGTAAAGGTACATGATGTGGAATCGGTGTACATTGTAAAAGTACATGACGTGGAATCGGTGTACATTGTAAAAGTACATGATGTGGAATCGGTGTACATTGTAAAAGTACATGACGTGGAATCGGTGTACATTGTAAAAGTACATGATGTGGAATCGGTGTACATTGTAAAAGTACATGATGTGGAATCGGTGTACATTGTAAAAGTACATGACGTGGAATCGGTGTACATTGTAAAAGTACATGATGTGGAATCGGTGTACATTGTAAAAGTACATGATGTGGAATCGATGTACATTGTAAAGGTACATGATGTGGAATCGGTGTACATTGTAAAGGTACATGATGTGGAATCGATGTACATTGTAAAGGTACATGATGTGGAATCGGTGTACATTGTAAAGGTACATGATGTGGAATCGGTGTACATTGTAAAGGTACATGATGTGGAATCGGTGTACATTGTAAAGGTACATGATGTGGAATCGATGTACATTGTAAAGGTAAATGATGTGGAATCGGTGTACATTGTAAAGGTACCTGACGTGGAATCGGTGTACATTGTAAAAGTACATGATGTGGAATCGGTGTACATTGTAAAAGTACCTGATGTGGAATCGGTGTTCATTGTAAAAGTACATGATGTGGAATCGGTGTACATTGTAAAGGTACATGATGTGGAATCGGTGTACATTGTAAAGGTACATGATGTGGAATCGGTGTACATTGTAAAGGTACATGATGTGGAATCGGTGTACATTGTAAAGGTACATGATGTGGAATCGGTGTACATTGTAAAGGTACATGATGTGGAATCGGTGTACATTGTAAAGGTACATGATGTGGAATCGGTGTACATTGTAAAGGTACATGATGTGGAATCGGTGTACATTGTAAAAGTACATGATGTGGAATCGGTGTACATTGTAAAAGTACATGATGTGGAATCGGTGTACATTGTAAAGGTACATGATGTGGAATCGGTGTACATTGTAAAGGTACATGATGTGGAAACGGTGTACATTGTAAAAGTACATGACGTGGAATCGGTGTACATTGTAAAGGTACATGATGTGGAATCGGTGTACATTGTAAAAGTACATGATGTGGAATCGGTGTACATTGTAAAAGTACATGATGTGGAATCGGTGTACATTGTAAAGGTACATGATGTGGAATCGGTGTACATTGTAAAGGTACATGATGTGGAATCGGTGTACATTGTAAAAGTACATGATGTGGAATCGGTGTACATTGTAAAAGTACATGATGTGGAATCGGTGTACATTGTAAAAGTACATGATGTGGAATCGATGTACATTGTAAAAGTACCTGATGTGGAATCGGTGTACATTGTAAAGGTACATGATGTGGAATCGGTGTACATTGTAAAAGTACATGACGTGGAATCGGTGTACATTGTAAAAGTACATGATGTGGAATCGGTGTACATTGTAAAGGTACATGATGTGGAATCGGTGTACATTGTAAAGGTACATGATGTGGAATCGATGTACATTGTAAAAGTACATGATGTGGAATCGATGTACATTGTAAAAGTACATGATGTGGAATCGGTGTACATTGTAAAAGTACATGATGTGGAATCGATGTACATTGTAAAAGTACATGATGTGGAATCGATGTACATTGTAAAAGTACATGATGTGGAATCGATGTACATTGTAAAAGTACATGATGTGGAATCGGTGTACATTGTAAAAGTACATGATGTGGAATCGATGTACATTGTAAAAGTACATGATGTGTAATCGGTGTACATTGTAAAGGTACATGATGTGGAATCGGTGTACATTGTAAAAGTACATGACGTGGAATCGGTGTACATGGTAAAAGTACATGACGTGGAATCGGTGTACATTGTAAAAGTACATGATGTGGAATCGGTGTACATTGTAAAAGTACATGATGTGGAATCGGTGTACATTGTAAAAGTACATGATGTGGAATCGGTGTACATTGTAAAAGTACATGATGTGGAATCGGTGTACATTGTAAAGGTACATGATGTGGAATCGGTGTACATTGTAAAAGTACATGATGTGGAATCGGTGTACATTGTAAAAGTACATGATGTGGAATCGGTGTACATTGTAAAGGTACATGATGTGTAATCGGTGTACATTGTAAAGGTACATGATGTGGAATCGGTGTACATTGTAAAAGTACATGACGTGGAATCGGTGTACATTGTAAAGGTACACATGTGGAATCGGTGTACATTGTAAAGGTACATGATGTGGAATCGGTGTACATTGTAAAAGTACATGACGTGGAATCGGTGTACATTGTAAAAGTACATGATGTGGAATCGGTGTACATTGTAAAAGTACATGATGTGGAATCGGTGTACATTGTAAAGGTACCTGATGTGGAATCGGTGTACATTGTAAAGGTACATGATGTGGAATCGGTGTACATTGTAAAAGTACATGATGTGGAATCGATGTACATTGTAAAGGTACATGATGTGGAATCGGTGTACATTGTAAAAGTACATGATGTGGAATCGGTGTACATTGTAAAGGTACATGATGTGGAATCGGTGTACATTGTAAAGGTACATGATGTGAAATCGGTGTACATTGTAAAAGTACATGATGTGGAATCGGTGTACACTGTAAAGGTACATGATGTGGAATCGGTGTACATTGTAAAAGTACATGATGTGGAATCGATGTACATTGTAAAGGTACATGATGTGGAATCGGTGTACATTGTAAAAGTACATGATGTGGAATCGGTGTACATTGTAAAAGTACATGATGTGGAATCGATGTACATTGTAAAGGTACATGATGTGGAATCGGTGTACATTGTAAAGGTACATGATGTGGAATCGGTGTACATTGTAAAGGTACATGATGTGGAATCGGTGTACATTGTAAAGGTACATGATGTGGAATCGGTGTACACTGTATCGTTTTGTGTCTGTCCGTGACAAGTTAAGATTTTATTTCAAAGTACTCCGAGACTCTACAGATCTTCCTAGTGCGTCCGCGGTTTGTGAGTACTACGTATTGAGAATTTAATGGTTTGGTGAAAGGCGTCCGGAGAATCGACTTGTTTGTGTGTACAACGTATTGAGAATTGACTGGTTTTGGTGTAGTACGTATAGACAATTGAATGGTTTAAGTGTGCTACGTATTGACAATTGACTGGTTTTGGTGTACTACGTATTCGGAATTGACTGGTTTAAGTGTACTACGTATTCAGAATTGACTGCTTTTGATGTACTACGAATTGATATGTGACTAGTTTTAGAGTACTACGTATCGAGAAATGACTGGTTTTGTTGTACTACGTAATGAGAATTGACAAGTGGTCAAAAATGTGTCTAAAGACCTATAAGTGAATGTAAAAATATGCATTAATTGTTATTTTGTAAATTTTGCCCCAGTAAAATTTACTGTTTTCTATCAATGTGTCTTTTCGTTTCCGACTGGTTAAGGTAGTTTGTCATCTACTAGTGGTCACGTGCCTGTTATCACTGAGGTTGCGGGTTCGAGCCTTACGGCGACAGGGTGTGCTTTACTCTAACATTAAGTAACAAGGATTGCTAGTGGGTCGGAGGTTTTCACCGGGTAACCGGCTTCATCTCGCAATAAATTCCGGACGCCATCATACAATGGAAAAAATTCCACAGTACATGTAGCACAATGGATTAAAATTTGCGTGTCACTAGAAAAATGTGTACACATAGATATGCATCTAAATATCATTATGCATAAGTTTTCTACCAGTTTTCGTTTTTTTTCTTTTGTTTTGTTTGTTTGTTTGTTTGTTTTTTTATTATTACAGAACGAGGAAGCAGGAATAGACCGTAAAAACCCTCGACCTTTGGCAGCAAAACTTTCCATCCATGCCAGGTACAAGCACATTTTGCAGTAAGACTCAAACACGTAACCTCAGTATTATTAATAAACATGCCTGTGATCAATAGTAGATGACTAACTACCTTAACCACGAAGGCCACCTTGGATTACACACAAACTGTAAGTGCTTCGCGAATATGCTACGTCACAGGTCAACACATGTTTTTTCCATCGTCTGCTTGATATATGTTCTTGCCAATCAAAAGTCAGCATTCTCATACAATTTATTGGTCATAATATAATTTCCACATTATATTTCATCTACCATTGTCAGCTGTACAATCTCCCCACCCACACCCACTCCGCGCGTGTTTACATCTACCATTGTCAGCTGTATAATGTCCCCACCCACACCCACTCCGTCTGTGTTTACATCTACAATTGTCAGCTGTAAAATCTCCCCACCCATTCCCGGCCTCGCCAATTTTTACATCTACCATTGTCAGCTGTACAATCTCCCCCACCCACTCCCACCCCTGCCTGTGTTTACATCTACCAGTGTCAGCTGTACAATCTTCCGAGCCACTCCCACTCCGTCCGTGTTTTCATCTACCATTGTCAGCTGTACAATCTGTACAATGTGGAATCGGTGTACATTGTAAAAGTACATGATGTGGAATCGGTGTACATTGTAAAAGTACATGATGTGGAATCGGTGTACATTGTAAAGGTACATGATGTGGAATCGGTGTACATTGTATCGGTACATGATGTGGAATCGGTGTACATTGTAAAGGTACATGATGTGGAATCGGTGTACATTGTAAAAGTACATGATGTGGAATCGGTGTACATTGTAAAAGTACATGATGTGGAATCGGTGTACATTGTAAAGGTACATGACGTGGAATCGGTGTACATTGTAAAAGTACATGATGTGGAATCGGTGTACATTGTAAAAGTACATGATGTGGAATCGGTGTACATTGTAAAAGTACATGATGTGGAATCGGTGTACATTGTAAAAGTACATGATGTGGAATCGGTGTACATTGTAAAAGTACATGATGTGGAATCGGTGTACATTGTAAAGGTACCTGATGTGGAATCGGTGTACATTGTAAAGGTACATGATGTGGAATCGGTGTACATTGTAAAAGTACATGATGTGGAATCGGTGTTCATTGTAAAAGTACACATGTGGAATCGGTGTACATTGTAAAGGTACATGATGTGGAATCGGTGTACATTGTAAAAGTACATGATGTGGAATCGGTGTACATTGTAAAAGTACATGACGTGGAATCGGTGTACATTGTAAAAGTACATGATGTGGAATCGGTGTACATTGTAAAAGTACATGATGTGGAATCGGTGTACATTGTAAAGGTACATGATGTGGAATCGGTGTACATTGTAAAGGTACATGATGTGGAATCGGTGTACATTGTAAAAGTACATGATGTGGAATCGGTGTACATTGTAAAGGTACATGATGTGGAATCGGTGTACATTGTATCGGTACATGATGTGGAATCGGTGTACATTGTAAAGGTACATGATGTGGAATCGGTGTACATTGTAAAAGTACATGATGTGGAATCGGTGTACATTGTAAAAGTACATGATGTGGAATCGGTGTACATTGTAAAGGTACATGACGTGGAATCGGTGTACATTGTAAAAGTACATGATGTGGAATCGGTGTACATTGTAAAAGTACATGATGTGGAATCGGTGTACATTGTAAAAGTACATGATGTGGAATCGGTGTACATTGTAAAAGTACATGATGTGGAATCGGTGTACATTGTAAAAGTACATGATGTGGAATCGGTGTACATTGTAAAGGTACCTGATGTGGAATCGGTGTACATTGTAAAGGTACATGATGTGGAATCGGTGTACATTGTAAAAGTACATGATGTGGAATCGGTGTTCATTGTAAAAGTACACATGTGGAATCGGTGTACATTGTAAAGGTACATGATGTGGAATCGGTGTACATTGTAAAAGTACATGATGTGGAATCGGTGTACATTGTAAAAGTACATGACGTGGAATCGGTGTACATTGTAAAAGTACATGATGTGGAATCGGTGTACATTGTAAAAGTACATGATGTGGAATCGGTGTACATTGTAAAGGTACATGATGTGGAATCGGTGTACATTGTAAAGGTACATGATGTGGAATCGGTGTACATTGTAAAAGTACATGATGTGGAATCGGTGTACATTGTAAAGGTACATGATGTGGAATCGGTGTACATTGTAAAGGTACATGATGTGGAATCGGTGTACATTGTAAAAGTACATGATGTGGAATCGGTGTACATTGTAAAGGTACATGATGTGGAATCGGTGTACATTGTAAAAGTACATGATGTGGAATCGGTGTACATTGTAAAAGTACATGATGTGGAATCGATGTACATTGTAAAGGTACATGATGTGGAATCGGTGTACATTGTAAAAGTACATGACGTGGAATCGGTGTACATTGTAAAAGTACATGATGTGGAATCGGTGTACATTGTAAAGGTACATGATGTGGAATCGGTGTACATTGTAAAGGTACATGATGTGGAATCGGTGTACATTGTAAAAGTACATGATGTGGAATCGGTGTACATTGTAAAGGTACATGATGTGGAATCGGTGTACATTGTAAAGGTACATGATGTGGAATCGGTGTACATTGTAAAAGTACATGATGTGGAATCGGTGTACATTGTAAAGGTACATGATGTGGAATCGGTGTACATTGTAAAAGTACATGATGTGGAATCGGTGTACATTGTAAAAGTACATGATGTGGAATCGATGTACATTGTAAAGGTACATGATGTGGAATCGGTGTACATTGTAAAGGTACATGATGTGGAATCGGTGTACATTGTAAAAGTACATGATGTGGAATCGGTGTACATTGTAAAGGTACATGATGTGGAATCGGTGTACATTGTAAAGGTACATGATGTGGAATCGGTGTACATTGTAAAGGTACATGATGTGGAATCGGTGTACATTGTAAAAGTACATGATGTGGAATCGGTGTACATTGTAAAAGTACATGATGTGGAATCGGTGTACATTGTAAAAGTACACATGTGGAATCGGTGTACATTGTAAAGGTACATGATGTGGAATCGGTGTACATTGTAAAGGTACATGATGTGGAATCGGTGTACACTGTATCGTTTTGTGTCTGTCCGTGACAAGTTAAGATTTTATTTCAAAGTACTCCGAGACTCTACAGATCTTCCTAGTGCGTCCGCGGTTTGTGAGTACTACGTATTGAGAATTTAATGGTTTGGTGAAAGGCGTCCGGAGAATCGACTTGTTTGTGTGTACAACGTATTGAGAATTGACTGGTTTTGGTGTAGTACGTATAGACAATTGAATGGTTTAAGTGTGCTACGTATTGACAATTGACTGGTTTTGGTGTACTACGTATTCGGAATTGACTGGTTTAAGTGTACTACGTATTCAGAATTGACTGCTTTTGATGTACTACGAATTGATATGTGACTAGTTTTAGAGTACTACGTATCGAGAAATGACTGGTTTTGTTGTACTACGTAATGAGAATTGACAAGTGGTCAAAAATGTGTCTAAAGACCTATAAGTGAATGTAAAAATATGCATTAATTGTTATTTTGTAAATTTTGCCCCAGTAAAATTTACTGTTTTCTATCAATGTGTCTTTTCGTTTCCGACTGGTTAAGGTAGTTTGTCATCTACTAGTGGTCACGTGCCTGTTATCACTGAGGTTGCGGGTTCGAGCCTTACGGCGACAGGGTGTGCTTTACTCTAACATTAAGTAACAAGGATTGCTAGTGGGTCGGAGGTTTTCACCGGGTAACCGGCTTCATCTCGCAATAAATTCCGGACGCCATCATACAATGGAAAAAATTCCACAGTACATGTAGCACAATGGATTAAAATTTGCGTGTCACTAGAAAAATGTGTACACATAGATATGCATCTAAATATCATTATGCATAAGTTTTCTACCAGTTTTCGTTTTTTTTCTTTTGTTTTGTTTGTTTGTTTGTTTGTTTTTTTATTATTACAGAACGAGGAAGCAGGAATAGACCGTAAAAACCCTCGACCTTTGGCAGCAAAACTTTCCATCCATGCCAGGTACAAGCACATTTTGCAGTAAGACTCAAACACGTAACCTCAGTATTATTAATAAACATGCCTGTGATCAATAGTAGATGACTAACTACCTTAACCACGAAGGCCACCTTGGATTACACACAAACTGTAAGTGCTTCGCGAATATGCTACGTCACAGGTCAACACATGTTTTTTCCATCGTCTGCTTGATATATGTTCTTGCCAATCAAAAGTCAGCATTCTCATACAATTTATTGGTCATAATATAATTTCCACATTATATTTCATCTACCATTGTCAGCTGTACAATCTCCCCACCCACACCCACTCCGCGCGTGTTTACATCTACCATTGTCAGCTGTATAATGTCCCCACCCACACCCACTCCGTCTGTGTTTACATCTACAATTGTCAGCTGTAAAATCTCCCCACCCATTCCCGGCCTCGCCAATTTTTACATCTACCATTGTCAGCTGTACAATCTCCCCCACCCACTCCCACCCCTGCCTGTGTTTACATCTACCAGTGTCAGCTGTACAATCTTCCGAGCCACTCCCACTCCGTCCGTGTTTTCATCTACCATTGTCAGCTGTACAATCTGTACAATGTGGAATCGGTGTACATTGTAAAAGTACATGATGTGGAATCGGTGTACATTGTAAAAGTACATGATGTGGAATCGGTGTACATTGTAAAGGTACATGATGTGGAATCGGTGTACATTGTATCGGTACATGATGTGGAATCGGTGTACATTGTAAAGGTACATGATGTGGAATCGGTGTACATTGTAAAAGTACATGATGTGGAATCGGTGTACATTGTAAAAGTACATGATGTGGAATCGGTGTACATTGTAAAGGTACATGACGTGGAATCGGTGTACATTGTAAAAGTACATGATGTGGAATCGGTGTACATTGTAAAAGTACATGATGTGGAATCGGTGTACATTGTAAAAGTACATGATGTGGAATCGGTGTACATTGTAAAAGTACATGATGTGGAATCGGTGTACATTGTAAAAGTACATGATGTGGAATCGGTGTACATTGTAAAGGTACCTGATGTGGAATCGGTGTACATTGTAAAGGTACATGATGTGGAATCGGTGTACATTGTAAAAGTACATGATGTGGAATCGGTGTTCATTGTAAAAGTACACATGTGGAATCGGTGTACATTGTAAAGGTACATGATGTGGAATCGGTGTACATTGTAAAAGTACATGATGTGGAATCGGTGTACATTGTAAAAGTACATGACGTGGAATCGGTGTACATTGTAAAAGTACATGATGTGGAATCGGTGTACATTGTAAAAGTACATGATGTGGAATCGGTGTACATTGTAAAGGTACATGATGTGGAATCGGTGTACATTGTAAAGGTACATGATGTGGAATCGGTGTACATTGTAAAAGTACATGATGTGGAATCGGTGTACATTGTAAAGGTACATGATGTGGAATCGGTGTACATTGTATCGGTACATGATGTGGAATCGGTGTACATTGTAAAGGTACATGATGTGGAATCGGTGTACATTGTAAAAGTACATGATGTGGAATCGGTGTACATTGTAAAAGTACATGATGTGGAATCGGTGTACATTGTAAAGGTACATGACGTGGAATCGGTGTACATTGTAAAAGTACATGATGTGGAATCGGTGTACATTGTAAAAGTACATGATGTGGAATCGGTGTACATTGTAAAAGTACATGATGTGGAATCGGTGTACATTGTAAAAGTACATGATGTGGAATCGGTGTACATTGTAAAAGTACATGATGTGGAATCGGTGTACATTGTAAAGGTACCTGATGTGGAATCGGTGTACATTGTAAAGGTACATGATGTGGAATCGGTGTACATTGTAAAAGTACATGATGTGGAATCGGTGTTCATTGTAAAAGTACACATGTGGAATCGGTGTACATTGTAAAGGTACATGATGTGGAATCGGTGTACATTGTAAAAGTACATGATGTGGAATCGGTGTACATTGTAAAAGTACATGACGTGGAATCGGTGTACATTGTAAAAGTACATGATGTGGAATCGGTGTACATTGTAAAAGTACATGATGTGGAATCGGTGTACATTGTAAAGGTACATGATGTGGAATCGGTGTACATTGTAAAGGTACATGATGTGGAATCGGTGTACATTGTAAAAGTACATGATGTGGAATCGGTGTACATTGTAAAGGTACATGATGTGGAATCGGTGTACATTGTAAAGGTACATGATGTGGAATCGGTGTACATTGTAAAAGTACATGATGTGGAATCGGTGTACATTGTAAAGGTACATGATGTGGAATCGGTGTACATTGTAAAAGTACATGATGTGGAATCGGTGTACATTGTAAAAGTACATGATGTGGAATCGATGTACATTGTAAAGGTACATGATGTGGAATCGGTGTACATTGTAAAAGTACATGACGTGGAATCGGTGTACATTGTAAAAGTACATGATGTGGAATCGGTGTACATTGTAAAGGTACATGATGTGGAATCGGTGTACATTGTAAAGGTACATGATGTGGAATCGGTGTACATTGTAAAAGTACATGATGTGGAATCGGTGTACATTGTAAAGGTACATGATGTGGAATCGGTGTACATTGTAAAGGTACATGATGTGGAATCGGTGTACATTGTAAAAGTACATGATGTGGAATCGGTGTACATTGTAAAGGTACATGATGTGGAATCGGTGTACATTGTAAAAGTACATGATGTGGAATCGGTGTACATTGTAAAAGTACATGATGTGGAATCGATGTACATTGTAAAGGTACATGATGTGGAATCGGTGTACATTGTAAAGGTACATGATGTGGAATCGGTGTACATTGTAAAAGTACATGATGTGGAATCGGTGTACATTGTAAAAGTACATGATGTGGAATCGGTGTACATTGTAAAGGTACATGACGTGGAATCGGTGTACATTGTAAAAGTACATGATGTGGAATCGGTGTACATTGTAAAAGTACATGATGTGGAATCGGTGTACATTGTAAAAGTACATGATGTGGAATCGGTGTACATTGTAAAAGTACATGATGTGGAATCGGTGTACATTGTAAAAGTACATGATGTGGAATCGGTGTACATTGTAAAGGTACCTGATGTGGAATCGGTGTACATTGTAAAGGTACATGATGTGGAATCGGTGTACATTGTAAAAGTACATGATGTGGAATCGGTGTTCATTGTAAAAGTACACATGTGGAATCGGTGTACATTGTAAAGGTACATGATGTGGAATCGGTGTACATTGTAAAAGTACATGATGTGGAATCGGTGTACATTGTAAAAGTACATGACGTGGAATCGGTGTACATTGTAAAAGTACATGATGTGGAATCGGTGTACATTGTAAAAGTACATGATGTGGAATCGGTGTACATTGTAAAGGTACATGATGTGGAATCGGTGTACATTGTAAAGGTACATGATGTGGAATCGGTGTACATTGTAAAAGTACATGATGTGGAATCGGTGTACATTGTAAAGGTACATGATGTGGAATCGGTGTACATTGTATCGGTACATGATGTGGAATCGGTGTACATTGTAAAGGTACATGATGTGGAATCGGTGTACATTGTAAAAGTACATGATGTGGAATCGGTGTACATTGTAAAAGTACATGATGTGGAATCGGTGTACATTGTAAAGGTACATGACGTGGAATCGGTGTACATTGTAAATGTACATGATGTGGAATCGGTGTACATTGTAAAAGTACATGATGTGGAATCGGTGTACATTGTAAAAGTACATGATGTGGAATCGGTGTACATTGTAAAAGTACATGATGTGGAATCGGTGTACATTGTAAAAGTACATGATGTGGAATCGGTGTACATTGTAAAGGTACCTGATGTGGAATCGGTGTACATTGTAAAGGTACATGATGTGGAATCGGTGTACATTGTAAAAGTACATGATGTGGAATCGGTGTTCATTGTAAAAGTACACATGTGGAATCGGTGTACATTGTAAAGGTACATGATGTGGAATCGGTGTACATTGTAAAAGTACATAATGTGGAATCGGTGTACATTGTAAAAGTACATGACGTGGAATCGGTGTACATTGTAAAAGTACATGATGTGGAATCGGTGTACATTGTAAAAGTACATGATGTGGAATCGGTGTACATTGTAAAGGTACATGATGTGGAATCGGTGTACATTGTAAAGGTACATGATGTGGAATCGGTGTACATTGTAAAAGTACATGATGTGGAATCGGTGTACATTGTAAAGGTACATGATGTGGAATCGGTGTACATTGTAAAGGTACATGATGTGGAATCGGTGTACATTGTAAAAGTACATGATGTGGAATCGGTGTACATTGTAAAGGTACATGATGTGGAATCGGTGTACATTGTAAAAGTACATGATGTGGAATCGGTGTACATTGTAAAAGTACATGATGTGGAATCGATGTACATTGTAAAGGTACATGATGTGGAATCGGTGTACATTGTAAAAGTACATGACGTGGAATCGGTGTACATTGTAAAAGTACATGATGTGGAATCGGTGTACATTGTAAAGGTACATGATGTGGAATCGGTGTACATTGTAAAGGTACATGATGTGGAATCGGTGTACATTGTAAAAGTACATGATGTGGAATCGGTGTACATTGTAAAGGTACATGATGTGGAATCGGTGTACATTGTAAAGGTACATGATGTGGAATCGGTGTACATTGTAAAAGTACATGATGTGGAATCGGTGTACATTGTAAAGGTACATGATGTGGAATCGGTGTACATTGTAAAAGTACATGATGTGGAATCGGTGTACATTGTAAAAGTACATCGATGTACATTGTAAAGGTACATGATGTGGAATCGGTGTACATTGTAAAGGTACATGATGTGGAATCGGTGTACATTGTAAAAGTACATGATGTGGAATCGGTGTACATTGTAAAGGTACATGATGTGGAATCGGTGTACATTGTAAAGGTACATGATGTGGAATCGGTGTACATTGTAAAGGTACATGATGTGGAATCGGTGTACATTGTAAAAGTACATGATGTGGAATCGGTGTACATTGTAAAAGTACATGATGTGGAATCGGTGTACATTGTAAAAGTACACATGTGGAATCGGTGTACATTGTAAAGGTACATGATGTGGAATCGGTGTACATTGTAAAGGTACATGATGTGGAATCGGTGTACACTGTATCGTTTTGTGTCTGTCCGTGACAAGTTAAGATTTTATTTCAAAGTACTCCGAGACTCTACAGATCTTCCTAGTGCGTCCGCGGTTTGTGAGTACTACGTATTGAGAATTTAATGGTTTGGTGAAAGGCGTCCGGAGAATCGACTTGTTTGTGTGTACAACGTATTGAGAATTGACTGGTTTTGGTGTAGTACGTATAGACAATTGAATGGTTTAAGTGTGCTACGTATTGACAATTGACTGGTTTTGGTGTACTACGTATTCGGAATTGACTGGTTTAAGTGTACTACGTATTCAGAATTGACTGCTTTTGATGTACTACGAATTGATATGTGACTAGTTTTAGAGTACTACGTATCGAGAAATGACTGGTTTTGTTGTACTACGTAATGAGAATTGACAAGTGGTCAAAAATGTGTCTAAAGACCTATAAGTGAATGTAAAAATATGCATTAATTGTTATTTTGTAAATTTTGCCCCAGTAAAATTTACTGTTTTCTATCAATGTGTCTTTTCGTTTCCGACTGGTTAAGGTAGTTTGTCATCTACTAGTGGTCACGTGCCTGTTATCACTGAGGTTGCGGGTTCGAGCCTTACGGCGACAGGGTGTGCTTTACTCTAACATTAAGTAACAAGGATTGCTAGTGGGTCGGAGGTTTTCACCGGGTAACCGGCTTCATCTCGCAATAAATTCCGGACGCCATCATACAATGGAAAAAATTCCACAGTACATGTAGCACAATGGATTAAAATTTGCGTGTCACTAGAAAAATGTGTACACATAGATATGCATCTAAATATCATTATGCATAAGTTTTCTACCAGTTTTCGTTTTTTTTCTTTTGTTTTGTTTGTTTGTTTGTTTGTTTTTTTATTATTACAGAACGAGGAAGCAGGAATAGACCGTAAAAACCCTCGACCTTTGGCAGCAAAACTTTCCATCCATGCCAGGTACAAGCACATTTTGCAGTAAGACTCAAACACGTAACCTCAGTATTATTAATAAACATGCCTGTGATCAATAGTAGATGACTAACTACCTTAACCACGAAGGCCACCTTGGATTACACACAAACTGTAAGTGCTTCGCGAATATGCTACGTCACAGGTCAACACATGTTTTTTCCATCGTCTGCTTGATATATGTTCTTGCCAATCAAAAGTCAGCATTCTCATACAATTTATTGGTCATAATATAATTTCCACATTATATTTCATCTACCATTGTCAGCTGTACAATCTCCCCACCCACACCCACTCCGCGCGTGTTTACATCTACCATTGTCAGCTGTATAATGTCCCCACCCACACCCACTCCGTCTGTGTTTACATCTACAATTGTCAGCTGTAAAATCTCCCCACCCATTCCCGGCCTCGCCAATTTTTACATCTACCATTGTCAGCTGTACAATCTCCCCCACCCACTCCCACCCCTGCCTGTGTTTACATCTACCAGTGTCAGCTGTACAATCTTCCGAGCCACTCCCACTCCGTCCGTGTTTTCATCTACCATTGTCAGCTGTACAATCTGTACAATGTGGAATCGGTGTACATTGTAAAAGTACATGATGTGGAATCGGTGTACATTGTAAAAGTACATGATGTGGAATCGGTGTACATTGTAAAGGTACATGATGTGGAATCGGTGTACATTGTAAAAGTACATGATGTGGAATCGGTGTACATTGTAAAGGTACATGACGTGGAATCGGTGTACATTGTAAAAGTACATGATGTGGAATCGGTGTACATTGTAAAAGTACATGATGTGGAATCGGTGTACATTGTAAAAGTACATGATGTGGAATCGGTGTACATTGTAAAAGTACATGATGTGGAATCGGTGTACATTGTAAAGGTACCTGATGTGGAATCGGTGTACATTGTAAAGGTACATGATGTGGAATCGGTGTTCATTGTAAAAGTACACATGTGGAATCGGTGTACATTGTAAAGGTACATGATGTGGAATCGGTGTACATTGTAAAAGTACATGATGTGGAATCGGTGTACATTGTAAAAGTACATGACGTGGAATCGGTGTACATTGTAAAAGTACATGATGTGGAATCGGTGTACATTGTAAAGGTACATGATGTGGAATCGGTGTACATTGTAAAGGTACATGATGTGGAATCGGTGTACATTGTAAAAGTACATGATGTGGAATCGGTGTACATTGTAAAAGTACATGATGTGGAATCGGTGTACATTGTAAAGGTACATGATGTGGAATCGGTGTACATTGTAAAAGTACATGATGTGGAATCGGTGTACATTGTAAAGGTACATGATGTGGAATCGGTGTACATTGTAAAAGTACATGATGTGGAATCGGTGTACATTGTAAAAGTACATGATGTGGAATCGATGTACATTGTAAAGGTACATGATGTGGAATCGGTGTACATTGTAAAGGTACATGATGTGGAATCGGTGTACATTGTAAAAGTACATGATGTGGAATCGGTGTACATTGTAAAAGTACATGACGTGGAATCGGTGTACATTGTAAAGGTACATGATGTGGAATCGGTGTACATTGTAAAGGTACATGATGTGGAATCGGTGTACATTGTAAAAGTACATGATGTGGAATCGGTGTACACTGTATCGTTTTGTGTCTGTCCGTGACAAGTTAAGATTTTATTTCAAAGTACTCCGAGACTCTACAGATCTTCCTAGTGCGTCCGCGGTTTGTGAGTACTACGTATTGAGAATTTAATGGTTTGGTGAAAGGCGTCCGGAGAATCGACTTGTTTGTGTGTACAACGTATTGAGAATTGACTGGTTTTGGTGTAGTACGTATAGACAATTGAATGGTTTAAGTGTGCTACGTATTGACAATTGACTGGTTTTGGTGTACTACGTATTCGGAATTGACTGGTTTAAGTGTACTACGTATTCAGAATTGACTGCTTTTGATGTACTACGAATTGATATGTGACTAGTTTTAGAGTACTACGTATCGAGAAATGACTGGTTTTGTTGTACTACGTAATGAGAATTGACAAGTGGTCAAAAATGTGTCTAAAGACCTATAAGTGAATGTAAAAATATGCATTAATTGTTATTTTGTAAATTTTGCCCCAGTAAAATTTACTGTTTTCTATCAATGTGTCTTTTCGTTTCCGACTGGTTAAGGTAGTTTGTCATCTACTAGTGGTCACGTGCCTGTTATCACTGAGGTTGCGGGTTCGAGCCTTACGGCGACAGGGTGTGCTTTACTCTAACATTAAGTAACAAGGATTGCTAGTGGGTCGGAGGTTTTCACCGGGTAACCGGCTTCATCTCGCAATAAATTCCGGACGCCATAATACAATGGAAAAAATTCCACAGTACATGTAGCACAATGGATTAAAATTTGCGTGTCACTAGAAAAATGTGTACACATAGATATGCATCTAAATATCATTATGCATAAGTTTTCTACCAGTTTTCGTTTTTTTTCTTTTGTTTTGTTTGTTTGTTTGTTTGTTTTTTTATTATTACAGAACGAGGAAGCAGGAATAGACCGTAAAAACCCTCGACCTTTGGCAGCAAAACTTTCCATCCATGCCAGGTACAAGCACATTTTGCAGTAAGACTCAAACACGTAACCTCAGTATTATTAATAAACATGCCTGTGATCAATAGTAGATGACTAACTACCTTAACCACGAAGGCCAGCTTGGATTACACACAAACTGTAAGTGCTTCGCGAATATGCTACGTCACAGGTCAACACATGTTTTTTCCATCGTCTGCTTGATATATGTTCTTGCCAATCAAAAGTCAGCATTCTCATACAATTTATTGGTCATAATATAATTTCCACATTATATTTCATCTACCATTGTCAGCTGTACAATCTCCCCACCCACACCCACTCCGCGCGTGTTTACATCTACCATTGTCAGCTGTATAATGTCCCCACCCACACCCACTCCGTCTGTGTTTACATCTACAATTGTCAGCTGTAAAATCTCCCCACCCATTCCCGGCCTCGCCAATTTTTACATCTACCATTGTCAGCTGTACAATCTCCCCCACCCACTCCCACCCCTGCCTGTGTTTACATCTACCAGTGTCAGCTGTACAATCTTCCGAGCCACTCCCACTCCGTCCGTGTTTTCATCTACCATTGTCAGCTGTACAATCTC